>CM028755.1:39478537-40030424 GCA_016801395.1 Leptodermis oblonga
CTACTGCGGTTCAAAGTCGAACCGCCGTAGGTTGAACCGCAGTAGAAAGTGTAACTTTTTACGGCGGTTCGACCTTGAACACAGTAGAAAGTCTACACTCTCTACGGCGGTTCGACCCGCCGTAGAAAGTCCGCTAACTTACAACGGCTGCCAGATAGATGGCGGTTCAAAAAGGCCAATAACCGCCTTTAAAAGCCCTTAAAAGCCGCAATTAAAATCCCTTTTTGTAGTAGTGAATAACTCTCTTTTGAAAATCAAAATTGAAAAGTGGGTCCATAACTGATCGAAAGAAAGAAAGTTTTTAAAAGACAAAAAAAAATAAAAATATTGTGTACTACATTTAATAGTTCATTTAAATAAAAAATATGGACCTTTTCCAATTTTAAAACTTTTTTATTTTTCAAACGTAATTTAAATTCGAGTACTTTGATTGAAGGAATTCGTGGATTTCGTATTCGAAGAATGTTGGATGTCCGTCTCAAAAATAATAATAATAATAATAATAATACTTTTTCTGTTCCATTAGAAATGTTTACTTTAACTAATTTACAATTTCCATTGTGGATGTCTCATTGATTAATAATTGTGCATTTTTCTTTCCGAGGGAAGGCTTTATAGTTCACGCAAAATTTATAGGAGACCGTTCTTCAACCCACCATTTTCTTTATAATAGTACAACCTTAAACAATAGCTCGAATCGAAACGGTTCATAGAAAAGCCATTTGCAACCAAGAAAAACTAAGAACAAAAATCAATTTGGGAAAAAAACAAAACAAGCCACGATAATTATAGCCAACTTAGAGTAGAGAAAGCAACTTCTTTCCGACAAGATGGCAATTATAAGGGTCAAGGATTGCGTATTGGATTTCTTCCTTGGTAAAAACCATGGCGCCCCAATCATAAGGTGACTTCATCGTCCTCTAATCCCATTGTTTCACCATCCCACGATCAAATCCAACTCTCTTCGCCAACGAACTCAGGGTACCGCATCTCTGCAGTGTCGGATTCTTAAAAATTGCGGAGGCCAAATTCAGAATCTCGGCTCCATTTCCGGTCAGGCAATGGTCGTAGCTGCTCAAACCGCCGTTCACCGTCGCCAAATAGGATTTCAATTCGTTGATATGTTCGTCGGTTCTGAAACCGGAGAAGCAGATACTCTCGTCGTTGAGAAAAAGGCCGAGCGCTTTCGGAAAGCGCTCGAGGAGATGCAGTTGAACGATTAGGAAACGATAGTCAACGCACATGATCAAGAGCGAGTACTGCGACGGCGGCGGCTCCGAGATGAAATGACCGAAATCAGTTTTTCTGGATAATCGCTGGAAATCAACTCCGACAATGGGGGAATCCTTGTCCAAAGCGGACTTCAACTCGGATATACCTCTTTCGACAAGCTTCTCGCGGTTCACTATTCTCGCCTTCATCTTAGCGCCGGTGATTTGGACGTCGTAATCGCCTATTTTCCATCGGACTTCCAAGGGAAAATCCATTGACGGCGAGCTAATTTCTCTCACTCACGCTGTTTCGTCACCTAATTTTAATTGGTATATAGCTCATTTGTTGGGCTATGGGATGCAATCTGACCCATTACCCATTGGGCCAATCCAACAGGCCCACTATTTCTATCTTTTGGGTTGGACTCAACGGGTCAAACATCATCATATAATAATGACTCGTAATTAATTGGTTGGATTGTAGGTTTTTTTTTTGTTTGTTGTTAGAACCTTTTAATATTTGGCTAGTGTTATTGCAGAACAGTTTTTATAATATAGAGAAAATTTTTTGTTTTACTACCAATTTACCCTTATTTACTAATGAGTCTGTTCCTCTCACTTTCTTGTTCCTCAATTTTACAGTTTCTTCAAGGAATTGTTCTCCCTCAATCTCCCATCTCTCTCTCAAATCTTTCCATTTAACTCTAGATTTGTCCTGCCAAAAAATTTAGTGGTACTCGCAAACAATCAGGGGACTACGATCTGTGGTTCCTGGCGTGTGCTAATTACCGCTGAATCACCTTGATGTTGATTCAGGTGAGGCATCAATCTGTATTTGGTCTCCATGCCGATCTTTAGGGGCGGAGCCAAATTGCCCCACCAGCACTCGAAATTTTTTTTTCATTGTGTAAAATTTTTAAAATTTTGTACTTTGCCCCACCAAAAATTAAAATAATAGAGGTAAATATTTATAATAAATAATTTTGCCCCACCAGACATTCGGGGCATAGCTCCGCCACTGCCGATCTTGCTACATGCTACAGAGACAGCGTCCTTCAATTCAAACCATTGCCATATCAAAGAACTGAATTCAAAAGGCATGGAGCTGATCAGTGAGCAAAAAGAATATGATATTCACTTCAGTAAAAATTTATATCTTGTTTGTTTTTGAATTCAAAAGATTGTGCTTCGTTGAACCAGAAGCTTAGCTTTGGGGTGACAATTAAAGTCTCCCCTATCATACCCTCGAATCCAGGAAGAAAGAATGTTTCTTCTCTATTAAATATTAATTATATATACATATATATATCAGATCATCCAATAACATTAAAAGATGAATTTATTTTAGTCTTAAACTTATGATGAGAAAATAATGAGAAAAAATGCAGAGAGACGAATCATTGTTGCTTGGAAAGGGATGTTGATTTTTAACTTTTCTTCCCCAGTTTGTGAAGAGAAAATCATGGGCAAATGCAAGAAGAACCGCCCATGCAAACTCCCCGTACTCTCCATGGTTCAGTGTCGTGAGGAATAGTAACAGAGCAAGAAGAGATAGAATAACTTCATAGTATTGTTTGAGAGTTGAGAAAATAGAGATGAGAGAGATACAAGAGAAGGAGAGAAAGGGAGAAAATTATGGAACATATAGTAGGGGAAAGTGGATGTGGGAGAGATAAAGTGGAATTGATTGAAGGAGAAGAATCAAAGAGAAATAGAAACTCATCAGTAAATAAGGGTAAATTTATAATCTGTATCTTAACAAAATCGGGTTGAACCCACAAAGTTCGGTTTTTTCTTTAAAAATCGGGTTGAACCCACAAAGTCCGGTTTTTTCTTTTTCCTGTTTTCCCAGTGTTGTCTTCTTCTTCTTTTGTTTTTTTTTTTTCTTCCAAATCTCTTGTATTTACTATTTTCTTTCTTTTCTATCGATTTTTTAGTATGGCATTAAAAATTTTACTTGTAAATCAACAAATCTCATATAGTGATATTTTCTTCTTTTCTATCGATTTTTTAGTATGGCATTAAAAATTTTACTTGTAAATCAACAAATCTCATATAGTGATATGGACACCTTGTTGTTTTTGTTAAATATAATATTTTTATTTCAAAAAAAAAAAAGAACTGAATAAAAAGGAGTTGAGAAATGAAAAAAAATACATATATAAAAGAATACCATGCCCAGATATAGAATATAATAATAATAATAATAATAATAATAATAATAATAATAATGATGGAGAAATGAAAGAAGGTAGAGTAGCGAAGGAGATAAAGATTGCAGTGGGGAAAAAAAAGAAGAGTAGTGAGATTAGGTCAAATGCTAGTATTTATAGTATCTTTTATTAATTAATCCATTATTCTTATTTATTTGACTTTTAAACTATTTTTATTTTTACCTTTTTTTTTAATTTTTTATTTTCTTTCTTTTTTGTCTTATTATTATATGTTTATTTCATTTTCCTTTGTACTTGAAACAATAAAAAAAATTAGAGATTGATCTTACTATTTTAAAAATTCTTTCTTTTAAATTTATAAAATTACATACAGTATTTAAATTATAATAAATATATTTATGATATTATTATGATGTCACCGGTTCAACCCCGATGCAGCCGGTTCGACCCATTGACTCCTAAACCCATCACCTTTCCGAGCCGATGACCGGTCCGATTTTTAAAACACTGACGTAATGATAATTCATTTTAATGGAAATCATTGACAATAGGAATCCTAAAGGAGGACGTTTAGTTTCAGTGCAAATTAAAGTACTATACTAATTGTTTAGTCGGTCCGAAGACATTAATTTTAATTAGTACGGCAGAAAATATAGAATTTAAAGCTTTTTAAGATAGTGTCCATGAAATGGGACACAAGTTTTCCTTTCTCGTCGCAGGTGAGGGAGAGGAAGTTCTAAAATTTCTACAAAAAATTTCTAAGTATGGCTTGTATAGCTCCACTGTGTGTCGATTCGACACCCACGTCGCAACCCTTGTCCACGTTGAGACAAACTTCTACGTCACGTGGGTAGAAGCAATGTTTTTAGAAATTCGACTCCATTCTATAAGTGCTTCGATTTAGGCGCCAGTCCGCCACTGGAATCGATAATTTTCTACAATTAATTTTGGCCTATTTAATTGACCTGCGAGTCGACTTGCGATTCCACAGGACAATCGTTGCCTTTACTGTTATTCTTAGTATTTCGCCACGATTTATTTATTTTTTTACTTTAAATGTCTTTTGCTTCAAGGCCTGTCCTTCAAACACGTTCTAAACTATTTTAGAGAATTTTATGATCCTTTTTTATTCCTAATTATTTGGATCAAAACTCAACACTACTCTAAGGTGAACTTTTCAAGGATTTACCTACTTTTCTTTCAAAGACAATTTTGAGATGTTTATGATTAGTTTTAGGTAAATCTTTTAGGTAAATCTTTCTGCTACAAACATGTTGGTCATGTCAAAATCAAAATTAATTTGAACAATTGGCTGATATTTTATTAATTAGCCTTTGTCCAAAAAACAATTTTCTTTCCTTAGGACAAAGCTTAAAATGATACCTTTGCCTTTATAAATTTGAAACTTCATTCTTGCTAAGTTTTTCATTATTGATTTTTTTTTTATAACTTTTTTTTATTAAACAAATGGGATAAAATATGATATGACATTGACATATTTTTTGCAGAATTGTTTGATTTAGGGGAGTATATCATTTTGAATATTGGGTTAGAATTATCTAATTTCATATAATTGTTTTAACATTTGCTGAGAAACTCAAGGTGGGAAAGCCCATTGCGGCCATGGAGAACTCGTAAATTCCAAAATTTAGCTATACGTGTGTTTTGCACACTTGAATATATTATAATTTCTTATTCTTATTCATAATATTACTGAGATCAACATACACTACAAGAAAAATGACCTTTAGTGACCAGACACCTGGTGACCAAAATTTATTTTGGTCACCAAACGTACCATTTGGTGACCAAAAAAAAGTTTGGTCAACAAAGCTTGGTCACAGCTTGAAAATAGTGACCAAATAAGAAAGTGGTCACCAGTTGGTCACTAAAGGTTATGGCGGGAACTTTTCCCGCCAGATTGAGACTTATTAGTGATCGAAATTGGTGACCAGAACGTTAATGGTCACCAATAATTGGTCAGAAGTCTTTTGGTGACCAAACATTTTGGTCACCAGTTTGGAAACTTTTGGTGACCAGATTTGTGGTCACCAAATATGGCGGGAAATTTCCCACCAATTTTACAAGTGGTCAACCGTGCATCAAATTTTGCCCAAAAAATGGTGGGAAAGTTCCCTCCAAATGTATTCCTTGTAATGGCTACTTTTGGTGATGAAAAAATAGGTGGTCACCAAATATTTTTTTTGATTGTCTTAAGTGGTGAAAAAAAATGGTCTCCAAATCATAAATTTTAGTATGTGTCTCATTATTTGATACTATTGATATGTGTCCTCTTTTTGTATGTGTATCATTATTTATGTACTAGGACTTTTAAAAGTGTCCTCTTCAATGGAACCAGCTATAACACTTAATAGGACGCCACCAGAATAAACATTAAAAAGACATAAAAAGACTGTGGCGTCCCTATAGTTTATTTTAATTCTAATTTAGTATCGAAAGTTTAAGTTTCTTTTGATTTAGTCCTTATAAACGCAAAAGTTATCTTTTTTGTATATTTTTCTTGAAAATCAATTGAGATGCACTGTTTCTAAGTTGAATAAACTTAAATAAGCATATAAAGATTATTATGTCCTTAGAGTTTCTTGTAAAATGCACTTTAGTAATTAAAGTATCAGATTCTTTCAATTTAGTCCTTATTAACTAAAAGTTTATCTTTTCATAGTATATTTCCATGAAGATCCATTGAAATGTATTGTGTTCTAATTGAATTAACTTAAAGAGACATAAAAGGCCTATGACGTCCCTAAAGTTTATTGTTAATTCCAATTTAGTACTGAAAGTTTAAGTTTCTTTCGATTTAGTCCTCATAAACGCAAAAGTTTTTTTTTTTGTATATTTTCATGGAAATAAGTTTAGATGCACTATTTCTAAGTTGAATAAACTTAAATAGACAGATTATTATGTACTTAGAGATTCTTGTAAAATGCACTTTAGTAATTAAAGTATTAGATTCTTTCAATTTAGTTCTTATTAACTTTTGTAAAGGTTTATCTTTTCATAATATATTTTCATGAAGATCAGTTGAAATGTATTGTGTTTTAAGTTGAATTAACTTAAAGAGACATAAAAGTCGTATGATGTCCCTAAAGTTTATTGTTAATTTCAATTTAGTACTAAAACTTTAAGTTTCTTTCGATTGAGTCCTCATATACGCAGAAGTTTATCTTTTTTGTATATTTTCATGAAAATTAGTCGAGGTGCACTGTTCCTAAGTTGAATAAACTTAAATAGACATATAAAGATTATTTTGTCCTCAGAGTTTCTTGTAAAATGCACTTTAGTAATTAAAGTATTAGTTTCTTTCAATTTAGTCCTTATTAACTAAACGTTTACCTTTTCATAGTATATTTTTTTTGAAGATCAGTTGAAATTTATTGTTTCTAAGTTGAATTAACTTAAAAGAGAAATAATAGGCGTATGACATCCCTAAAGTTTATTGTTAATTCCAATGTAGTACTGAAATTTTAAGTTTCTTTTGATTTAGTCCTTATAAACGTAGAAGTTTATATTTTTTGTATATTTTCATGAAAATCAGTTGAGATGCATTGTTTCTAAATTGAATAAACTTAAATAGACATATAAAGATTATTATGTCCATAGAGTTTCTTGTAAAATGCAATTTAGTACGTAAATGATCAGTTTCTTTCACTTTAGTCCTTCCGTACTAAAAGTTTATCTTTTTTGGGTACATTTTAATAAAATTAAGTTGAGATGCACTGTTTCTAAATCGAATTAACTTTATAAAAGACTATTACCTCCCCAAAGTTTATTGTAAATTATAGTTTAGTACTTAAAGTTTTCGTTTCTTTTATTTTTGTCCTTATAAACTAAGACGGTATATTTTAAATAAAATCAGTTGAGATGCACTGTTTCTAAGTTGAATTAACTTCAAGAGACAAAAAAAAACTATTGCGTCCCTAAGGTTTCTCGTAAAATGCAATATATATGTATAGAAAGTGATGTGAAAATTTAGGATAAGTATCTATCCTTACTCTCATGAAAATGATTAAAACCAAGTACGAGTTATTCTCTCTCTTCCAATGAAATAGTCTAGTGCTATAGCTATTTATGAATATCAATACACAAAACTTAAAACTGTTTTGTACATGGACTCTTATAATGAAAAAGAAGGAGTATAAAAGAACAGAAAAAAAGGAAAATTTTAGAATATATTTTGGGGTGGGGGGAAAAATAAGCACCACTCAAAATTTGGAAGAACCGAAACACAATGGCTGGCTATCCAAACGTCATCGTATGAGGAGTGCAGCTCTCAGTATTACCTAGTCCAACACTTCAAAAAATTTCACTCCACACCTCAAAGCATTCACGAACGAATTGTCTCTACTCATTATCTCTCCACCTGAACTTTCTTCATCTTCTTAGGTCGATTAGATCTCTGGCTCGATGCTTCTTCGCGGCTGGGGTGAGTAAGCTAAAGGTTGCAACACAATTTGAAGATCTTAGTGAAATGATTCAAGTATCATTGGTTCTGGGCTCTATTTTTCTTCTTCCTTCTTTTGTTCCACTAAAACCTCATAGATCTGGAAAAAAGATGCATCTTTTTATGGTTCTTTGGGTTCGGTGGGAGATTTTGTGGATTTCTTCTTCTTCTTCCTCGAATTGTTATTCCGATTTGGGGTCATCTTCAACTCTTGGTTTCAATGTCGGGAGGAATTAGTTTACTTGAATCTCCGGGCAGGTCAACGGTGGTGCTTAGAAGTTCAAACCGGCGACTCTTACGGCCAGGCGAGAACTTTTCGAAGCTGGACAACGGCGGCTCTTGTCTGGGGCCATACACGAAGAAATCCTAGATTGTGAATGTTTGGGTTCAGATCTATCTACCTATTTTATCTTCTGCTCGTGGGTTGCGCAAACAGGAGGAGGATTTGGCTGGGTAATTACGGGAAGGTTTCTGGGACTTGGGTAACCCGGTCACTGGCCGGGAAAGAGCTCCGGGAGAGTAGATTTGGCTGGGTCACCACCGAGTGAACTCAGCGAGCTAACTCACCCAGCTAACTCTCTGAGTTTGAAGGTCTGAAGGCATTTCTTGCTGCTGGAATGGCTTTCGGTTGCTGTTTGGGTTCACAGATTGGTGCTAGAATTTTGGCCATGGTAAGTTCTATCGTTGGCCTTTTGTTAGGATTTGAATGGCGAAAGTAGATTAATTTCTGATTCTGGAAATTGTTTGCTTAACTGTTGGATTACTGCTGTGCTATGAATTATTATTGATTCGGGAATGCTGGAAATTTTCCTTGGCTGTTCCGGGAAAATTTGGCTTGCTCTGTTTTGCTGATTGAAATGAAAGTGAGTTTTGTTAGTCTTAGTGATAGTTGTTTCTAGCTGAGTGACTGTGCATGCTATGTTACTGAAAGGAATACCAACGGAACACATCTACTGGAGCTATAGGCTGAAAGTCTATACCTTCTACATATATTTATGTGCTCATTAAACTGGATGATCGATTTCTCTAATAGTTCATTGTTTCTGAATAAATGACTTAACTTGCGGTCATTAGTTGTTTGAAGCCTGGTGAGAGGTTGCATTAACAAAACAAATTCAATGGACTATTTGTTATGTCTGATAGTTGACTTGCTGAATTTCTTCAGTTTCGCTTATTGATGTTGCTATGAATGCTCTTCTTCATCATAATGTGTAAGAATTTCAATTTCAGCAAACAGGTATAGGTGATGAAGTAGTGCCACACCAGGATAACTTGTTTCTATATACTGAACCATCAACTTGCACGGGACTTTGGCTTGCTTTGCAAGATGCAACACTTGAAAATTGTTGCCTTTGGGCTATACCTGGATCCCATAAAAGTAATAAAAATAATATCCTTTCTGTTTGTTTTCACTTGTCCTCATGCATGGTAAATCAGATTACAATGTAAGAATTTTGTGTCACTTACAGATGGGCTTGTAAGGAGATTCATTAGGGATGAGAATGGGGTTCATTTTGATAAGCCATCTCCAGACTACGATCAGAAAGATTTCGTTCCTATTGAAGTTAAAGCTGGCTCCTTGGTGGTCATTCATGGAGATCTTATTCACCAAAGGTAATTCTTAGGAACTTGGCAATGTTCATATATGCAGGAAATTATGTGTTTTTGTTTCATATATATTACGTGAGGTGTCATGTTTTCCTCCTGACCCCTTCACTTGTATATGGTCTACAGTTTGGAAAATCGATCCCCAAAGTCAAGGCATGCTTACAGTTTACACGTGGTGGATACAGAAGGTTGCAAGTGGGCACAAGATAATTGGTTAGTGATGCAAAATGACTTCCTCTTTTAGTTGCTGAGTGTTTTTTTGAATTTTGATTTTATGTTTTTGGCTAGCAATTGATCTTTGATCTTTGATCTTTTCAGTGCCTTGTCTAGCCTGAAGATCTGGGAAACTTGAATGGATATTCTTTTGTAATTCACTTGGAGTACTAGGATAATGCCATCAACACATAGCTTATGAACATAAAATTAACAGCATATAGCTAAAATTGGTTATAGATGGCTTTTCTGCTCTTGAAACCAGATCGAGATTGATGTGTTCATGGGCTTGCTTTGTTTTTGATTGCCATGCACTGTACATTTGAAACATGTCACAGGATTATACATATAGTTTGATAATCATGTTCTGTAGGTGGAATTTTACTGTGCATACTTTCGTAAAAACATTTGCTACACTGGTCTAAAAGTAGTGCTAGAGATTGAGTTAGATGATAATTCAAGTATATAAATTTTGTTTTATTGTTTATCAATTGTCCATAGGTTTTACGAGCCAAAATCTGAAAGAAAACTGTTTTTTCTTATAAAAAAAAAAAAAAAGTGTAAAAGTTCAATCAGAACAGAAGTAGGCTAACTAAGAGACCAAAGGAGCAAATTCTGAAGTTTTCAGGTTCAAGAACTTGTTTCTGTCCCTTTGAAAATGTCTTTTAGATCTCTTCTGCTATGTTTTCCCAAAGCTTTGACATCTCTGTGGAAATTTTGACTGGTTTTGCTTTCTGGATGGCGTTCTTCTTTCTTCTCTCCATCTTCAGCCTTTCCATCTAGACACATTTCCATATTTTGTTGTTGTAAGTTAAACTGGCTCATGGGTTTCATAGTAGAAACACTAGAAAATTCTATTTCATGGAATGGCAAAATTCTTGGCCAGCTAAGTATTGCTGGAACATGCGTGTGCTGTGATTCTGCTGTTTGTGTGTTATGGAATTTGGGTGCTGGACAGGATTTCAGGGCTGTAGGACACTAATTTTTGCTGGTTTAAATTTTGGCTTTTTTTGCTGGAATTTGGAGGATTGATGGGATGATTGGAAAATCTGCTGCTGCAAACTTAGGAATTTGGCCTTGCCTTGCTGTCCCACTAAAGGCACTCCGTGCTGATTGCGTCTGGCAGTCAAGTGCAAGGCCCAATGGCGATATGTGCTGTGCGGACTTTTGTGATGATTCTGGCTGAACTAAGCTGCTTCTGATTGTTGTAACGATTGGAGGGCTGCATGACATACACCCTTGCTGGTTTAAATTTTGGCTGCTTTGCTGGAATTTAGAGGATTGCTGGGCTGATTGAATGAAATTTTCTGCTGGAAATTTAGGAATTTGGCCTTGCCTTGCTGTCCCACTAAAGGCACTCAGTGCTGATTGCGTCTGGCAGTCAAGTGCAAGGCCCAATGGGGTTGTTTAAAGAGCTTGAAGATTCTACAAATGTTGAATTATTCCTAGTTCAATCTTTGTTTTAGAGTTTGGTTTGTGAGCTTCTTAGTTAGAGGAATGCCCCTAACTCTTGATATATAGCCTTGTTAGTTATTTTGAGAATTAATATTTGTTAGCTAGTGGGGCTAATTTTGATTGTAATGCATTTGATTAGGGCTTTGCCCCTATTTAGATGTATTGGTGAAACTCTGTACTCTGTACTTTTGATCTCACGGGTTTGGTCGTTATTTTCTGGTGGAATAAATCATTTACATTTCCCAAAAAATAAAAAGTTCTGGTCACCAAAAATATTCTTACAAACCTTTTGGTGACCAAAAGTTCTGGTCACCAAACTTTCCAACTATGGTCCTCTTTTGACTAAAATACTTGGTCACCAAAATTTGGTAACCAAATTTATGGTCACCAATGCCTTCACCCAATTGCGTTGACCATGATACTTGGGTGACCAAACATTTGGTCACCAAAAGAATGCATATTTGGTGACCACATCCTTCCATTTGGTGACTATTTGGTGACCAAATAATACGGTCACTAATGAAACGTTGGTGACCAATGATGTACTACAGTATAATATACGAAGAAAAAATCAGCATAGGCAAAAATATTAAGACACTGTTGGGAACTTGCACATGGCACACCACGTTATAACATATTGGTATATTTGGTCGTTAAATTCGGTCACTAAAGGCATACCTTTGGTGACCAAATCGAGCCCCTTTGGTGACCATATTGGTGACTACAAACAGTTGGTCAGAAACTGGTGACTACTCGGTTTTGGTCACCAAAGATACTCTTTGGTGACCAAGCCTTTTTGATTGGTCACCCGACCCTTTGGTGACCGAGCTTCAGTGACCTCTCGGTGACGAAGATTTTTCTGGTCACCAAAGGCTTTGGTGACCAGATTTATGCCTTTGGTGACCAATTTCAGCGTGGTCACCAAAGGCCTTTTTTTTTGTAGTGGTGAGGCATGGGTTTTCGCACGTAGCTAACAACTTGTATGAACCATGGAACAATTACGCCATTGGGGGAAGTGCAGGTTCTTCCATACTTAGTGAAGGAAACTATTTTACTGCTTCAGATGATCCCCATAAGAAAATGGTAATTGTTATACCAGATTTGAAAGATATATGTAGTGTCTCCAAAAAAAAAAATTTTAAAAAAATAAAAAGAGTAGAGTAATTTTTATTTAATTTTTTAAATGAACAAGTAGCGTAGCGCGTGCGCGTGTGCATGTCGTACATCTCCTGTTAGACGGTCAAAGCCTCTGACAGAAAATTGCCTGTAAAATGTTTGTTTAAAAATCAGCCTTCCTACGTACCAGGTTGCAGAAAGAAAAACTAAGAAGGGTTACGAAGAATGGAAGCAATGGAAGTGGACCAGTAGAAAGGACGTGTTCAAGAATGGAGCTTATTTTAATCAATCTGGTGCTCAAATTGGCGATCCACCCTATTCTGAAATTCAAAGATTCTCTGTTGCTGATGGCTCCTTAGTTCCTGTTCTAACTCAAAGTGTTGGTCCCCTGCTTTGTGATGTCAATAAGGGTTGTTAGAGATGTCGAGATTACCGAGCAATGCAACCACAATAATAAGAAAATTTTCCTTTATAATCGATGTGTAACTTATTATAAGCGGAAATGAAAGAGCGTACACTCTTCCATTTTCATAAGTAAATAAATGAAATTGCTATAAGAGGATGTGTAAATCACTCTACTATTTGCTTTCCTCTTAGTCATACCTTTTTTTCTTACCATACGTACGTATGTCTTCATTTCCAAAATTTATTTTCTAATTAATTAATACATTACTTGTTGGATTACACCACGCTAAACTTATAACGCCCTGAAAATAGTTTCAGAAATGGAAGACAACGTAGTAGTACATAATGATAATTCATTTTAATGGAAATCATTGACAATAGTAATCTAAATGAGGACGTGTAGAATTTGAAGCTTTTTAACCTAGTGTTCATGAAATGGGAAAAAGTTTCCCTTTCTCGTCGCAGGTGAGGGAGAAGAAGTTCTAAAATTTCTACAAAAAACTTCTAAGTATGGCTTATATAGCCCGATTGTGTGTCGATTCGACACCTTAGGTCACAACCCCTATCCACGTTGAGATAAACTTTTATGTCGAGTAAGTAGAAGCCATTTTTTTTTTTTTTTAGAAATTCGACTCCATTCTTTAAGTGCTTTGATTTAATTAGGCACCAGTTCACCACTGGAGTCGATAATTTTCTACAATTAATTTTTGCCTTTTTAATTGACCTACGAAACGACGTGCAATTCGACAGGACAATCGATGCCCTTACTATTATTCTTAATATTTTACCACGATTTATTTTTGTTAATATTAAGGTCTTTTTCTTCAAGGCCTCTCCTTCAAACATGTTCTAAATATTTTAGAGAATTTTATGATCCTTTTGATTCCCAATATCTCATTTGGATTAAAACTCAACTCTAAAGGTCAACTTTTCAAGGTTTGACCTAGCTTTCTTTCAAAGACATTTTTAGGATGTTTATGATTAGTTTTAAGTGAAGCTTTCTGCTACAAGTTTGTCATGTCAAAAATACATCTTTGAATAATATTATTTTTCAAAATTAATTTGCACAATCATTTTCAATATTGGGTTAGAATTATCCAATTTCATGTTTGTTTTGACATCATAAAAATTAGGAGATAGTAAGACTTAGGGTACGGTCTTGATGACAAACTCTAGGTTGGAATGCCCGGCCCATTGCGGCTACGGAGAACTCATAAATTTTCAAAATTAGTTGTCCACGTGTATCGCGCACACTTGAATATATTCTAATTCTAATTCTTATTCATAATACTAAAGAGGTCAACATACAATAATCTGGACACGGTACAACGTTCTTTTCCAAGTGGGTGAGAGCATGACGACTCTCAATTTATTAATAACAAAAAAAAACTATATGGACAGGACATAATGACTTTCCCTCTAAGAACAACGAAAGGAAAACACCCAAAACCGAAGCAAAAAAAAAAAAAAAAACCCCAGGAAAATTTCATCTATCTAAGATAAGGAAACCCGGTGGCATATATTAATAATTACTGTTTTCCATTAATATAGGCTATGACCGAGCTGGCCTTAGAAGCATTATCAACACTGTTCTTGGCATCATCAACCTTTTTCGTTTCATCTTCATTTTTAGGAAAGACATCATTCTCCAAGCTATCTGCGCAGTAATCTAGCTTTTGGTGAGCGTCCTGCACCTGATCTTTCTTTTTGATCATCTCAATGGCTTCCTCAATTTGCTTAGAACAGGACCCGGCGACTGAATCTTCTGGGAAATTGAGTGCCTTAATCTTACCTTGAGCATCTGTTGCAACGTTTAGTGCTTGCGTCGTAGCTGATGAGATCCATTCCGGTGAGTTGAAGTCGGTGCTTTTGGTCACCGTCGGTTTAAGAAATGTGACACAGTAATCACTATCTTTTGGGATATTCTTGCATAGTTCTTCCACGGTTGTTGGTGGCGGCGCTCGGCCAGAGACACACAATGGTGCCATCAACACCACACCTATGAAGAACGCAACAATGAATCTATTCATTGCCATTTTTTTCCTTTTCCTTTTTTCTTTCTTTTTTGTTTTTTTTTTTTTTTCTCGATATGAGATTTATGAGGAAGATCGATTCGAGAGACCTATTTATATATATGTTGTGAAATTGTTGGTTGATTCATTCTTGTTTACCGAATCAAAAGGAATTAGTGTGTGATCCATTTTTTAAGTAATACCAGTGGAGGAAGACGGGGCCCTTCCTACCTAAAAATGGCCATTGTTCGCATTCGGTAATATAAATTTAGACCTTTTTTTATCATCATAAATATAAAACAAATATATATAATATTCATTAATAATGCTTTTAAAATACAAAACATTTCAACTAAAAAGAAAATATAGAAATAAAAATTCACTTAAAAAGTGACATTTTTGTTGAATATTTAAATGCAAAATCTTTGCTCAAGGAATACATAATTCACCATTCATATGAAATTAACATTGATTGATATATATATATATAATATATCTTAAAATTTAAAATCTCTAATGTAAATTCACATTAATAATATGTAACTGAAATTTTAAATTCATAATTATAATGTATAAAATCCTAATTTCATTTTAAAGTTTCAGATAAAAATTGATATTCAATATTTATTGCCAAAATTCAAAATAATAATAATTATTATAATTATAATCTATTTAACTCCTAATTTTATTGTCTCATAATGATCAAATGCCAAGTAAATAGGGTGTCAAATTGGGTCGTGTCTCCAATTGTAGACATTGCCTAAAGGAATGGGTTCCATAACTGGCCTTCAAAATCTGCATGCTTTCCTTGTCGGTGAAGAAGCTGGGCATGGAATTAGTCAATTGCAGCGAATGATTCATTTGAAAGGAGATTTGCATATCAAGAAACTGTAAAATGCAACAAATGCAAGAGATGCAAATTTGATTGATAAAAAAGATCTTGTGAATATCACATTCGAATGGAGTAGAAGGGATGGCATGAATGGAGTAGCAGATGACAGAATTCTTGAAGATCTCGAGCCTTCTGAAACAATTGAGGCGATCACTATTGATCATTACGAAGGTAACCAATTGCCGTCGTCGATGTGGGATGAACAATTCAACAAACTTGTTTCTGTATCTTTGAAGAAATTGTGTGAATTGCAAAGTCTTTGCTTTTGCCACACCCTCCATTCAGAAACTCAAAATGGAGGGAAATCTTGAGTTGGAAGAATGGACCGAAGCGGACTACCTTTCTTTTTGCTGCCTAGAGATCACAAAATGCCCAAAGCTCAAAGTTATACCCAAACGCTTAATAAAGCTTGCTGTAATGAAGGTGGATGATTGTGATTCTTTGACGATCCTTTCAGTGACGAATCTCACCCTTGCCAACAATGTTATGCTTGAGAATCTCAATGATTGTGGTTTGGTTGATGCATCCGCTGCTTTCAGTAAACTCTTAGTAACTCCAAATCATAAACTGCCCTAAATTGACTTGCTTGCCAATCCTTGTGCCAGTGAATCTGAAAATTTGTGCATGTCCACTCATTACAACCCTTCCTCAAAAAGAATATTCAGAATGCTTGGAAAGGCTAGAAATTGCTGGATGTGATGGTGCATTAGTAGGATGGATTCCTATTATAGCTAGACTCTTTGCGGTTCTTGAAGATTTCAAATATCTCCAATTTAATATCATTCCCAAAATTGCGAAGTCTCCATGGGCTTAGGGGATTATGCATAATGGGATGCCATGAACTGAAGTCCTTATCAGAAGATGAAGATAAAGCACAATCAGAATCAGCATCAACCTCTTCCTTTGAAAGCTTGCATTCACTTCAGGAGCTAACCATTCATGATTGCCCAAATCTTAGGTGTATTCCAAAAGTGCTACCAATGATGCTCACACGTTTGATCATCAGGTCAAACTCCAGTCTCGCGTCTCTAGGTTCCAAGAATCTTCTCAAAAAACTTGAATCATTAGTGTATCTTGAAATTATAGACTGCCCTGCAACTCAGTTTTTCGGAATCCTTTGTGGGTTTGACAATTAAAGGGTGTCCAGTACTTTCGCTGAAATGTGAAATGTATTCTGGAACATATTGGCCTATGATCCAGCACATTCCTTGCCTACAAATAGACACTGTGGAGGTCCTTCAGGCTCAAATTGAAAATTCTCCAGCCCCGTGGTTTGATCTTTTAATTTGGTGCAGAGAGGTTAGTGCTCATATTTCTTACATGTTTATGGTTATAAGCATTCATTGCACAATGCCTTTGACATCATGTATGTGCAATATCTTAATACAGAGCCAATGCTTATTTTCTGCATACTCGCCTTCCTTTCACTTTCTTTTTTCTCGTTCTAGACATAGTTCTTGTTTTTAGTCAAGTTGACTAAGGTCTCCTTTTTCCAATCATTTAGCAATGATACTAACATGAAAGTGCATTTTCCAGTGTTTGCTTGCTATGCTGGTTTTTTCTTCATTGCTTTGGTTTCTTTAAGAAATGAGAACGCAGATGAATGGAAAGGTTTTAGACCTTGTTTTTAACTGAAACTTATGGCTAATATTTACTGGTCAGCCACTTGCTTAGTGCAAACTTTTCTATTAAAGCGTAGATTCGTATTCCTCAATTCAAAATGTTTCCCCTACTATTTCATAGTTCCTTCTTCGTCATTTGGTTTGTACAATATCCTCCTGTGTTGTCCTTTTCCAGTTGCAAGAAAAAGTCCGAAGAGTCTATGAATCTTCTTACTTGTTACAATTGATAATGAAATGGCCAATTCAGTGTTACTCCATAATTACTTGTTTGGGTTCTTAATTTGTGCTGGTTTTTATGCTTTCTGGTTAACTTTTCTTGATATATAGTCTGTCCGTTTCTTGAAAGTGGACTTTTCTATTAGACAAAAAATATTTTTCAAACTGAACTCTTCTAATGGAACGGAGGGAGCAGACTATTAACAATTGTTGTAGGTGGTAGATTGTGTTGTATACTATAATCTCCATTGAGTAACATCCAATAAGAATCAAGATTATCATATTTAACCAATAATTCTGTGTATCGTGTCACAATCCTGATCCTGATCCTAATCTGTACTATAATACGGTAGCTTTTATTTATATTTTCTTTCATTAAGTCAGTATTCATCCTAACTAATCAAGTATAACTGTATATGTATGTTTAGGAAATATGTGAATTTCAAGCCTGGAAGACGGATCACACAGTTCTGGATTGCTGCAGACTCAACCAAAATTTGGCGGCTATTGAACTTCATTGATACACAATTCTTCGGATTATCAATTAAATATTGTTTGCAGCAAAATTTCAGCAGCAAACACACTTCTAATAGCAGATTTAAATCCATATTCTTTATAAATGTTAGTATGGAGTAACTCCCTCGACCTCTAGATATCTCACTATGCGTCACAACCGATGGAGCACTGATTTTGTGTACCCAGTTGAAATCTTTTTGTTTATTACCTTTAACAAATACAACACCTTATGCTATCAAATGCTACCCATGTAATAAATTTTTAACTCAACAGTGTAACACTTCATACTTCCAAATACAACAATTTTTTTGTGTTATCCCTCTTAAGTACATCAATTTTGTTACTCATGTAATATCCTCCATTCAAATACTCCCTACGTTTCATAATAATGGTTCATTTTAAAAAATATCTTTTGTCTCAATAAAAGAGTTTGCTTTCAAATTTTTTACTTTTCTTGCCCTGACTAACATAATCATGTATGGTTCACAATTAGTTTATACTAGATATAACGGAATAAAGTGCGTCAAATTAGCTAATTTAAATATTGTACTTTAACATTCATAATAGTTGTATATTGGTCAAAGTGAATCTTTTTAATAGAACAGAGTGAGTACACTTCTATAAATTAGATCATCCAAAACGATAATCACATTACAAAATTATTGATAGTGTAAGTACATAATACACTAGTTGATGAAATTAGGATTACACTACACTATATACCACAAAGAACATTTGAAAATTTTCAATTGTTATAATTCTTTTCAAGATTATATAAGAGCCTTGGAAAACATGACTAGATCAACAAGTTTTTCATCTTCTGTTGAAGCACCCAACGATAATAATGACCCTATTGATGTTAGCAGCCTACGACGTTTTAGATAGAAAACCAAAAAAAAAATGAAAAATTAGTAAGTTATCAAAAAGGTACACCAATAAAATGTGGAGACATTTTTTTCACCATTTAAAATGCGAAGTACAGAAATGAACATTTAGTTATTTGTAAGAGACCAAAATAGTAATTTGCTAAAAAAATATATTTTGATACATTAATTATTAATTTTACAAGTAAGAATTTGTAACTGTTAATTGTTTAATTATGAAATAACTTTTTTGTAAAAAAAAATTATTTATGAAATAAAGTTAATCAATAAAATATAATTTAATCCTTACATTTTTTTCATGTGCCCCTTCTTTCTTTGATTACTTTTAATTTCACAACCCATGAACATTAAATTGTGTTTCTAGAACATGATTTTATGGATTTTTGTCTTTTTTTTTTCTTTTTAAGATTTTCTTTATCTTCTCTTTTTAACTACTTAACCTTCTAACAATATCCCCTCCTAATAATAATACTATGTTGATCAAGTTGAATTCGAATCCAATATATATTAAAATAAATGAATTAAATTGGATAAATTAAGATGTTACATTTTTGAAATATTTTTCACTGAACTTATTTTATTTTAATCGAATATAATCATACTTCTACAATGAGGTGACCAAAAATATTAGTAAAAATATGTGTTGGAAATTTACATCTATTTCTATTAAATTTTAGTGAAATTTTAAATATGTTATCGAGTTTTCTAACAACTACAACGCTTCCTGATTTGATCAAGATTCCTTAGGATAATAAATAAGTCTACAAAAACTTGAAGGGACGTAAATATAATTGTTTAAAAAGTTCGAGAAATTATTTGTAATTTTTATTACTAAAATTAATTTTGAAATTCTCAATTATAGAGGGGTGGGGTCCAAATTGCAGTCGGACATTATCCGAAAGCGATCAGGTGGGAACCACCACGAACTGAACTTTTTAATTTTAAATCCTTAAAATTCGGACATTTGACAAATATTCCCCGTCAAACAAAGGAGGATTTGACACGAGCTATTTCTCCAACGACATCGTTTTGATCCTATTCCAATTTACAATTACACGAAGCAAACAAAGATCTCCATCTCCTCCGCCTCCTCCATCTTCTTCCCCACATCGAATTACAGAACATTTTCACGAATTGCGAAAACTCAACAAAAGGGTAGCTTCCCATCCTCCCATTTTCCTTGCAGCAAGAAATATTCACATGATCAAGACGAGGAAAATATGTATGCCCTTTTGTTATCATTGTTATTTCTTTTTTTGTTAGATGCAATTTCATAAACCTGGTGATGTTTAATTCATTTTCATTGATTTTTCATTATATTGTTGAGAAAGAGAATTTTAAAGAAGCTCAATTGAAGTAAATGAAACATCCCGATTAGAAAATGCAATTTCAGTATTTTATTTTTCTTTTCTTTTTTCAAATTTTCTATGTTCTGGGTTCTGCTGCTTCACATTCTTCGAGTATTTTATTTCTGAAGCAGGTGATGACTTCTTGTGTGAAGCCCACTTGGAGTTCGGAGGAAGTGGGATGTGAGAAAGAAGATTTTTAATTCATAAAGTGCGGTTTTTTTTCCTTGCTTATGACAATTTCCTTAATGGTTCTAATGGAATGCATTTCCCTTGGCATGAGTCTGTGGTAAATGTGGTTAACTAGGTTTTTATTCCGAGGAATTTCTAAGGTTTACTGTTTCTTTAACTGAAATTTAGCTGTTTTTTGTGTTGTTTTTGGATGGCATGATGTATGAAGTGTTCAAGTTGTATCTCTGTTTGCGGATTGAGGAAGAAAAGGCATTGGTTGTGTGATGTTTTGGGCAATGGAGTTTTAAATTTTAAAAATGCAAACTGAGAAGCATTATACAGTATAAGAGAGGATAATTGATAATGTGATGGATCATTTTGACCTGAGTAGAGGGGATTCAGAAATTGATTTGGAGAGTGGTGGCGCTACTAGTGAGGAGGATGGAGACGAATATCAGAAAGTGTTGGACAGGTCATGGAATGAGTTTTCAGGACAAGAGTCAGTAGATGTATCAGCGAACAGTACACAGGATTTCGGCTCATTTGATAAATCCAGTTCCAATGAGACTTATGTCAATGATTGGGAGAGTGTACCAGGGAATTTTGGGGAAGGGGTCACAAATGTTGTTGAAAAGAGAACAGTTGAAGAAAAGCTAAAGAAGCCTAAGTCCAAATGGCCTCCAAAACCACCCCGGCCTCCTGGGGGCCCCTCACTGCATGTTTCTGATATGAAGTTAGTCAAGGAAATCTCTGAACTTGCGATGTTGAAGCGTAAAAGGGCTGAGCGACGCAAGGCATTGGACAGAATGAGAAAGGAGAAGAAACCATCCTCAAAGAGCACTAATTTGATTGCAATGGTGATTACAGCACTGTTTTTCTTTGTGATTATTTTTCAAGGTAAACCTTTCCTGCAGATTTGGTTTCTCAGTTATTCCGTAAGACAATATCACTTTTCAGATGCGTCAGTCGCTATTTATGTTGTTCTAGTTCTTGGATGTTAATGAATGATAAAGGGTTGTGAAGTAATGAAAATGAGTTACCAAGCATGCTAATATTTGTAAGAATTTGAGGTTTATTTTCTCTATCATTTGGCACTTGGAACTATATTTGTCAGGCTAGGCCTATACCTTCTGGTACCTTACTTTACTGATTGCAATGTAATTTGTGGACCTCTGTTCAGTTTCTTCCTTTTTCATCCGCATTCTTGACTAATTAAACTCTACATTAAAATTGTAGACTTGTTGAGTACACTAATCCGCCCTTTCCTTATTCAGCGCAATCTGATTTCATCTCAGATTTTAGGATTATGGAATCGGTTGGAACTTACTATAAAGCGAATCAATGTGATGATTATAAACTTAGGACTCATGGTTTTTGTATTCTCACTTTTCTTGAATGTTTTTGCAAACTGAGCTTTATTTTCAGAAGATGTGAAGAATAAAGTGAAATGCTATGAGAAACCATTGGCATGTGCATTGTCAATATCAGGATCTTTGATTTTGGTTGTTAGCATGTCTTTTTCCAGTATCATGTGCACCAGCAATTTTGTACATATTAATTGATCATTTAACTCTGAACAAATTGATTCAAACGAGAGAGTTTCTCAGTAAAGTTACCAAGGAGAAGAATTCGTTCATAAATTATGCCTAGATTTTGATGAAATCAGACAAACAAAATCATGAGGGAAAGAGGTCTTCTCTGCCCTAATCCTAAGTTATATTGATGAAACATTTGAAAAATTAAGTGACGATTAACTATTGCTCTTTGATTAGAGGATTGTAAGGCCTGATTTTCTGGAATATATTGACAAGGTCCGGCATGTTTTGGAGCTTGAGTGATGTTTGTGGCATTAAGTCTTATATATCTTAGCTGTCAGTGAATTAGCCTGACCCTAATAGGGGTAGAAGGAAGAAGTGGAAATGTGTTGATCTTTTCTAGTGAAATAATTCCAGGTCATAACTTTTCATTTGGCAGTAGTTTGTTGCATCTCCTTGAGAAAAAAAGATAGGATTGTGTTGATTTTAGGTTTTTGATGCGCTATCTTTGCTTTTTCCTTTTTTTTTCTGATTGTGAATTCAATTTTTTTTAATAATGTCCTCTTTGGAATAAATGTCAAGGTTTAATAGCTTCATTAGAATCATATCATGTCACATAATGGTCCCCTGAAGTATAGAGATTACCTTTTCTTGTTAAAGAAGTGAATCTTGTAGGAATTTTTAATGTTTGCTTATTATGCAAATTTTGCTCAAACAGATGTCCACTTACTGTAAAACCTTTTGAATTTTCCCTTCAATCATGCTTCTCATGTTTGCATAGCAGCATAATGCAGTACCTCATATTCATTAATCAAATTTCAGGTTTTCTTGGATCACACGTGTGACAGTTTGTTACCTCTCCAGCATTCCAAGTATATTTCTATACAACTCATCCGTACCTTTTTCGCACGAATATAATGCATATAGCTTGCTAGATGTTGTTGCTAAGTACATTACTCAAAAGTAATTTAACATGTTGCTGTAATGGTTTTGTATCTTGGAAGGGCTGCGTTCTAATTTTTCACCTATATGAATCTGAAGTTGCAATGCCCATTTGAATGTGATCTACATTAGGGATAATGTAATAGAGATTGCGAAGATTCATGCAGAGTTTCGAAACCTCTTTGGGTGACTTTATAGGTATTACTACTAAAGTCATGTCTTCTCAAATTGCTAGGTTTATGAAGATTGGTGATGAATGAGATGAGGTGAACAGAAGTTTTTGTCGAAGTAGAGGATGACAACGAATTGACGCTACTTCCCCAAAATTGTGAGGTGCTGCCTGCTGATTTTTGCTGACAACAGATATTTCTTGTAGAAGCTGATGCTCAGACTTTGCTTCCGTTGTAGAAGCCGTTTAATGTGATTAAGCGCTCAGAAGCAATTGTTAGTTGTAGTTTTGACTTGCATTTGATGCATTACTTTTGTTTTTGGCTCATGTGAAGACAGGAGCCACTGAACTGAGAACGTTAACTTTAGTACTGTGAAATTATTGTCCTTGTCTTCCGTTACATATGTTTTCGGGATACCGCGAAAGGGAGGACTAACAATTTGCTTTCAAGCCTAACATTGATTGCATTTGTTACGAGAACGAGGGACTGAAAATATAGAGGGAAAGTGGAGAGTAACGCGGCTTCTGGTTGCTAGACTTTTGCTAAAGGAAAGGAGTAACAACGTGTTAATCTTGCCTGTTGACATAAGGCATTAAATGAGGGAAAAATGAAGAGAAACTGCACAATAAAAGAGTGCCATTTTGCAGATTAGAGCAACAAGACTTTCTAGTGATGCACAAAAGATGGTAAAAACTAACCTTTAGTGCCTCAAATTACCAGCTTGTAAGCAGAAATAAGGAATAAACAAAAGTATACATATTATTGCAGAAATTGAATCTGCATAGCCTCATGCTTCCATTAGAATTGTTCAAATCAATTACTACATCATTAAACAATCACTTCAAAAGTCATTTGGAATTCACAGGCTCGGCTCTAGGTCTCCAAAGTCCCAGCCTATACTTGTGCGCATACTTCAATATCAGCTTCCTCTGCAAGAGGTATCCATTATGTTATAAACAAGTAGAAGTCATACCAAAATTATGCAAGAAAATGTACTTTAACTCCAACACTAGTCATTATTGATCGGCTAGGCAGTACCAGATTACCCTATACACAAGCATACCATACAGACTTACAACAATGTTGCCACTGGAATATGTACAGTTTAGAACCTGGTTTCAAGCTAACTAAATAACACACAGTAGAGTTCCAAGTTGGCAATAAGATTCTACTAACAAGGATAAACAACATTAACTAAAACAAAACAACTCCAAATACCAAAGCAAAGATGTCTAGGGCAAGAAGTGATCAGGGTCAGGACATAGCCCAATTTAATGATAATAGGCCAAAATCATTCAACTACTATAGGCAATTTGACCATTATATTTTCACCTACGCCTGAATGTCACATTGGCAAATAAATAGTACCATCACCTCATAGAATTTTCCTTAACTCAACGAGAGAACAATGTAGCCAAAGCCACCACCTAGTAACTCAGACAGCGTGATGGAAATACATAAGTGAACAGAGATTGTCATACATATGAAATCCAAGTCAACCAAAGTAGTAGCAACCGAGGAACTGCTAAAGAACCTTAATAGTTTCTAGTTTTATGTCATAACCGGAACTATGAAATATAAGATGGAACAACTATGCATTCATGTATTCATTTGCTTCATGTTTAATTGCAAGTAACACATACAAACAACTAAATTTAAAATAGCAGTAGACAATTCCCTCCAAAACAATTCCAAGCCCTGATATGTGGTATTAGTAAATGAGACCAGACATCATTCACAGCAAACTAAAAACCATAATTAGCCACCTTGAACCCTAAAGCCTTCAGAACCATCATCAATTAAGGCGCAGAGGCAAAGTTTCACCCCCAGAAAGTCCATCCATCCAAATATACTAAGACTGACTAAATGACTTGCTTCACTTTTTCTTCAATCAAATTGATCAAACAGCAACACGCCTATACGTTAATAGAGGTCAAATCCTCAAAATCACTTCTTGCATTACTGTAAAGACCAAAAGAAGAAAAAAAAAAATGATAACTTTATCCTTTCTCTTTTCTTTTTTAATTCTCAATACAGCTATTCATTGTATCCCGAAAAAAGAACAATTCTAATTAGAAGAAGAAGCACCACATAACAAAATTTGAATGCCTTACATGTTTACAAGGAATCTTCGGCTCGATATGCTTGAGCTTCATGCCACGAGTAACGAGCAACTTCTGGAAGTCACCAATCTGAGATTCAAGCGTCGACACATGGGCTTCCACTCCATTCCCGATTCCATTCAAGAACTCCGGTATTCCAACCTTCACTGCAAGAAAACCCAACATCCCATTTTCAAAAATTGATTCTCAAAATCAACAAATTGACTGAAACCCAATCAATCAAAAGCAGAACAGAACCCCGGATCCGAATAAAACCAGTATAAATCGCGGTAATTACCTATATAAGGAGAGGATTTGGAGGAGAAATTAGCAGACCCAGAAACCGGAGAAGACGATGCTGAGAGTAAAGCTTTGTTTCGGCATAAGAAATGCCGGAGTGCCATCTTCAGAACCGCCGGAAATTGAAACTCTGTTCGACTGATAAAGATGTCAACTTTGGTCCGAGCTGGTGGGGGGTTTTCTTTTGAAGTATAAACCCTTGTGGTTCTCTGAATCTGCAGGCAGTAACAACTGAAACGACGTCGTGGAGGATTAATTTACTGTAGTTAGAAGCAGTGAAGCACTGAATAATTTCACCTGTTATTGTGGTAAATAATGAGTAAATCGCATTTAACCCCTCAAGGTTTGTCAAAATTACCTACAAGCCCCTGAAATTTGTGAAAATTTCGAAATTTCTCCTGAATGTGATGAGAATATGAAATTACACACCTTCAAAATGGGACTGAAATTAATATATGTTGATAAATATCGAAATAGCAAATGATTAAACCAATATACCCTTAATAAAAAATATATATACAAAAATAGTCTTACCAATTGGATTCCTATTTACAATAAAGTATGGTGAATAACTGAACTGTGATATACAATATTTCATATTCATAAAGCATGATTTGTACTCGTGATTTATTGTAAATGAGGATTTGATTAGTAAGAGTATTTTTATCCATACTTTTATTATTTTATTAAGAAAATATATTGGTTTAACCATTTGGTATTTTGACAGTTGTCGATATTTTATGTTTCATCCCGGTTCGAAGGGTGTAATTTCATATTATCATCACATTTTATGTATTTTTGTTACTTATATTTTTTCATTTACCCATCTTAGATATTTGTTTCTTGTCATGTTCATCATTTTCCATTTTTAATTAATATCACACCCACGGAATTCAAAGAGTACCCTCACCTCATGTGAAGTGAAGGAAATTAATGCTGCTACTTGCCATAGAGAATCACTACAAACTACCCAAATCATGTAATTACCAAGAAGAAAAGATAAATTACAAAAAACACCCCTGAGCTTTTTAAAATTTCCAAACCAAATATTGCGTATTGTATAGCTATTTGTTTTATTCAAAGAGTCAACTTTGTAATAATAAAAACAGTATTACAAAGTGGATTCTTTTAATGGAATAGTTATTATTGTCAGTAGAGCTTCAATAATTTGCATAAACTGCAATGCAAGGTGCAATTAGTGATTTTTGAAACCTCAGTGTTCCTTATATAATTTAGAAAAGTATCAGGAGCTTTTGTAGAAAAAGAAAAACAAATTGTGTCGAAACTACATTGGCTTGATTTTAAAACCACGTTGAAAAATATGTACATAAAAAATATATGAAAATACTATAATCTCGTTACAGAAATGTTCATAAAACAATGGCAGGTGATGTATTTCTTATGTCATTGAAAGACTAAATTGCATAAGCTATTATCCAATTGGTGGATGGTTCCTTCGTTCACATCTTATCATCTTTTGGCTATATATTGTAAATGCTTTCAATTCATGAAAATTAAGCTTTGGCTTGTGAGTTTGCCTTAATTCGTGTCCCTTTTTAAACCCCCTCATTTTCATAAGGATATTGTTTATGCACGCATGCTAGTTGAGACAGCGAAAGAGTTGGCAAAATCGTTGTCAGCGGGCATTACTTGTCACACATGTTTAACTCATTTTGATAATTTAAAAAAGCAACCCATGACTGTAGGTATAAGTAGTTACTTTATCATCATTTTTCTGTCTTTCAATTATTAACAGTGTCGGCTCATCAGAAAACCTTGGATTTGGCCAATTTGTTATTGGAAAAATCTTCAAGTTGACAATAAGCCGTGTTTGAATCCAAAAATCAAAACCACAATTCACAAACAGCTAAGATTACGACACAAGAAATTAATATGTTCTCATGATAACTGACAAGAGAAAAGAGCACAATATGTTTGTATATCAAAATGTAAACATACCATCATCTGCTAGCTTTATACTATTCCCAAAATATACAACCTGCATTTATAATCCTACCACTTTTTTTTTTTTTGTTTTTGTTTTAAGGGATAGGAACTAGGAAGAGCCGCGATTTTGAACCTCTAACCTCTGAGTGGCGCCTGGCGCAGGTTATTTAGACGACGCCTTCATTTCCGGCCAACATCAAGTACTTATCTTTCCTTGTTAGGCTGGTGCATTCAAACCCCAAGGACTTCCCTATCTCTGTCTGTACATAATTAGCGACTTCAAACCTTGAAACACCTCCAGAACCAAAAGATTTCGCCTTCGGCAACTTCTCGAGGTAGCTGACACTGTAGGTTGGATGAGGATTCATGAGGAAAAACAATGGATCCAAGCATTTCAGGCCACTTGCTGTAGTTCCATAAAACATGCTAACTTGCATGTCCAAAGCCACAGGAACAATTTCATCAGTGAGCTCAGCAAACAAAGGGCTAAACCTCAGCAAATAGGGCTCCCTGCAAGTTGTTCCCTCAGGGCAAACAACAATGTCACCTTCTTCAAGCATTCCCTTCATCATCTTCAAATCACTTTCCCGGTCCCTCTTCAGCCTGGTAGTCTTGATTGGTGCTAGCATCTCGGATACTCGGCTCACGCTGTATGTCACCGCGGTGAGAGGCTTCATCATCGCCATCGACACATAAATCGGATCAAGGAGTGTCCTGTGGTTGCAAACATAAACTGTCCCTGATCTTGATTTTTTCTGCTCTGCAGCTGAAGGGGAAACGCTCACTGTCCCCTGTATCCCGGACAATGCCAGAATCGGGAGAGAGATTTTGAAAGGTAGGAAGAAGGCGACAGCTGCTCTTACAACGCAGAGAAACAGCCCGAATGGAAACCACATAAACATGAAGAATGTAGCATAAAAAGCTGGCCTAAAAGCCAATCTTCCATCATGGAAAATCAGCTTCCTTGGATATTTTTCTCTGGGAAGATTATGCCATTTCCTCTTTTCTGCTTGGCTCACCAAGTAAATCTCCTGTACAACATAAGAAAGGAAAAGATTTAGATACAGAAAATGCAAACTGAAGTACTCCGTTCCCTTAGAAGAGTCCACTACGTAATATTGAAAATAATATTACAAAGTGAACTTTTCTAATGAAACGGAAACTGAAAGCTAGAGAAAGACACAAACCTTGAAATGAAACAAGAATTGTTGGCTTAAAGTTGTGGTGAGGCTACCAAAACCAACAACAGAACTGATTTTTCCTTCTCCTGTGATATCATTCAGTGCAGCATTGCTGTTTTTCCTTTCCTCCATCAAACCTACAAAATATCCACCAAAAACCTTCATTTCTCTTCCCATAACAACATCAACTCCCATGTAATCCTTCAAGAATCCTTCAACCATAACATTCGGCAAATCGCTAACTCCAACCTTCCTGTCATGCCTCATCAACACTCCAAACCCTTCGTAGCCAACATCTTCAAGGAAGAACTTGGGAAGAACAGACCGCCCGATCCTGAACCGCTCCTTCTTGATCCCGAAGAAGCAAATAAACACCATCATCTTGATCCCCGTTTCCCTCCCAAACAAACACACAAAAGGGTAAGCCAGAAAAAGCACAACGGCCCTCAAGAGCCCTCCAGCTTCAAAAGCAACAAGAAAAAAGTAAGGAAAAGTAGAAGATGACTTAAGCAACGCCTCTTCCATGTGAAACACCAGCGTCTCATCACTGAGAGCACTACTGTCTGGTTTGGAAACGAAAGAAGAATATTTTCGAAGTTTTGGTTGCGAATCGTGGCCGAACCAGAACTTCTTATGAGGAGAACTATGCACATTGCGAAGGCACCTTAGGAGGAACTTAGACCAGAAGAAAAGAACTTCAATTGTGAGCATGAAAGACAGAAAGGTCTTTGGTGTAAACATGTTTGCTACAATGTCCATATTATTTGTTGTTGCCAACTGGAGTGGAGAATGAACATATATATAGAAGATGCGGCATTAATTGCATGCAGATAAGAGAAGGGAGGAAGAAACCTTCAACAAGTTGAAAATATGGACCTAATCGGCTAATAGCATAGTCATACATATTTGTGCAATTTGTTTGACCAAAAATCCATACCTTCTTCACATTTGCCTAAACGCGGAAACATACGTTATTTGATGAAATTCATTATAATTGGACATGTAAAGGGGAGATTAATAAACAAAAAAAATTATCGTGAATTTTTAACCCGCTAATGATGTGACAACATATCGAAAAATACTTGTCGATACCATAGTTTACAAAATCGCGATCTTATGTAAGATCAATTTGGGTGCAGGATCAGTATCGATAGGATCGGATCGTAGGATCGTAAGATCCTACATAACATGCACATGTGTAAAATTACTGATAAATTATAAAAACTACTCTTATTTGAGTCATTTTAGAAAATTTTTATAGTCTCAAATAGAATCGAAAATATGATCGATTTGGTGTTTTGGGATCATAATATCGTACAATCCTACGATACGTATCGCGATACTGCAAACTATGGTCGATACTCAACATTAGAATTAGATTAAATCACTCCATTGGTTACTTGACTTTAAAGCGTTTTATTTTCGCCTCTTAGCTTGTAATTTTGTTTCAAAATGGTCTAGAGCCCAAATTTCAATAATATTTGAGATATTCTCATCTAACACGTGAGTTGTTTCAAGATAAATTAAGGTGTGAACAAAATAATTTTACATGCATTTTTCATTTGTTGCCCTTATTAATGTGTGTGAATCTCACGTGTTAACCGAAAATAGTTCAAATATTGCTTCCCAAACCTTCTTTGCTTCTCGAGCTTGATCAGGAATTTCGATGAAGGCTTCCCGTGTTCGGGATCGCTACGTTCCTCACTCCCTTAGTCTGGCATCCTACGTTACGGCTCGAGTGTTGCCTAACTGGGCCTAGGGTTTTGAAATCTGGTCTTGATACATTTTAAAACATCTTTTTAAGTTAAGGGATAAAAATAAAACGTTTTCAACTTAAGCAACCAATAGACCGATTTGACCTTAGAATTATAATACGAATAGGCTCATTAACTGTTTGGAATAATAATTTGTAACAAAACCGAAATCCAGCTTCTTAGTGCTTGCAAAGGAAATCAAATTTACCATTATTGGAATTTCTATACCCCACCATAGTTATAAAAAGGATGTCCCATATATTAAAGAGGCATACTAAATGCAGTAACCGTTTTACTATTCGCAGTAACATTCCCCTGTGAAAAGATAAAAATGCCCCTGGCCAAAAAGCGTGAACAGTACCAGGTTAGAAAAAAAAGTGAAGAAATACCACCGGCCGCCGGTGGTATTTCCGGCAAAAATACCGCCAATCGCCGGCAGTATTTTTGTCGGAAATACCGCCGGCGGTATTTTCCCGGAAAAATACTGCCGGCGGTATTCCGGGAATTCCGTCCGGGGAGACAGTCTTTCCGGCCGAAATGTTGCAGAAACAGAAAAAAAAAGTCCGGATAATCGCAGATTCGGGAAAAAAATCTCCCCCGAATAGGTTTTTTTTCTTGAAAATTATAATGACGGGGTATATAGAGAATTTATACAAACTAATTTAAAGTAAAAAAATAAATATAGTGTTTACTTATAGTGTAATATGGATCGTACTCGGGTAATTCGGACTTTTTACAGGGGAATGTTACTACGTTTAGTAAAACGGTTGGAGACCGGCGGTATTTCTTCAGTTTTTTTTTTAACCGGGTATTGTGCACCCGTGCGTGAACTACTGTTCACCCACGGTGAACAGTACCCTGTTTTCTTCTTTTTCTTTTTTCTTTTAGGCTAGAGGCATTTTTATATTTTCATAGGAGAATGTTACTGCGAATTGTAAAACGGTTACTGCGTATAACAATTTCGATATTAAATGCTATTACCAAGAACACGGAAAAGACAAGGTACTTTTGGGAGAAATTAATCCCCTCGCCAGTCTGACTTAGCTCTGACCAAAAGAAGAAAAAAAAATCAAAGCTTATACCTCAGATGACACTTTCTATTTTTTCCTCAGTAATAAATTTCATGCAGTAAACTGTTATAAATTAAGTTTCGTAACAATTTTTATATATTCATTCTAATATTTCATCTTCTTATTATTTATTTTATTTTTGTAACGCAGGATAATCCAATATATATTATTATTTATTTTATTTTTGTAACGCAGGATAATCCAATATATATTATTATTTATTTTATTTTTGTAACGCAGGATAATCCAATATATATATATATTTGGTCCCCTCCGTCCCCACAAACCTGGCCCGGCCGCCGGCGAACCCTCGACGGGAACTGCTCATTTCCCCACTGCCAGACTTCCACCAGCCTAAACCAGCCAGCTGTGATCTTTATGAATTCATTCATTCATCATCAATGGTACGTAGAAATTAAATGACAGTGGCCCAGTAAAACGGATGGTGAATTATAAGGAGAAAATGAATTAATTCATTTTTAAAATTAAAGTTTTGGATGAATTATTCTTGTTTTTTAAGCATTATAATTGGGAAGAACACCGTTTATATTCCTCATAAAAAATGGAAACGTTTGCATAAGCTTTGAAATGCATTTGTTTGGGCAGTGGTTACTAAATTAATAATGCAACCTTTAATAATATTAATACAACGGTTAGAGCAACATTAATTACCACGAGATTAATTAATATAATGAGTTTTACCCTCTCTTTTTTAATTAAAATTCATATGACTAGAATGATATATACGTTTTGAACTAAAAAAAAGTAAATATAATTAGAAGATGGAGAAAAAGAGAGAGAATATTTAAGTTTGAATGGTTGATTCTTTATTCCCTAGCTAGTTTCAATTAGAGGAAAATCAAAAATTTTAAAAAAAGTTAATGATATTGTCAAAGTTTATATAGCTTCGTATGTAGATTTATTTTCATTGACCAATTATTGCTCGAATAATAATACTATTGTCTTAATAAAAACTAGTGGATTAAACCGCGCTATGCATAGTGCCCTGTAATATAATAAATATATTATTGCAAAATTTGAAATAATTATGAGAGCACTAATTTTAATAGGGAATGGCTGTGTGGAAGTTGGCACACCTTGGTATTGATGTAAACCCAACGTAAATTTGCCGTTAAAAACTAAAGTATAAAATTTTCATTGTAGCATTACAATGTTTCAATGCCTACATATTTACAATATTCACAAAACATAACGAATATACTACCAACAAAGTTTATCTCATGTATTGGAAAGAAGCAGTAAAATATAGGTGTAAATGGCATGCTCCACCTTATTTATCTTGAGATCTCTAAACTGTATCCATATATAAAACATTTCAAAAAAGCAAAATTTGTAGGTTTTTAGTGGAGAAGAAGCACAACGATTGATATAAGAGAGTACGACCACTTAATTTCAACCCTTCAATTTCTTCACATCCCCTAGTTATGTCATAGTCGTTGGATGAAAAAAAAAAAAAAACAACCACCAAATGAATATAAAAAAAAACCCTTAGATTTCTTCACATCCCCCAATTATGCATCATATAGATAAAAAGATGTCTCCCTTCATTACAGATAAAAAGATGTCTCCCTTCAGTCCACACGGGAAAAATGTCTCCATTGTGTTGGTTTTGCAAGCCAGCCATAGTAGGAAGCAAGCACAATTGTTGGATGTTAGGACGCCCATCAAATGAATATGAACTCTTAGATTTCTTCACTTCCCCCAATTATGTCATCATATAGATAAGAGTGAAATTAGGGGTTTGTTCGTTTTAAAAATATGTTTTTGAAAAATAATTTTTTAATATAAAAAATGTATTGAAAATGATGAAAATTAATTATAATATATAAATTTACTGTAAAAACACAAACACAAAACCAAAACACAAACAAAAAGAACGAAAATGACAATACCCTAAAATAATGTAGTGGGGGGAGTTGATGTGGTGGATAATTGGAAGGTCTTATAACCCTGAACTCGTGAATTCAAACCTTGTGGATGGAAGGGAAAAAGAAAAGAAAAAAAAAAGTAATGTATAAGGGAATATGAACTTTAGGGGAACAATTAATCTGACGACAACCTCGGCTAGTTCCAAATAAGGAAAGATACATCAACTTGGGAACGGAGATGATTATCCCGATTCAATTGGAATACTATATAGGGTTTCTTCACCCCAAGCCGTTGCAAATTGACCAAAAACTTTCATTTTTTGTAAATGAAAAGATTCTCTCTTTCTTTCTTAATTTATAATAATTAAAAATTAAAATACATTTGTTTTACCATTCACTATATTAACTAGAGCAAATTACAAATACTCCATCACAATCCATGAAAGTGTAATAAGAGACAAAAATATTAACATGTTTCTTTGTGTTTTGGCCTTTTGTACAGTAAATTTAATATATTATAAGATTATTTCATTATTTCCAATACAATCCCTTATTATTTAACTCATATTTTTACATTTTTAATACATTTTCTTTTACTATCAACACGTACGCACTAGAAGTATTGTAAAACACCCTACCACAATATTTTATTTTATTTTATGTATTTTGCGTTCACGAAATTCAAATATATAATTTCAAAACAAGAAAGTCGTTCTCTTATCCAACCCTAACCCTAACCTACCACAATATCAAAAATAGCAATGGAAATCAAAATGTATTCAACAATGATAAGTTTGAATATGCATTGTTTTACATTAATTAGGATCGATACTAAAGTATGGCTTATATGTTAAGTCACTAAAATACACCAGAGATTACGTTTCACCCAATTGATAGGCCACCACTCTCGTGAACATCATTGTTGTTACTCCAAATCTCACATTAAGCTCCATCAAATCATACTATCATCTTTCACTGTGTTATCGTTTATATGATTTTTCGACAACGTGATTGTCATATTTACTGTTACAGGGTACGTAAGAATATGAAATTTTAATTAAATAACTATATATTCGTATCATGTTTGGTGGGGAAAATTAAATTGAGATACGAAATATATAGCTGTTGTTCTCCATATATAGGTCCCAAGATAGCGTGTTACAAGGCGTAATAGTGGCACGTTTGCTAACGGCTCCCTTCCCCACACTCACAGCTGCCTTCAAACTGTCTTCAAACTTTTGATTATTAATATTGACTAATAGTAAGTAATAGTCATCTCGTTGACAAATGACGATGAAACTCTCTCTTGGACGGCGGGCCTATTTTTTTCGTAACAGTAAATTTAATATATTATAATTATTTTTTATCATTTTTAATATAATATTTTACTATTTAATTATATATTTTTACATTTTTCATACACTTTTTACCTCATAAACCTATTTTTTCAAAAATTTGTTTTCAAAACGGTTTTTAAAATATCGTAAATAACACCCCTCAATTTGACTACTTTAATTAACTATATTCATATCATTTTTAGGAATAGACGACACTAATGAAAAAGTGCAATACAAAAAATTGCATTTTTATTCATATCATTTTTTGCATTTTTCCACACAAAAAATTACCATTTTTTTCCGATAAATTTTGTCCCACCTCACCTTGGGTGATAGCTCTGTCACCCGATCCATCAAAAGGTATATGTAATACATTAACCCATGATACTTCATAACATAGTCATCATACTTTTAAGACTAAATTTGATACTTGCGTCTTTAATAAAATTGTATCGCCTGTATATAGAAAAAAACACACACACATCAAACAGTTCAACAGGTAAGACACAAGCTTTTGTGTAACTTTTTTCTTTTATATTTTTAAAATACATCTTTCGTTCACTACATATCATAATTATCTTTAAAAGATACCACCAATATCAGTCAAAATCAAACTATCTTATAAACACACTTCGGGTAGGTCATGAAATGAAAACTCCAAAGTCCAACAAGTAGTGCCGATCAAGCATTAAATGTGTCTATAAGGAAAGGGAAACATGTGCTCCAAGTTTGGCTAGCTACACCATGTGCATTCAATATTCATCCAAGAAAGCTGATAATTCATATGCCCCATCGCCCACAACCACAACCACACTCCGACACCAAAAACTACCCCCCAGCTCAGCTGGCCACCTCCCCCTCTTCAATTTCCATTCAAACCCCAACCCGCGTCACCTCTCTCTTGTTACTCTGTCGGTCCCCACCCCCCACACCACACCAAGTTATCCTACTCGGCCTGGGAACATTAATATGTGACTAGATTCTCTATTTCGTCATGTCTACTGAACGCAAAGTAAAGTAAATGTTACATAAACAACAAATGAGTACGAATGAGGAGCAAAGTAATTACTTTGCTCCTCAGTGGACAGAACAAAACTGTGCAAAATGGACAGAGGATCCGAATACGTTGAAGTTTGCGCGGATATATCATTGGTGCCCATTCCGCCATGGGGAATTGGTCAAGGAAAGAAAGTACTAGAGATCGAGAGTATCTGCCCTGCCAGTTCCCGTGCGTGCATGCATGGAGAAGTACAATGTACTCTATCGATTATTCGATCTCCATACCTCGAGCACGGATTCGTTTCTAAGTCAACGTTTACTTGCCCATGCCGAATTTACATGGCGTTCGAAACGAAGAACATGAGATATCGATCTTTAAGGTAGCGCCAAAACTGAGATTTTGTAGTTATGGATAAATGGATATATAGATAGAATCTAGCTCATATGTGTGTGCTGTGCATGTACGATGTACCACATTTACGTTAGTTAGTTCACACTACTTCGCACACGCTGAGAAGAATAGGTCAAAGCCATGCAAATGGCGGAAAGTGGAAACGTACAGGAAGGAACCCTTCATCAATGTACAGTGACAATAGATGAGATATTCTGCGTCTTACTATTATTATGTCGGAGATCGAGCGAAAATAAATTTAATTTGAAACTCAATTTATTTGTTGTATTGTTATAGAAAAAGGTATTATGTTGTACCCTTAATTTTGGTGCAGTGAACATGAGAACAACTAATTTGGCAACTGGCCCCAAGTTTTTTTAATACATTGTCACTATAATATTTTTCCGGGACCATTTTTTTTGGGTGAAAAATAGCTTATGCAATTACATGGGTAGTGCATCATAGACCATTATGCACGGAAGGAATGGTCCCGTGAAGGGACTATAGTATTTCTGAAAAATTTATACATTTGCCACGAGTCAGAAAATACATTTTAAAAAATTTCGAGGAGAATATATGAGTAAAATTTTTTTTATACACGGCTATTAAGGGTGGAGGAGGGGGTTGGACGGGTTCAGGAACCACCCCTCCCCTAGATCCACCCTTGTTTGCCACTAAATTTGCATACTGCATAGTGTAAATTTATGCGCAGATGTATGAAATAGTCTTACTTAGGACCTGTTTTTTGGGCCGGGTTGAGAACGGGTTTGGCCTTTTGGGTTGAGTCCAAATGGGTTTGTGTCCAAAACAAAAAAACAACGTTCTCAACCCAAAACTTAAACACATATTCCACCACCACCCGGTCCGCCCCTCCGCCGCCTCGCCGCTGTCTAACCTCCACCGCCGCTGGCCTAAACCCCCAAAATCCAATTCTTCTTATTCTTCTTCTTCTTCTTCTTCTTCTGTTTAAAGCCAAAAAATTTGAGATTGAATTCCATATTTCCCCATATCCCCAAAATGGGATGTGAACTAAAGATTCAATTTTACAACCCAATTACAAATAAAGAGAGATTGAGTGCGGAGGAGGAAGAAGAAGAAGAAGAAGAGGAGGAGGAAGAAGATGCAGCCTACGACTCAACCCGATCCGCCGGCGGCGCGAAGACGAAGAAGATGGGAAGAAGAAGAAGAAGAAAAAGGCGGAGGAGGAAGAAGAAGAAGAAGAAGAAGAAGAGGAGGAAGCCAGTGGCAGTTGCAGGCAGCGGCGGCCGGCGGAGGAGGGCGGTGATGGCGGCAGTGGGTGATATGTTTTGTGAGGTGAAACCAGGTCTTAGTTTTGGGTAAGAAACATTGAGTAGGTTTTGATTTTGGGTTTGAATCCAAAAGAAAGGCCAAACCCGTTCTCAACCTGGCCTAAAAACTAGGCCCTTAATTATGAGTTACTTATGACAAAGTTCGTTTAATTACTTCACTCTCAACGAACTGAATAATACATAATCAAAATAGACAGAAAATATGAAACACGGGTAAATGTATACCTTGCTATCAGGGAATCAACGTGACTCTTCTGTTGGAACTTATAAAGTCGTATTGATAATTTTTGTTCAAATTGTATGGAAGTAAATGTAATTAACCCTACATGAATTTTATGTCCATCTAGAATTAATGGACAGGCACATGTAGTGTTTGAACAAGGAGGGTAGCAAATTTTAACTATGAATTAAAAATATTGCTACGGTCTTAATTAATTAATTTGCATGTGATGCCTCGAGAAATATATATTATAGAATTAATTAACCTCAAAAGATTTGGTGCCCCATATTCATATATATATATATATATAATATATTAGTCATAATCCAAAATTTGATTATTCGTAGTAATTAAATTAGTTGTACCCAAGATTATTTGATTTGATTGAAAACAGCGAGGAAGTGTCTCTTAGATGATCGACCGGACCGGACCAGTTGTACCTTAATCCTGCCCATAATTTGCTTTTTGCTTTCACTCGTCAACTTAATTTTTGGCAACAACTTTTCTTTGGTCAATAATTATAATGAATTGAATAATTGCAACTTTTATTTATTTAATTAGTGTACATTGTTTTTCCACTTTTTAGTATTTAAATACCCTAACGTTCCACAAATGGAAGAGTTTAATTTCTTTTGAATAAATTTTGGGTTTTATAGTTAATACAGACAATTATGTGTGATTCGCAAATAATATACATTTGAAATATATCGACATAAGATAAGACAAGAATTTTCGTCCACAATACTCATCAACAACGAATTAGGCTTAGACTAAGCCCTAGTTCTCCCATGTTTCTCGCCAAGATCGGTATTGACCTTCTCGAACCAGGCTATTGCGCACGCCTTATTCTAGGTCAGGGCAAGGAAAATCATTCATATCCCCTATTAAGGAGCTACATGCTACACTAACAAGACTATATATATATGTAGCTAGGAAAAATGGCGATAAAGTATTTATTTTAAAAATTTATACTTTCAAACTTACAAAAGTTTGTATATCTTAACGGCTCGAATTCAGTTAGAACCGTGGGAGTAAACTAATTAACACCATAAGAATATAAATGTCAAAAGTGATAACTCCTTATTTTGCAGATGTTTTCACTACAACAAATGAGGATAGGAAGTAATTACCTGTTTTTGGACACATTATGATGACGTTTATAAATGTCATTAAATTAATAAAGTTGGGTTGGCACTACTACCGTTACGTCACCATTAATATTGGGTTGGCACTCTCAAATCGAAGATGCAAGCTATATGGATGCGTTGACAAAGACTAAGCAGATACGTTATTTTATCAACGGATAGAAATAAATAAATGGACGTATATATAGTTAGTTAGATGTTGAAAGTATGATAATTTAGCTTTTAATATAAATATTATTGCTTCAAATGTAACATCCAAATTAATGAAAGTGTGAATTGAGAATCAAGTGATAGCTAACCCCGTGATTTAGGTCAAATTTGTAAAAGGCATTCTGTGGGAGATATGCGGGTCAAAATTCAACTCGTGATCCGTTCGACTTCATTCAATTAAATAAAACTTCAAATGGCGGATGGGTTGAGTCGGATCAACGGGTCCTGGGGTCAAATTATCACCCCTAAAAAATGGACTCGGATTCCCAAAGTTAGAGTAAAATTTTGAATGAAGGGTATAGAAATGGGAAATGAGTTTTAATTCAATCTTTAAAATAAAAATGAGAAAACTTATATTTTTACTAAAATTTTTCTTACTTTTTCTAATATAATAATTCACAATTAAAAAATAACACTTAAAATGAAAGTAAGTAGAAGTAAAAAACAAATAGTTATAAATTACTTATTTTAATTTGACATACTAAATTCCATAACATATATCTAGAAAGTCCTCACTTTCAAAAGTGAGAATTTCTGTTAATTATTAAATCAAGGGAGATCGATTGTTGAAATTTTAATGATGAAGAAACATTATTGTTTTGGACAAATCCTTTTGAGCAGTAATTTCGTCCCATTATAATACCATTATAATAGTCTACTTCATAAATAAATAAAAAATTCTGCCATTAGAAAATTTCATATTAATTTTTTAATACTTCTTACCTATATAATTATGTATAGTCCACAACTAATCTACATTTAAAAATTTTAAAAACACAAGTGAAACAAATAGTGTCAAATTAGTGACGTTCTACTCTTAAAATCTATAAAAGTTATATACTCCCTGCGATCCATAATAAAAGTCGTTTAAAAGAGAGTAACAATCTTCAAAATAAATAACGTTTTATCAAAAAACACATTTTTTTTTTCTCAACTTAACCTTATCATAACATATCTAACTAAGAGTAGAGTGGAGTAAGTGGTTATCTTGAATACATAGTAATGATCTATCTGACAGTTAATTAGAGTTGTTGATATATACAAAATAATAATTAGATTAAAACTCATTTAAACAAATTCATTTAATTTGTCCAAAAAATAATAAAATGACATTTATTCTGAATGGGGAGGTTTATATTTCTCAAACGAATCTTCTTTCCTAATAAAACAGATAGAACATCAACTTATCATGATTAATTCAAGAATTGGAGATAGTCCAAATTTGTATTTGTGCCAACGTAGGAGTAGTACCTTCGGTCTAAAAAGTCCCAACTGGCCCAATGAAATTCAACTCATTAATTTGGTTCATCAAATATATATAAAGGGTGACCCATTATATTTAAGATTCAAGGGGAGTAGGTCACAATAACATGAATGATAAATTGGTGGAACGTGCAACGCACGTAATACGTCTCTTTTACGGATATTTTTAAGGACCATATACTTTTAAGCCCTTACGTTTTGTGAGAAAATATTAAATGGTTAATAGCTGTCGTGTCTTTGCTCGTGTAGTAATGGTTATTAGTTCATTCAATACTTGATCGAACTATTAGCCGAATTGGTTTCTACAATGTGCAAATTAGTTGAAAATTATACCCGAACTATTTTATTTTATTTTCTTTTTTGGCTTTTACTTATAAGTACAATGGGTTATATAATGGGCTATATCAAAGTTTTAAAAGAAAATCATTACTATGGCCGTTTTGTAATAATATCAGGGTAACATTCCATCTAATATTATCTCAAAATTTGTCAAATGTTATTTCAGTTAACTTCTGCTTCTACGAAATTAAATCAAAGTCATATATATAGAAGGAAGGTGCGCACTAGAATTTCATCTAACCACGATTGGCATGTTTGTTTCTCGACACAATTTTGTCCATTATCGAACACTTATATATACAACTCACATGGAAACTTACACTTGAAACCACGATGCACAACACACTGATAACATTAATTAAACTTTAAGTGCTAGCTAATTATAAAAGTATCATGCACTTTAAAAAAATTAACTAAGTATCAAATTATAAAATACAACACACAAAATGTTACTATGCAGAAAAGGAAGCAGAAGTTTTTATTTTTTCAACTATTGGAGCAAAGCAATGTTATTTTATTATTATTATTACTACCAATGAAACACATTACAAAAAAAAAAAAAAAAAAGGCACGCCAATTGCAAATTACATGGTTAGTTCTAGGATTGGCAATGCCTATGAAAACATGATGAACCTGACACATTAAAGTGACCGTTAATCTGTATACGACATGAAATTAATCGACACCCTTATAAGAGATTACTTTTGATGATCTATGACTCGACAAGTTTAACAATGACCCATGAATTCGTTTATATGGATTTAAACTTTAAAATTTTAGAAATTTAAATTTAAATTAGATACTAAATAAGTGAACTTCATAGATCACTTTTGAAGTTTAATAATGTTATGATAATAGAATATATTTAATATAGAATACATTATTCATAATGTATTGCCACATAGGAAACTTCCAATCCCGATCCTCTCTTATAGACGAGATTGCTGGTTCGGCTGTGCTCCTAGTCTGTACCTCTCCTACTAGAATGCTTTTAGTCATGTGAGAGAAAACCGAAGAATGCTGCACCAGTGCTAAATATTTCTCTATTTGCCGATCCTTAGCCTTATACTCCCCCAAAATTTGTTTAACTACAAGCTGGGAGTCTGAACAAATTTTGAGATTTTCGATCCCGAGTTTTCGAGCTAACTTTAGACCGGTTATCATGGCTTCGTATTCTGCTTCATTATTTGTGGCTTTGAAGTGGAACCGTAGAGCATAAGTGTGAATTTCTTCTTCTGGTGAGGATGATCCCCGCACCCGATCCGGACTGGCTTGAGGCACCATCCACGTTGAGAGTCATGCGCCGTCACCTTCTGTTTAAAAGCAAATCGGTTTCTTCTGACGGGCTGAATATGTTCTCTTGATTGTTTAGCACTCCTTCAGCTATGAAATCTGTCAACACCTGTCCTTTGACTGTTGTGGTGCAAAGGTGATGCCATATTCCCCTAATTCGATGGCCCATTTGGTAAGTCGACCTGAGACTCCTGCCTTTTGTAAGATGGCTTTAAGGGATGTATCGGTATAAACGGTAACTCCATGAGAATTGAAATAAGGTCGGAGATGCCGAGTAGTTTGAACTAAAGCCAAAACCAGCTTTTCTAAGCTAGAATAGTTCTTTTCAGCTGCCTGCAAAACTTTGCTAACAAAATAGATGGGTCTTTGAACCCGGTTATCTTCTCTAAATAAAATCGAGCTAATTACAGATGTAGTAGTGGCTGTGTATATGTATAATTGTTCTCCATAAATAGGTATGGTCAAAGATGGCACAGAATCGTTCAAGAGTAATTTGTTCAGCCGACCGAGCTAAAAACCGATCTAAAACTATTATTCTTCCCGTTAACTGTGGTACTTAACGAATTGACTTAGGCGGATGTATTTGTAATTAACCGAGATACCCCCTTTGAAACCACGTAACCTTAGAATTTTCCCGAAGTAGCCCCAAAAATACATTTTTTCGGATTTATCCTTAATTGATATTGAACAAGATCTTCTAGTGTTTTCGCGTAAGTCAAGCAAACAGGCAGTGTCATTTTTACTTTTAACAAGCAACTAATCAATATATGCTTCCATGTTCCGTCCTAACTGATTTTTGTAGATCTTACCAAATGCTGAAATGTAATTAAGCATAGTAATAAAGCAATAAGTACCTTTTATCCGCGATGAAAGATGTTTTCTCATCGTCCTTTTTAGCCATGAAGATCTGATGATAGCCTTTGTAAGCATCTTAATAAGTTTTTGTATGACCTTGACTCTGGTGAGTTATCCGATCAAATGCTATCCCTTCCTGTGTCTCAGCCAACTGCTTAGCCTTTCTTATGATTTGTCTCGGCCATATACACAATCCTGCCTACGTTTGTCTCAGCTAACATATTGACTTTGCCCCTGGTTTGCCCTGATCAACGTATTGATCCTGTACATGGTTTGTCCCGTCCAATGTATTGACCCTGTTCCTGGTTTGCCCTGATCAACGTATTGATCCTGTACGTGGTTTGTTCCGTCCAATGTATTGTACTTGCCTATGTAACATTGCCTTGCCTGTTTAATATTAACAAATAGGAGCCATCCCATACATGATAGACAAAACATATGCAAAATTGAAACCATGGCTTAAGAACGGTTTGAGCCTTCCAAGGTATACATGGTAAGGTGATCACATGATTCCTGTAAGTAGTAGCTGGCCAGCTATCATGGTTACTGGTATAATACTCAACCGTCCTGTGAGTATAACATGGTGATTGCCGAAGCCAATCAATGGTGTCCGAACTGGACTTAACTGTGCCTTGTGTAATTGACAACCAGCCAGTGCCTGGTTGTAATTATATTGTTAGAACTACCCGTGTCTAACAATGTCCTTTGAAAGCGGTTCCAAACCGTGTCTTTCAGTAATAATGAAAATCATGATGTGAAAGCGGTTCCAAACCGTGTCTTTCAGTAATAATGAAAATCATGATGTGAAAGCGGTTCCCAACCGTGTCTTTCGCAATACATACTGAATAATGAACATAGTAACTTGAGCATCTAAGATATTTTATCGTCCTATAGACCGTACCTGATGGCCTCCATGTCCTACTCAGAGTGTCTAACCTGACTTCATGATTTGAATGCGTGTCCCGGGGTCGTCCCTTAGATCGTCAACTGATGGGGGATTTATCCTCCAGGTCGTCCACTGATGGGGTTGTCTACTAATCCAGGTCGTCCACTAGTGGGTTTTGCCTCTTGGGGTCATCCACCGCTGGGGTCTACCCTCTAGGTCGTCTTCTGCTGGGTCGGCTTCTACGGTCATCCTTTGCTGGATCGATCTCCAAGGTCATCTTCTGCTGGATCGGTCTTTGAAGTCATCCTCTGCTAGATCGGTCTTTGAATTCATCCTCTAGAATGTCTTTCTGATTGCCATTCTTTCATTTCTCGATATTCATGCGCAACACAGAACAAGAAATGCAACAAGAGTTATAGTATACAACCAATAAACAAGAGACACATGGTATACAGTTTCAGGACATATTTTTAATTTTTTCAGAAGATGCCCTCTGAAGCGTGCTCGTTCTAAAATGTTAACAACCAGATAGATGCACATGGTATGCTGCTTGGAAGCGGTTCAAAAACCAGGCCTTCCCAGATGTACATGGTATGCTGCTTGGAAGCGGTTCAAAAACCAGGCCTTCCCAGATGTATATGATATGATATCGATTCATTGATGCTAACCAAATTTATATTTCTATGTGTCAGTTAAGAAATTAATTGTCCCAAAAAACTGTACCTAATTGGAGAATTATTTCCTTATTGCAAACTGCTATTCTGAAAGAGGAAGCATCCGTTCCCGAACTTCTTGCGTCATGTCTTCAACAAATTTCTTTGATTGTGAAGAAAATTTGATGAAGAAGATCGATCAAATCGTCCCCACAGTCGGCGCCAGTTGATGTGACGTAAAAAATCCGCTTCAGGAATGATACTTCTTCACAGCCCAATGAATTCTTGTAAACAGCAATTGTCCAATCCAAATGAAGCCTCGCAGGAAAATGAGGAGCAATAAAGGGCCCAATCTTTGGATGAAGCTTTTTACTGTGCAGTAGAATGGATCACTCTAATAATTGATCTGAGTAAATCGGTTCAGCAACAGTGATGAACTTTAAGGATTCTGGATCACTTGATTCGGTAATGGTGATGAAGCTTGAGGATTTAGCACTGTTCCGGTGACAACAATGGAAACTAACCAAGAAAAGGGGCGGGGCTTTCCCCCCTGTATAGGCTCCGACGATCAAGTCAGTAATATGAAAGAAATGAACAGTATTGAATGATATCTTTGGGAGAAACAACAATAATCAGAGAGAGTAGCAAGAAATTGTTCATGAAGTACTTGTCTAGAATTCCCTTCCATTTCACTTACTTGAAATGAGGCTGGTGCCTGAGTATTTATAAGCCCACTTTGATAGTTCCGTTGGATTGTGATGTCATACGCTCCCACTTATTCTTTTCTTTAATGATACTTTAGCCGTTCCGGGAAAACTGGCTTTAACTTTGGCTCCTTTGTCATCATTGCTCTGCATATATTAAGATAATGGTCCTACCATGATATCTAACTGTTTCGAATATATTATCTCGGATCGGTTTACTCTTTACCGATCTAAGCTTTTATGTGTTTTAGTTACTTACCGACCTGAACTTTAACACTGTTGACCAATCTAACTTCTCTTAAGCTTTTACCGACCTGGGCTTCTCCAGTAGATAAGTTGATAAGTTTTACCAATCTAAGATTACCAAGTTGGTTTATAATGTTTTCCGACCTAAGCCTTCATGAGTTTATTAAGTCTTTTAGGACCGAGCTGAGCCTTTATATCCGATCTAAAGTTATAACAGACAGACTTGGTGTGTATGATCTTTCCGACCTAAACAGGGATCCGGGCTTCTTTTATCCTTTACTGTTCCTTTGTATTAATTCATTGGGCTAGGCCCAATAGGAATGTTAATTTTATGCACATCAACAAGCCCCCCCCAGTATTAGTTTTACCGATCTAAAACTTAATACTCTTTGGGTTTTCCGAACTGAAACCTATCATAAAGGACGTCATGAATTTCTAAATATTAATCCGAGCCAATTTTCCGAACTAAGCAACATACCGTATTTTTACTAAGCCGTATGTGACTAAGGCATTTTTCCAGTATTTATCCGACCTATACTTCATATAAAAACATGAAATATGACATGAAATCCGACCTTCAAAGAATAGTCTCATCCGACTGTATAGTAATAATTGAAATTCCGATCTAAAGAATTTGAACAGTTTTCGGACAAATAAATGTAATCATAAATACGTACCTTTGCGTTACCCTAGATCGGGATTCCGAAGAGGCGGACCTGTCTGGACACGCTTTCACGTTTATTATAGCTATCGGTACGACTTCCAAGGCCGTTTCATGTTCTCAAAGTATCATTAATGCCTTACAGCTTTTGGTCTGCTTACGTCTCTTCGATTTCATCGAGGCTTCACTATATAAAAAATTGCGAGTGCAAGCTTTTTACTCCCTCCATCCTTCGCTTTCCTGAAAAGAGAAATTTTTACCTTCCTCCTCCTTCCCTTCGCCGGAGTTTTTGCGATTTTGCCGGAATTTTTGTGCCGTGTTCCAATTTCCGCAATCTTCGATAGGGTTGCTGTCCCACCATTGTTACCTTCTGTTGCTGCACCCTTTCTTCCTTTTATCAGTCTGCAATGGCCTCCGAGAAAAGCTCAGGTACTGGAGCATCGCGTCAGGCACCGGCAGCAGGTTAGCATCCTTGACCCTTTCTTTTCTGATGATTTATTTTCCGTTCAAATCTGTCTTGTTTGAGCATTTCTGTAGGAGTGATTTGTCCATGATTATTTGCATTGATTGCTGTAGATTCGGCTGCTACACACGAATTTAAACCCGAGGAAATAATTTCACAAATGACTATGGAAGATTTAGTAAGACTTAGGTCAACCCATTATATAGATCCTTCCGTTCCTATTCGTCTACCCGAGCCCGAAGAGAGGATAAATATTGCATCTGAGGGTTGGGTTGGGGTTTATGAGTATCATATTAATTTTGGACTGAGGTTTCCGACCCTAAATCTGTTGAACGAAATGTGTGACTTCCTTAATATCGGGTTGAGCCAACTAGTACCTAATGCCCTTAGGTTTCTGATAGGGTTCACATATGTGTGTTTTGGGGCTGGGGTTCGGCCTACGGTAGACTTGTTTTTTCAATTTTATACTGTTCGTAAATACCCTTATGGCAAATGGTGGGTGACCTTCCAGAAGCGTAGGAATAGCCCTGTACTTATTACCGATTCCCCTGATACCAACAAACAATGGAGGGATAGATTTTTTATGGTGAGGGCTGAGGAAGCGAACCTACCCTGCCGTTGGTCTCAGTTTATTTTACCAGTCGAACAATCCCGAGACAAGTCCGACCCCAGAATTCAATCGGACTATAAGGTGCTAAAAAACTATAGTAGCTCGGCTAAATATTCGGTTAAATTTCCTTCAGAGGATCTTCTTGTTTCGGCCGGGCTGAGCCAATCCCCCAATGTAGAAAGTAAATACCTGTTCCTTGAACTCTTTATCATAGTATCCTCACCCTGGCTCGGTAATTTTGATTCATTCATGTTGCTTATTTTCAGGTAGTCTCGGCGGGTTCGGAAGGAAGAAAAAAGTCAACAAACCTGTTGCAGCTTCGGGATCCTCTAAAAGATCAGCTGAGATCGATCTCACGGAAGAGGTTGAGGTGGCCGATCCTCCCAGATCGGAATTGGTGACCCGGGTCGCGAAAAAGAGCAGGCCGACCCCGGAAGAAGTCCAGGCAGCTAAGGCTGCCAAAGCTCCACAATTGTTGACGGGCCCCACGCGTGATCCCGAGCTGCCGAAGCCTGATGACCTTTGGGGACCCGTGGACCCCTTAACAAAAGAAAGAGTTCTTCTGCTGAAAGATAAAAAAGATAGGCCGATCTCCCTAGCTCGGCCCATACTTCAAGTGCATTTGCCTGAACCTTTGCCTGAGGACGTAAGGCCTTACCAAGAGTTGGAGGCTGAAACTGAAAGATCTTTTGAGGAGATGGTACAGGTGGGCAACCAGCTCCGGCAAAATATGGAGCTAATGATGAAGCAGGAGGCCTTTCTCGCTTCGCATGTAAAAAGGGTGAGCATCGATACTAAATTAATTTATCTGAAAATAATGATTACCTCATATGACACTCTTGGATCGGTTTTTTGCAGGTAGCTTATAATTATGCCGCTACGTCAAAAAGGGCAACGGCTTTGGACATCTTGGCCCAAAGTTACGAGCTGGAAAGGTCGAAGAAACCGTCCGAGGCCGTTGAGGATCTGGAGTTTCGGCTGGGGCTCGAGAAGAGCAAGATTTCAGAGCTCGAAGTTGAAAAAACCGGGCTAATGAAGCAAAACCAGGATCTGTGCAAGAAGTCTAGCCAACTGGTGACCAAGGTCCAGGGCCTGGAAGCCGATGTGAAGACCCTGAAGGAAGAAAAAGCTTCCTGGGTGACGGAAAAAGCTGACTTGGAGAAAGTTGCAGAAGAAGCTAAGAAAGCTGCAGAAGAGGCTACAAAAGCTGCAGAATAGGCTACAAAGAAAGCTGCTGGGATGGTTAGCTCGGATGATGTTGAAGCAGCTCGTCAGGCCGAGCTAAAAACTTTCAAAGAAGGGACCCTGCTGGAGTTAATGAACCGGCGTTTTTTCGAGCTAATCCAATGCGGATATACTCTGTGCTGGGACGAGCTGAAAACTTCCAGATCGGTAGAGGATGTCCCTGAAGATTCCATAGCTCCAAACACTTTGCTTCCTCAAGGTCGCGATCCGTTTGATATGGTTGAGGAGATCAAACAGGAATGCCGAACCATCGGTGTTCCTATTCCGGAAAAGAATGACGAACCGGAAACTGATCCCCAGGAAACAGCGGACGAAGCGACTTCCCAAGCACCTCCTTGATGCCGAGCTGTCCAATTATTTTGAAGAAATAGATCGGATTTGTACTTTTGAATTTTTATGGAATAGAAAATCCCTTTTTCTTTCTTTCGTTGTCTTTAATCTTTTTTCCGACTTTTGACTTTTACCAATAAGGCCCTTCCCAATAATAACTTGCCCTGTTCTTGTGTTTTCCTGATAGATCGGTTTCGCAAGACTAAATCTCCAGGTACAAAGGCTCGATGTTTGACCCGAGCATCATAGTGTTGCCGAACTAAATTTTTGTAATTTAGTTGATGTACATAAGCCGAGTCCCGGACTTCTTCTATCAGATCTAAGCTGAGCTCCAAGTTTTTCTGGTTTTGATCCCTTTCGAAGTGCATAACTCGCGGGGCTCCACTTTGTATTTCTGGAGGATGAACTACCGATGCGAAACGTTGGGTGATGCCAAGGCTGTGAACTCCTTAGATTCGAACTGAGTTTGTCCGAAATAACCGAGGCTAATAAAACCCAGCCCCAATTATTTTCTTGGCCAAATCCCGAGCCCCAATGTAAGACCCTCAATCCCCTTGATGTACTTCAACATGGCCTCTGCTTCTCCCGATCCCAAGCACTTAAGCAAAGGCGTCAAAAAACCCTTCTTATACAGGTTCTCTCCAATTATCTGTGGTAGTGTTTAGCCTTCCTTTGTATTCGTTGTGCTTCCTTTCGTGAATCTGGTAAAATGCCATCTTGTAGGTATTGCCACATAGGAAACTTCCAATCCCGATCCTCTCTTATAGACGAGATTGCTGGTTCGGCTGTGCTCCTAGTCTGTACCTCTCCTACTAGAATGCTTTTAGTCATGTGAGAGAAAACCGAAGAATGCTGCACCAGTGCTAAATATTTCTCTATTTGCCGATCCTTAGCCTTATACTCCCCCAAAATTTGTTTAACTACAAGCTGGGAGTCTGAACAAATTTTGAGATTTTCGATCCCGAGTTTCCGAGCTAACTTTAGACCGGTTATCATGGCTTCGTATTCTGCTTCATTATTTGTGGCTTTGAAGTGGAACCGTAGAGCATAAGTGTGAATTTCTTCTTCTGGTGAGGATGATCCCCGCACCCGATCCGGACTGGCTTGAGGCACCATCCACGTTGAGAGTCATGCGCCGTCACCTTCTGTTTAAAAGCAAATCGGTTTCTTCTGACGGGCTGAATATGTTCTCTTGATTGTTTAGCACTCCTTCAGCTATGAAATCTGCCAACACCTGTCCTTTGACTGTTGTGGTGCAAAGGTGATGCCATATTCCCCTAATTCGATGGCCCATTTGGTAAGTCGACCTGAGACTCCTGCCTTTTGTAAGATGGCTTTAAGGGATGTATCGGTATAAACGGTAACTCCATGAGAATTGAAATAAGGTCGGAGATGCCGAGTAGTTTGAACTAAAGCCAAAACCAGCTTTTCTAAGCTAGAATAGTTCTTTTCAGCTGCCTGCAAAACTTTGCTAACAAAATAGATGGGTCTTTGAACCCGGTTATCTTCTCTAAATAAAATCGAGCTAATTACAGATGTAGTAGTGGCTGTGTATATGTATAATTGTTCTCCATAAATAGGTATGGTCAAAGATGGCACAGAATCGTTCAAGAGTAATTTGTTCAGCCGACCGAGCTAAAAACCGATCTAAAACTATTATTCTTCCCGTTAACTGTGGTACTTAACGAATTGACTTAGGCGGATGTATTTGTAATTAACCGAGATACCCCCTTTGAAACCACGTAACCTTAGAATTTTCCCGAAGTAGCCCCAAAAATACATTTTTTCGGATTTATCCTTAATTGATATTGAACAAGATCTTCTAGTGTTTTCGCGTAAGTCAAGCAAACAGGCAGTGTCATTTTTACTTTTAACAAGCAACTAATCAATATATGCTTCCATGTTCCGTCCTAACTGATTTTTGTAGATCTTACCAAATGCTGAAATGTAATTAAGCATAGTAATAAAGCAATAAGTACCTTTTATCCGCGATGAAAGATGTTTTCTCATCGTCCTTTTTAGCCATGAAGATCTGATGATAGCCTTTGTAAGCATCTTAATAAGTTTTTGTATGACCTTGACTCTGGTGAGTTATCCGGTCAAATGCTATCCCTTCCTGTGTCTCAGCCAACTGCTTAGCCTTTCTTATGATTTGTCTCGGCCATATACACAATCCTGCCTACGTTTGTCTCAGCTAACATATTGACTTTGCCCCTGGTTTGCCCTGATCAACGTATTGATCCTGTACATGGTTTGTCCCGTCCAATGTATTGACCCTGTTCCTGGTTTGCCCTGATCAACGTATTGATCCTGTACGTGGTTTGTTCCGTCCAATGTATTGTACTTGCCTATGTAACATTGCCTTGCCTGTTTAATATTAACAAATAGGAGCCATCCCATACATGATAGACAAAACATATGCAAAATTGAAACCATGGCTTAAGAACGGTTTGAGCCTTCCAAGGTATACATGGTAAGGTGATCACATGATTCCTGTAAGTAGTAGCTGGCCAGCTATCATGGTTACTGGTATAATACTCAACCGTCCTGTGAGTATAACATGGTGATTGCCGAAGCCAATCAATGGTGTCCGAACTGGACTTAACTGTGCCTTGTGTAATTGACAACCAGCCAGTGCCTGGTTGTAATTATATTGTTAGAACTACCCGTGTCTAACAATGTCCTTTGAAAGCGGTTCCAAACCGTGTCTTTCAGTAATAATGAAAATCATGATGTGAAAGCGGTTCCAAACCGTGTCTTTCAGTAATAATGAAAATCATGATGTGAAAGCGGTTCCCAACCGTGTCTTTCGCAATACATACTGAATAATGAACATAGTAACTTGAGCATCTAAGATATTTTATCGTCCTATAGACCGTACCTGATGGCCTCCATGTCCTACTCAGAGTGTCTAACCTGACTTCATGATTTGAATGCGTGTCCCGGGGTCGTCCCTTAGATCGTCAACTGATGGGGGATTTATCCTCCAGGTCGTCCACTGATGGGGTTGTCTACTAATCCAGGTCGTCCACTAGTGGGTTTTGCCTCTTGGGGTCATCCACCGCTGGGGTCTACCCTCTAGGTCGTCTTCTGCTGGGTCGGCTTCTACGGTCATCCTTTGCTGGATCGATCTCCAAGGTCATCTTCTGCTGGATCGGTCTTTGAAGTCATCCTCTGCTAGATCGGTCTTTGAATTCATCCTCTAGAATGTCTTTCTGATTGCCATTCTTTCATTTCTCGATATTCATGCGCAACACAGAACAAGAAATGCAACAAGAGTTATAGTATACAACCAATAAACAAGAGACACATGGTATACAGTTTCAGGACATATTTTTAATTTTTTCAGAAGATGCCCTCTGAAGCGTGCTCGTTCTAAAATGTTAACAACCAGATAGATGCACATGGTATGCTGCTTGGAAGCGGTTCAAAAACCAGGCCTTCCCAGATGTACATGGTATGCTGCTTGGAAGCGGTTCAAAAACCAGGCCTTCCCAGATGTATATGATATGATATCGATTCATTGATGCTAACCAAATTTATATTTCTATGTGTCAGTTAAGAAATTAATTGTCCCAAAAAACTGTACCTAATTGGAGAATTATTTCCTTATTGCAAACTGCTATTCTGAAAGAGGAAGCATCCGTTCCCGAACTTCTTGCGTCATGTCTTCAACAAATTTCTTTGATTGTGAAGAAAATTTGATGAAGAAGATCGATCAAATCGTCCCCACAGTCGGCGCCAGTTGATGTGACGTAAAAAATCCGCTTCAGGAATGATGCTTCTTCACAGCCCAATGAATTCTTGTAAACAGCAATTGTTCAATCCAAATGAAGCCTCGCAGGAAAATGAGGAGCAATAAAGGGCCCAATCTTTGGATGAAGCTTTTTACTGTGCAGTAGAATGGATCACTCTAATAATTGATCTGAGTAAATCGGTTCAGCAACAGTGATGAACTTTAAGGATTCTGGATCACTTGATTCGGTAATGGTGATGAAGCTTGAGGATTTAGCACTGTTCCGGTGACAACAATGGAAACTAACCAAGAAAAGGGGCGGGGCTTTCCCCCCTGTATAGGCTCCGACGATCAAGTCAGTAATATGAAAGAAATGAACAGTATTGAATGATATCTTTGGGAGAAACAACAATAATCAGAGAGAGTAGCAAGAAATTGTTCATGAAGTACTTGTCTAGAATTCCCTTCCATTTCACTTACTTGAAATGAGGCTGGTGCCTGAGTATTTATAAGCCCACTTTGATAGTTCCGTTGGATTGTGATGTCATACGCTCCCACTTATTCTTTTCTTTAATGATACTTTAGCCGTTCCGGGAAAACTGGCTTTAACTTTGGCTCCTTTGTCATCATTGCTCTGCATATATTAAGATAATGGTCCTACCATGATATCTAACTGTTTCGAATATATTATCTCGGATCGGTTTACTCTTTACCGATCTAAGCTTTTATGTGTTTTAGTTACTTACCGACCTGAACTTTAACACTGTTGACCAATCTAACTTCTCTTAAGCTTTTACCGACCTGGGCTTCTCCAGTAGATAAGTTGATAAGTTTTACCAATCTAAGATTACCAAGTTGGTTTATAATGTTTTCCGACCTAAGCCTTCATGAGTTTATTAAGTCTTTTAGGACCGAGCTGAGCCTTTATATCCGATCTAAAGTTATAACAGACAGACTTGGTGTGTATGATCTTTCCGACCTGAACAGGGATCCGGGCTTCTTTTATCCTTTACTGTTCCTTTGTATTAATTCATTGGGTTAGGCCCAATAGGAATGTTAATTTTATGCACATCAACAAGCCCCCCCCAGTATTAGTTTTACCGATCTAAAACTTAATACTCTTTGGGTTTTCCGAACTGAAACCTATCATAAAGGACGTCATGAATTTCTAAATATTAATCCGAGCCAATTTTCCGAACTAAGCAACATACCGTATTTTTACTAAGCCGTATGTGACTAAGGCATTTTTCCAGTATTTATCCGACCTATACTTCATATAAAAACATGAAATATGACATGAAATCCGACCTTCAAAGAATAGTCTCATCCGACTGTATAGTAATAATTGAAATTCCGATCTAAAGAATTTGAACAGTTTTCGGACAAATAAATGTAATCATAAATACGTACCTTTGCGTTACCCTAGATCGGGATTCCGAAGAGGCGGACCTGTCTGGACACGCTTTCACGTTTATTATAGCTATCGGTACGACTTCCAAGGCCGTTTCATGTTCTCAAAGTATCATTAATGCCTTACAGCTTTTGGTCTGCTTACGTCTCTTCGATTTCATCGAGGCTTCACTATATAAAAAATTGCGAGTGCAAGCTTTTTACTCCCTCCATCCTTCGCTTTCCTGAAAAGAGAAATTTTTACCTTCCTCCTCCTTCCCTTCGCCGGAGTTTTTGCGATTTTGCCGGAATTTTTGTGCCGTGTTCCAATTCCGCAATCTTCGATAGGGTTGCTGTCCCACCATTGTTACCTTCTGTTGCTGCACCCTTTCTTCCTTTTATCAGTCTGCAATGGCCTCCGAGAAAAGCTCAGGTACTGGAGCATCGCGTCAGGCACCGGCAGCAGGTTAGCATCCTTGACCCTTTCTTTTCTGATGATTTATTTTCCGTTCAAATCTGTCTTGTTTGAGCATTTCTGTAGGAGTGATTTGTCCATGATTATTTGCATTGATTGCTGTAGATTCGGCTGCTACACACGAATTTAAACCCGAGGAAATAATTTCACAAATGACTATGGAAGATTTAGTAAGACTTAGGTCAACCCATTATATAGATCCTTCCGTTCCTATTCGTCTACCCGAGCCCGAAGAGAGGATAAATATTGCATCTGAGGGTTGGGTTGGGGTTTATGAGTATCATATTAATTTTGGACTGAGGTTTCCGACCCTAAATCTGTTGAACGAAATGTGTGACTTCCTTAATATCGGGTTGAGCCAACTAGTACCTAATGCCCTTAGGTTTCTGATAGGGTTCACATATGTGTGTTTTGGGGCTGGGGTTCGGCCTACGGTAGACTTGTTTTTTCAATTTTATACTGTTCGTAAATACCCTTATGGCAAATGGTGGGTGACCTTCCAGAAGCGTAGGAATAGCCCTGTACTTATTACCGATTCCCCTGATACCAACAAACAATGGAGGGATAGATTTTTTATGGTGAGGGCTGAGGAAGCGAACCTACCCTGCCGTTGGTCTCAGTTTATTTTACCAGTCGAACAATCCCGAGACAAGTCCGACCCCAGAATTCAATCGGACTATAAGGTGCTAAAAAACTATAGTAGCTCGGCTAAATATTCGGTTAAATTTCCTTCAGAGGATCTTCTTGTTTCGGCCGGGCTGAGCCAATCCCCCAATGTAGAAAGTAAATACCTGTTCCTTGAACTCTTTATCATAGTATCCTCACCCTGGCTCGGTAATTTTGATTCATTCATGTTGCTTATTTTCAGGTAGTCTCGGCGGGTTCGGAAGGAAGAAAAAAGTCAACAAACCTGTTGCAGCTTCGGGATCCTCTAAAAGATCAGCTGAGATCGATCTCACGGAAGAGGTTGAGGTGGCCGATCCTCCCAGATCGGAATTGGTGACCCGGGTCGCGAAAAAGAGCAGGCCGACCCCGGAAGAAGTCCAGGCAGCTAAGGCTGCCAAAGCTCCACAATTGTTGACGGGCCCCACGCGTGATCCCGAGCTGCCGAAGCCTGATGACCTTTGGGGACCCGTGGACCCCTTAACAAAAGAAAGAGTTCTTCTGCTGAAAGATAAAAAAGATAGGCCGATCTCCCTAGCTCGGCCCATACTTCAAGTGCATTTGCCTGAACCTTTGCCTGAGGACGTAAGGCCTTACCAAGAGTTGGAGGCTGAAACTGAAAGATCTTTTGAGGAGATGGTACAGGTGGGCAACCAGCTCCGGCAAAATATGGAGCTAATGATGAAGCAGGAGGCCTTTCTCGCTTCGCATGTAAAAAGGGTGAGCATCGATACTAAATTAATTTATCTGAAAATAATGATTACCTCATATGACACTCTTGGATCGGTTTTTTGCAGGTAGCTTATAATTATGCCGCTACGTCAAAAAGGGCAACGGCTTTGGACATCTTGGCCCAAAGTTACGAGCTGGAAAGGTCGAAGAAACCGTCCGAGGCCGTTGAGGATCTGGAGTTTCGGCTGGGGCTCGAGAAGAGCAAGATTTCAGAGCTCGAAGTTGAAAAAACCGGGCTAATGAAGCAAAACCAGGATCTGTGCAAGAAGTCTAGCCAACTGGTGACCAAGGTCCAGGGCCTGGAAGCCGATGTGAAGACCCTGAAGGAAGAAAAAGCTTCCTGGGTGACGGAAAAAGCTGACTTGGAGAAAGTTGCAGAAGAAGCTAAGAAAGCTGCAGAAGAGGCTACAAAAGCTGCAGAAGAGGCTACAAAGAAAGCTGCTGGGATGGTTAGCTCGGATGATGTTGAAGCAGCTCGTCAGGCCGAGCTAAAAACTTTCAAAGAAGGGACCCTGCTGGAGTTAATGAACCGGCGTTTTTTCGAGCTAATCCAATGCGGATATACTCTGTGCTGGGACGAGCTGAAAACTTCCAGATCGGTAGAGGATGTCCCTGAAGATTCCATAGCTCCAAACACTTTGCTTCCTCAAGGTCGCGATCCGTTTGATATGGTTGAGGAGATCAAACAGGAATGCCGAACCATCGGTGTTCCTATTCCGGAAAAGAATGACGAACCGGAAACTGATCCCCAGGAAACAGCGGACGAAGCGACTTCCCAAGCACCTCCTTGATGCCGAGCTGTCCAATTATTTTGAAGAAATAGATCGGATTTGTACTTTTGAATTTTTATGGAATAGAAAATCCCTTTTTCTTTCTTTCGTTGTCTTTAATCTTTTTTCCGACTTTTGACTTTTACCAATAAGGCCCTTCCCAATAATAACTTGCCCTGTTCTTGTGTTTTCCTGATAGATCGGTTTCGCAAGACTAAATCTCCAGGTACAAAGGCTCGATGTTTGACCCGAGCATCATAGTGTTGCCGAACTAAATTTTTGTAATTTAGTTGATGTACATAAGCCGAGTCCCGGACTTCTTCTATCAGATCTAAGCTGAGCTCCAAGTTTTTCTGGTTTTGATCCCTTTCGAAGTGCATAACTCGCGGGGCTCCACTTTGTATTTCTGGAGGATGAACTACCGATGCGAAACGTTGGGTGATGCCAAGGCTGTGAACTCCTTAGATTCGAACTGAGTTTGTCCGAAATAACCGAGGCTAATAAAACCCAGCCCCAATTATTTTCTTGGCCAAATCCCGAGCCCCAATGTAAGACCCTCAATCCCCTTGATGTACTTCAACATGGCCTCTGCTTCTCCCGATCCCAAGCACTTAAGCAAAGGCGTCAAAAAACCCTTCTTATACAGGTTCTCTCCAATTATCTGTGGTAGTGTTTAGCCTTCCTTTGTATTCGTTGTGCTTCCTTTCGTGAATCTGGTAAAATGCCATCTTGTAGGTATTGCCACATAGGAAACTTCCAATCCCGATCCTCTCTTATAGACGAGATTGCTGGTTCGGCTGTGCTCCTAGTCTGTACCTCTCCTACTAGAATGCTTTTAGTCATGTGAGAGAAAACCGAAGAATGCTGCACCAGTGCTAAATATTTCTCTATTTGCCGATCCTTAGCCTTATACTCCCCCAAAATTTGTTTAACTACAAGCTGGGAGTCTGAACAAATTTTGAGATTTTCGATCCCGAGTTTCCGAGCTAACTTTAGACCGGTTATCATGGCTTCGTATTCTGCTTCATTATTTGTGGCTTTGAAGTGGAACCGTAGAGCATAAGTGTGAATTTCTTCTTCTGGTGAGGATGATCCCCGCACCCGATCCGGACTGGCTTGAGGCACCATCCACGTTGAGAGTCATGCGCCGTCACCTTCTGTTTAAAAGCAAATCGGTTTCTTCTGACGGGCTGAATATGTTCTCTTGATTGTTTAGCACTCCTTCAGCTATGAAATCTGCCAACACCTGTCCTTTGACTGTTGTGGTGCAAAGGTGATGCCATATTCCCCTAATTCGATGGCCCATTTGGTAAGTCGACCTGAGACTCCTGCCTTTTGTAAGATGGCTTTAAGGGATGTATCGGTATAAACGGTAACTCCATGAGAATTGAAATAAGGTCGGAGATGCCGAGTAGTTTGAACTAAAGCCAAAACCAGCTTTTCTAAGCTAGAATAGTTCTTTTCAGCTGCCTGCAAAACTTTGCTAACAAAATAGATGGGTCTTTGAACCCGGTTATCTTCTCTAAATAAAATCGAGCTAATTACAGATGTAGTAGTGGCTGTGTATATGTATAATTGTTCTCCATAAATAGGTATGGTCAAAGATGGCACAGAATCGTTCAAGAGTAATTTGTTCAGCCGACCGAGCTAAAAACCGATCTAAAACTATTATTCTTCCCGTTAACTGTGGTACTTAACGAATTGACTTAGGCGGATGTATTTGTAATTAACCGAGATACCCCCTTTGAAACCACGTAACCTTAGAATTTTCCCGAAGTAGCCCCAAAAATACATTTTTTCGGATTTATCCTTAATTGATATTGAACAAGATCTTCTAGTGTTTTCGCGTAAGTCAAGCAAACAGGCAGTGTCATTTTTACTTTTAACAAGCAACTAATCAATATATGCTTCCATGTTCCGTCCTAACTGATTTTTGTAGATCTTACCAAATGCTGAAATGTAATTAAGCATAGTAATAAAGCAATAAGTACCTTTTATCCGCGATGAAAGATGTTTTCTCATCGTCCTTTTTAGCCATGAAGATCTGATGATAGCCTTTGTAAGCATCTTAATAAGTTTTTGTATGACCTTGACTCTGGTGAGTTATCCGGTCAAATGCTATCCCTTCCTGTGTCTCAGCCAACTGCTTAGCCTTTCTTATGATTTGTCTCGGCCATATACACAATCCTGCCTACGTTTGTCTCAGCTAACATATTGACTTTGCCCCTGGTTTGCCCTGATCAACGTATTGATCCTGTACATGGTTTGTCCCGTCCAATGTATTGACCCTGTTCCTGGTTTGCCCTGATCAACGTATTGATCCTGTACGTGGTTTGTTCCGTCCAATGTATTGTACTTGCCTATGTAACATTGCCTTGCCTGTTTAATATTAACAAATAGGAGCCATCCCATACATGATAGACAAAACATATGCAAAATTGAAACCATGGCTTAAGAACGGTTTGAGCCTTCCAAGGTATACATGGTAAGGTGATCACATGATTCCTGTAAGTAGTAGCTGGCCAGCTATCATGGTTACTGGTATAATACTCAACCGTCCTGTGAGTATAACATGGTGATTGCCGAAGCCAATCAATGGTGTCCGAACTGGACTTAACTGTGCCTTGTGTAATTGACAACCAGCCAGTGCCTGGTTGTAATTATATTGTTAGAACTACCCGTGTCTAACAATGTCCTTTGAAAGCGGTTCCAAACCGTGTCTTTCAGTAATAATGAAAATCATGATGTGAAAGCGGTTCCAAACCGTGTCTTTCAGTAATAATGAAAATCATGATGTGAAAGCGGTTCCCAACCGTGTCTTTCGCAATACATACTGAATAATGAACATAGTAACTTGAGCATCTAAGATATTTTATCGTCCTATAGACCGTACCTGATGGCCTCCATGTCCTACTCAGAGTGTCTAACCTGACTTCATGATTTGAATGCGTGTCCCGGGGTCGTCCCTTAGATCGTCAACTGATGGGGGATTTATCCTCCAGGTCGTCCACTGATGGGGTTGTCTACTAATCCAGGTCGTCCACTAGTGGGTTTTGCCTCTTGGGGTCATCCACCGCTGGGGTCTACCCTCTAGGTCGTCTTCTGCTGGGTCGGCTTCTACGGTCATCCTTTGCTGGATCGATCTCCAAGGTCATCTTCTGCTGGATCGGTCTTTGAAGTCATCCTCTGCTAGATCGGTCTTTGAATTCATCCTCTAGAATGTCTTTCTGATTGCCATTCTTTCATTTCTCGATATTCATGCGCAACACAGAACAAGAAATGCAACAAGAGTTATAGTATACAACCAATAAACAAGAGACACATGGTATACAGTTTCAGGACATATTTTTAATTTTTTCAGAAGATGCCCTCTGAAGCGTGCTCGTTCTAAAATGTTAACAACCAGATAGATGCACATGGTATGCTGCTTGGAAGCGGTTCAAAAACCAGGCCTTCCCAGATGTACATGGTATGCTGCTTGGAAGCGGTTCAAAAACCAGGCCTTCCCAGATGTATATGATATGATATCGATTCATTGATGCTAACCAAATTTATATTTCTATGTGTCAGTTAAGAAATTAATTGTCCCAAAAAACTGTACCTAATTGGAGAATTATTTCCTTATTGCAAACTGCTATTCTGAAAGAGGAAGCATCCGTTCCCGAACTTCTTGCGTCATGTCTTCAACAAATTTCTTTGATTGTGAAGAAAATTTGATGAAGAAGATCGATCAAATCGTCCCCACAGTCGGCGCCAGTTGATGTGACGTAAAAAATCCGCTTCAGGAATGATACTTCTTCACAGCCCAATGAATTCTTGTAAACAGCAATTGTCCAATCCAAATGAAGCCTCGCAGGAAAATGAGGAGCAATAAAGGGCCCAATCTTTGGATGAAGCTTTTTACTGTGCAGTAGAATGGATCACTCTAATAATTGATCTGAGTAAATCGGTTCAGCAACAGTGATGAACTTTAAGGATTCTGGATCACTTGATTCGGTAATGGTGATGAAGCTTGAGGATTTAGCACTGTTCCGGTGACAACAATGGAAACTAACCAAGAAAAGGGGCGGGGCTTTCCCCCCTGTATAGGCTCCGACGATCAAGTCAGTAATATGAAAGAAATGAACAGTATTGAATGATATCTTTGGGAGAAACAACAATAATCAGAGAGAGTAGCAAGAAATTGTTCATGAAGTACTTGTCTAGAATTCCCTTCCATTTCACTTACTTGAAATGAGGCTGGTGCCTGAGTATTTATAAGCCCACTTTGATAGTTCCGTTGGATTGTGATGTCATACGCTCCCACTTATTCTTTTCTTTAATGATACTTTAGCCGTTCCGGGAAAACTGGCTTTAACTTTGGCTCCTTTGTCATCATTGCTCTGCATATATTAAGATAATGGTCCTACCATGATATCTAACTGTTTCGAATATATTATCTCGGATCGGTTTACTCTTTACCGATCTAAGCTTTTATGTGTTTTAGTTACTTACCGACCTGAACTTTAACACTGTTGACCAATCTAACTTCTCTTAAGCTTTTACCGACCTGGGCTTCTCCAGTAGAATTGTACTTTTTCTGACTCAATCTTGGCCGATCTGAGTTGATAAGTTTTACCGATCTAAGATTACCAAGTTGGTTTATAATGTTTTCCGACCTAAGCCTTCATGAGTTTATTAAGTCTTTTAGGACCGAGCTGAGCCTTTATATCCGATCTAAAGTTATAACAGACAGACTTGGTGTGTATGATCTTTCCGACCTGAACAGGGATCCGGGCTTCTTTTATCCTTTACTGTTCCTTTGTATTAATTCATTGGGCTAGCCCCAATAGGAATGTTAATTTTATGCACATCATATGTAATAATGACTATATTACGGGAAAATAAATGTAATTATAAAAAATACAAAAAAAAAATCATTTGTATTTTACATTAATAAAGTGAGTAGTACGCATTTGATTTAAAAAGGTACAAACGCCATTCTATAATAATAAGACATCATTTGTGCGGTGATCCAGCATCATCATGCCCTTTATTATTCTTCTCCTTTTTGGTACTACCTTTTATGCCGTGCGTGGTTTACCTTTTAAAATTTAAATCATAGGTGCGTTGGGCGCGCGGGAATGAGCATTGGATTCCTTGGAAAATTCTTATATTCGGTACGTATAGAAATATGATTATTTCAAATATTATATTTCTAAAAGACAATTTAAAATTTTCTTAATGAGAAATTTATCTATTCCCAAATATTAAATGCCACCATTCCCGATCCTTTTCCTGCTCGCCAAACGTACCTATAGGTCTTCTTCTTTGTTTTCACTGGTTTTTCTTTTGTATTTGACCCGAATTCAAATCCCCTTCACTTTTAGCGTGATATGCGTTCTTCCAATAGTTGCCGTTGCCACTTCTCACTTTTAGAAAATTTAGCATTTTAGCCCTTTTTATTTGGATAATGGCACTTTTAGTCATCTTTATTTAAAAAACAATCATTTTATCACATGTACGAATATTAAGATTTTACTTTTAAAAAAACAATGCCATTTTTATAAAAAAAAAAATTTCTTTGGGGAAATTATGATTTCTTGCCCGTTCGCTCTTGTGCACTAGGCAATTTGGACGTCTTGAGAATTAAATCCAAAACTTCTTGACCTAATTTCACTAAGGCCCTGTATGGCAACTTCACCATCCATCTCATTTCACTTTTACTTTCATTTTATAATAATTTCTCATCAATTCCAATACACCTTTTTATATTTCCCAAACACCTTTTTACATTCCCCAAACACCTTTTTATATTTCCAATATATTTTTAATAATTTTAAAATCCAAAACACCTTTCAAAATACCTTTCAAAAGCATACCATACGGGCCTAAATCACGTAAGAAAATGGTCATTCCGAGAAATGTATTGCATTTCAATCATCTCAAAAGGCAAAATAGCAAAACTTTTCTTCTAAGTCCATAGGGCAAATTCTTTAATTTTTGTTCAAAGTTGGGAAACTAGAAAGAATGCATCCAAAGAAAAATTTAGTTGGGGTAAAAAAAATAAATAAAAAGAAACACAAATATTTATGGTTAACATACCCCTACATAATTCCTTTTTTCACATTAGCCTACCTTACTCTTGCATTTTATCAATTGTACCCGAAACCAAAATTACATATTAGGACTTCATTTTACACCTAAACACATACACTACCACGTGCCATTCCACAAGTCACGTGACCGAAGAGATGCGTCATCTTTGCGTCCACCACACAGACATCAAAACGACGAAAAAATAAAAGAAAAAACACTCATCAGAGCCGTCAGGCAACCGCCGCCGGAGGCGATTGAAAATCCCCCTTTCAGTTCGAAAGGAAACTCTAGAACGAATTTAAAGTACGGAAGGGCCCAGTGGTGATGTTGTGCCCCGGGGAGGAGAAGCTCAGATAGTGCACCCGCAGAAGAGGAAGAAGAAGCAGAGCATGGAGACGAGCGCGACGGACTCAAAGGCGGTGACGAACGACCACAGGACGGTGTCGACGATCGAGAAATCCGGCGTCCACAGCCGCGAGTACCACCGGCGAGGCGCCAGCGCAGAGAAATCGAAGCTCTGGAGTCCCAGCCCCATTCCCCAATTGGGTGTCAAGTACGAGGCGAACATCCTCGGCCACCGCGTGAACGACGTGGGAAAGGATAAACTGGCGTCCACCCACCGGAAAGCTGACATCATGGAAGCCATAATTCACTAACAGAGAGCTAGAATTTTCGGCAAGATCTGCAAGGGAATAATAATAAAGGGAAGATCTTTTTGGGATATATTTTGAGTTTTTAATTTTTGAAAATAAAAAGGGAGTGGAATTCTTCCGTAAAATTGGTTTTTTCTGGTTGGGTGGGTCCCAGGGATGGATCGTTGATCTTGGACCGTTGATATTTTGTTTGGGCCTCGGGATTGACAGGTCCAATTCGGGCGGGCCTCACCGGGCCTGGGTGTTCTGTGTGTGTGATGATGATTGGGTTTGGGGGCATCTGACAAGGTAATTGTATTTGTGGGGATCAAAGTTCAAACCAATCATGTGTGAAGCTTTTTTTGTTTTTTCTGGAGCAAAAGTTTTCAACTGGAGTAAATTATGAAGGGGATTGTTCTTTAGGCATACTAAACGCAGTAACCGTTTTACTATTCGCAGTAATATTCTTCTATAAAAAAACAAAAATGTCTCTGATCCAAAAGGAAAAAGAAAAAGAAGAAAACCGGGTACAAAAATACCGGCGACCGGCGGTATTTTCGCTGGAAATACTACCGGCGGTCGGCGGTATTCCGGGAATTCCTTCAGGGAGACAATCTCCCCGGTTGAAATGTTGCAGAAACAGAAAAAATGTTCGGATAATCGCAGATTCGGGAAAAAAAATCCCCCGAATGGGTTTTTTTTCCCAAAAATTAAAATGAAGGGGTATATAGAGAATTTATGCAAACTAATTTAAATTAAAAAAATAAATACAGTGTTTACTTATAGTGTAATATGGATCGTACTCGGGTATACCGGCCATATTTGAATAAACGTGTCAGTGATGAAATAGAAAACAAGTGTTTTTGCAGTTTAATGTAAATGAAAAACAACTAACTCTAAAGGTTGAAAAAATGGAATAAACTTGCCACCTTACTTATAGGTGAAAAAATGGAAGAAAATTAATTTTTAACCATAAAGGGCAATTCGGATTTTTTACAGGGGAATGTTATTACGTTTAGTAAAACGGACCGAGGGTATTTTTTCAGTTTTTTTTCTAACCGGGCACAGGTGGGTGAACAGTACCCGGTTTTCTTATTTTTTATTTTTTCTTTAGTATGCAAGGGGCATTTTTGTCTTTTCATAGGGGAATGTTATTACGAATAGTAAAACGGTTACTGCGTATAACAATTTCGTTGTTCTTTTATGTGGGGAGAATAGTATTAGACTAAGGTCACGTTGGTTACCAGGGGGATTTTGCAAAATATATTTTTGAAAACCCGATTATGGAAAACATATTTTTAAAAATATGAAAATGAACAAGAATTTAAAATTGGTTTTAAAAAAACGATGAGAGTTTTATTCTTATCAAATTTACGGGCAAAATAAGGTGAGCTTTTTTCATTCAAGTGTGAGCGGCAAAATGAGGAGATCTTTTTTTCGTCTCGAATTTGCGTGCCAATGTTTCCAAGGAAAATGAGAACAACCTATTTTCAAAACCCGGTCTTAGAAAATAATTTTTAAATTGGTGCCGATCAAGGTTTGGGTTTTGAAATGATTTTTAAAATTCAAAAACACTCAAAATCAGCTTGCAAAACCTAGTAACGGACATATCCTAAATTCCATTTTGGTTCCTTACCTTTCAATAATTCGATTTAGTCCGGAATTTGAAAATTGTTCTATTTAATCCATGGATTTGATTTTACCTTTTAGGTGGTCCATGACTTATACTCTGTCCAAAATCAATAGCATGTAATAGGCACATGACAAGAATTGTGGATCACATTTCTTGTCACGTGTCAAAATTCACTAGATGTCAATTTTTTTTTCTTTAAAAAAATCTAGAAACCATTTCAAAACAAGATTGTGTGACTAAAAATTATATGTTCAAGTTTAGACATTAAATCGAGTTTTAGTGCAAAGTATGGAACCATTAACGCAATTTATTGTATGTGATAATAAGGCGATTGATGAATCATGATTTTTTCGTCGAGCTTCCAGATTTGAGTTTTGCGCTGGATGCGACTTGGGGGGTACCTGCACTTGCGGGTATAACCCCCTATTATACTCTGAGGTCTAAGTTAAGGGAGTATAAAACATGGATAATTTATAGTGTATTAAGTTTATGAGTTCGAATGTATCTTACTTGGGTACCTTTAATTCTATATTTATAGGCAATCACATGGGTGTTGGTGGTTGAGAGAATAAGAGGATGGTAAAGATTATGTCCCCAAATCATATGTAGTGAATAGTAATTTGAACTGATCTTACCTGGTTGACCTTATCCTTGCATTTCGGATATTTCGGTGACAATCTTTAACATGACATGTAAATATAATACAAACATAATTCATCATGAACGGACATATCAAATTGATATGACCAATTGCCAACCCATAAAAGACAATTTTGGATCATTTTTAACCCAACATAAAAATTCAAAACGAACCTAACACATTAGAAATGATTCACCAATATGAACACACAACCATAGTTTGTAAACATCCGATCTGGATCGTGGGATCTTACGATTTTACGATCCCAACACACCAAATCGATCCTAAAAACTCCGACTATATCCGATTCTACAAAATTTACTAAAATGACTCAAATTAGAGTAATTTTTATAATTCATCTGTAATTTTACACATGCATATTTTGTGTAGTATCTTATGTCCGACCCGATTGATTATGTTCCTACACCCAAATCGATTCCACGTAGAATTTCGATCTTGTATACTTTGCACCCAACACAACTATGTGCCAATACCATCTACACTCTCTCCCTATATAAGTTTTTTCTCATTTATTCCACTTTCAGAAACTAGAGGCAAGCCTCTAAAGTCCCAAGGCCCAGCAAGAAAAAGCCCAATCAACATCCCCTCCCTCAAATTTCTTCCGCCACCAAGTACTGGGCATAGGTCCTCGTCCCTTGGAAAAAACTAACAATGGCGAATCCGAACATCACCCTCGTACGCGAAGAAGAAAACGGCTATGGAGTTCTTTTATACTACAAATACTTCAGCTTCCTCATCCCAGACCTCCAACACCTCTACGACTTCTATAACTCCAATTGCACCTCCCTCTCCCTCATCGGCCGCGTTCGCCTCTCCCCCAACGGCGCCAACGTCACCGTACAGCTCTTTATTCCTTTTTCCTCCTTTGATTGGTCTGAATGATTGGGAGAAATGGGATGCGATTGTGAAGCATAATGGGTTCTTCTTGTTTTGGAAATTAATGGCGTTTCTTGTTTGGACTGCTTAGGTTGGTGGGAAGATGTCAGCTCTGGAGAAGCACATTGAGAATGTGAAGTCGATTGGAAGTTTGTTTGACGGGACAGATTTCAAGCTTGCTTCTTGTTCTGAGCCTTTGAATGATAAGGTCGCCAGTGAGTGCGGGTTCACTTCTCTCTCAATCCGGATTGTTAAGGTATTATAAATGTAAAAGCCATTTTTAATTTGAGGGAAATGCTGCAATACTATTTAATGCAGTGCATCGATATTGTGGAGGTTTATTTTCCCACTATGATTTTACTTAGTGTAACAGAATATATATGCAGCAAATGTTTGTCCTTTTTGCAAGAAATGTCTCTTAGTGCAATTTCATTTGCTTCTGAATGCCTTGATTGGGAATGGAATAATGGTGTGCTTCCGCGGACCAGTGATATCTTACAGTTTCTTATCAAGTCTAGTTGAACTTTGAGTCAATTCCGCGGACCAGTGATAAAATTTTATGATTGAGTCAATTCAAAAGAAGGGAGAATTTTGTTTAAAATCTTTTTTGTGGTGGTAGACTTGATCTTTTATCCTCTGATGATTGGCTGATTGTTTCTTTCTGGTGTCAAAATTATATCACTTTACTCATACTCTATTTTCCTCATGTCCTCAGGAACTAGTCACCTTGAGTTGCCATCCTCTGTTGAGCACACCAGATGTTTCAAATGCTGGAAGACATCTTTCCGCAGCCGAGTTTCATTCCATCCTTCAAGATGCTGGTATCCACACATGGCCTACTCTTTGTTTTTTCTGAGTGTTCTAGTGTCCTGATCTTGTCAGATCATTCTTTTTGAGAATCCAATTTCTTTAGCTGTGATTTTGTCCATAGATAAGAAAAATTGTGTTTTTTTTTTTCTCTGGATTCTCACTTGATTATGGATATATTTCTCAGGGAAAATTCAAGAAAAAGCTACTTCAAATTCTAGTGAGAATATAGTTCTGCTAGATGCAAGGAACTTATATGAGACAAGAATTGGCAAATTCCAGACTTCAAATGTGGCAACTTTGGATCCAGAAATTAGACAGTATAGTGATCTTCCATCGTGGATTGATGACAACGAAGAGCAACTCCGAGGTAACCGTATTCTTATGTAAGTATCAGTTTGAATCTTCTTTACATTATCTGAAATTTTAGCACCTAGAAATCCATTATTGAGCACACCTGCTGCTGCTGCTACATTTTCTTTGTAATTTTGTGATTCCGTTGTGTTCTTTGTAAGAAAGATAGTCCTTAAGGAAGACACTCCTGTCCTGCTATCTGTAATGTTTGGAGGCTGACTTGTCTTGCTATGTTCTTGGGGATTGGGTTCGTGAGTTGTTTTGGTCATTAGTGAGATGGTTAGTTGTATGCCGTATGCCTTGCTTCCTTTGGCAGGACTTGGTTCATGCTTACACTTCTCTTTGGGATTTCGTGGGAGCATCCCATGTGTTACTTTTATTTCCCCACCCCATCTCTTGGTTGAGTGCTGAGGCCTTTAGTATTGGTAAATTGCTTTTGTTTCATTATTCCCCCTCCACTTACTCATGGATGAGTGCTATGTGCTATTCATATGCATATGTGACTGAATTTTGCTTTGACCAATATTAGTGTAACAATCACTTTGATTAGAACAAAAAGATGGCCTTTCAAGAGTGTTAATTTTGCTTAACATTACATTCTTTTACGTATAGCTTGTTAAGATCTTCAGATGCGTACCAGGTATTGCACTGGAGGAATAAGATGTGAGATGGCTTCAGCATATATCAGGTCTAAAGGTGAAGGTTTTGACAATGTATTTCAGGTATGATGCCAGTTATTGTGTAATTGCCTTCTTGTTTTCCCCTTCTTTTGTACATTTCCTTGTTTCTGGGATTTGTTTTGCAATTGTCCTGTGTCAGCCGCATAAATTAAGTGTAGATTTTGTGATTTGAGTTTCTATGTGAATAAGATTGTCTTACTTCTCTGTATCTTTTGCCAAATCAAATTGTAGGATGAATCAATTTGTTTGCATATCATAACGAGTTTAATAAGAGTTTAGACAGTAAAATTTGGTTACTCAAATGTGTTTATAGGATCCAAATTTGCACAATAATGGGAATCTTTGTCTCCCTTTTTTTGGGGTGGGGGGGGGGGGGGGGGTTGTGGAGACGCTGAAATTCCTTTAGATAAGCAGCTTTATTGAAATGGTGCTCATGTCTTTTCTTAGCAAACGTTCTACAGTTATATGGTGGCATTCAGCGTTACTTGGAACAATTTCCTGATGGTGGCTTCTTCAAGGGAAAGAATTTTGTTTTTGACCACAGGTATGGTTGTTCTTCCTCTGTCTCTTTTTTACTTTTGTGGATGAGGTTCCTGTCTCTGGGCTTCTTTTTCTTTCTTTTAAACCTCTGCAATTGTTTTGCTGGGAGGGCACTTTACTTTTAAACCTTAACCTGGAATTGGAAGAATGCCTGTTGTTTGATGGCACCTTAAGTAGACATAGGAAAATTCTGGAACTTAAGGACTGTGCCATGAAGAGAAATATTTGACTCTTTTTTTGGCCAAAGAAACTTATGTACAATCTTGTTTGTCATATAGAAGATAATTCCATCATAAAATATGGTTGAAGTGGTTGTATGGTTGTTGTGAGACCTAATATATTCAATAAAGATTTGCTCCAAATACAGAATTGACTTATCATTTGCAATCACCCAGTTTTTTAAGTTAACATTTGGAATTAATAGTACATGTATTTTAAGGCAAATATCATATTTTTTGAAATCAACTATGGTAGTTGTCATTGTTGGATGATTTACAAGAAGGTAAAATGTAATGGACAAAACTTTAGACTTGTAACATTTGCAAATAATGTGGTTATAGGGTAGCTGTTGGGAGCCAAGATTCAAATATTATGGGTGCCTGCCTCCTCTGTGGCTCTTCATACGATGACTATTCTTCACGTTGCCGTTGCAAATTCTGTAGGATGCTTGTGTTAGTCTGTAATGAATGTCAGGTATAAGCTTCTTATTTTGCTCATATGAGGATCTTATAGTTGATTGAAACAATTTCTGACTAGCCTTTCTGTCGTGAATTAATTGTTAACGCTAGACTGAACTGAGTTCCTGGTAAATCATAACTATCTTGTTTTGTAAACAGCATCTGCAAGGTTTTTCAATGCTTTTCTTTTGTATCATTTTTTGTAGAAAAAGAGTTCTTCATACATTTGCGAGCTCTGTGAGAGAAATGGCAAGTCTGTTCAGTCTGTCATGGACATGGGAGATGATAATTCAGAATGTCTGGGATCAGCTGAATTCAATTCTTTAAGCACTTCTACTCTAACAAAACAACCAACTGCTATTGGATTGTTGAATGGTAAGGCCTGAATTCCCTTCCTTTCCAACTGTTGTTTCTTTTTTGAAACATAATGACTTTTGTTGGCATTCGAGGCTTATTTGATGCAATCAGAATATTCAAGAATAAATATTTGAAGTGGTATTGACCGTCACGATGATGAGATTTGATCTGTATAGCCGACCCCACAGTGGGATAAAGGCTTAGTTGTTGTATACATATGAAGTGACATAGACATACTAGTAATTATTTCTTGTCCTTTTATTGTTTGTCGAAAGACATAATTTCTCATTCATCAGGTTCTTCTAGGTTAGCCTCTTTCTATCTTCTAGTGGTTTAGCAATTGAATTTCCTTGTTTAGCAATTGGCACTTGCAAATGTTTGAAATTATTTGACTGAATGTCAGAGCCATATGTCACAGGTTCCAGGCCCTTGAGGAAGTTGAGAATTCTATGCTTGCATGGTTTTCGACAGAATGCTTCTGGTTTTAAAGGAAGATCAGGATCACTGATTAAGAAGCTAAAAACTTTAGCTGAACTTGTCTTTGTTGATGCTCCTCATGAGTTACCTTTTATTTACCAAACTTCTTCATATGGTGAAAATAATGATAACGCACCATCCTCTCATCCTAGTCCTGCAAAGGTTTGCAACAAAAAGTTTGCATGGTTGGTTGATCCCGAATATCACGAGAAGAATGATGGCTGGACCATGGTTGACATTCCATTTGACTCGCTGCAGTACCGGCAACAGACACAAGGTTTTGATGCGTCACTTGCCTATTTGAAAACTGTATTTTCTCAAGCCGGGCCATTTGATGGAATCTTGGGATTTTCACAAGGAGCTGCAATGGCTTCTTTACTTAGCAGTCAACAGGAGAAGCTCAAAGGCCAAATAGACTTCAGATTTGTGATCTTGTGCTCTGGATTTGCCATCAACATGGAGGAGTTTCAGAAAGGATCAATTAACTTTCCTTCCCTTCACATATATGGCAATGACAAAGGAAGAGACAGGCAGATCAACAGTCAAGCAAGCAGAGAACTTGCATCCTTGTTTGAAGATGGTTGCGCCGAGATTATCGAGCATGACTTAGGTCATATAATTCCCACGCAATCACCGCATCTTGAGAAGATAAAAGATTTTCTTCGACGTTTCCTCTGATGTACTTTGGTTTCTGTAAGCTAATGCTGTAATGTTGTCTGCATTTTTTAACTGGATATGTACTAGAGAAGTATGAGATTTTGACAAATATGGAGGATGTTGGAAGTTCTAAATTGATGTTAAGAGTGTAAGTTGATGGTTTGTTGAATTGAAAATTTCTCTCCATTTTAGTGGAATAATTCATATGCTTTTAGCTTCTGCTCTTTATACTTGAAAGCTTTTGTACTATTCAGTATGTGACCTTCAATCCAAATACTCGACTATAGAAGTATCCGTTTCATTAGAAAAATTTTGAAAACAATATTACAAAATGAACTCTCTTAATAAAATTGAGGGAGTAGTTTTTTGTGCCGCTGTTGGAGAATTTTGATATTATTATATATTGTAGTTCTTAGAATAATTTTTTGTTTTCTCCCTTTTTATTCATCAATTTAAGTTATTTAGTGGTTTGTTATACGTTATAACGACTAGCTCGTTCCTATTATTACTTGTTTATTAGTAGTAATAATAATAAAAAAGTTGCACAAGCTATTTGCATTTAAAAATAATAATAATCGCTTAATTTCAATTGCATATTTATTATTAGAGTTCGTTCATATTACTTGTTTGCTATTAATAAATTAAGAAAAATCGCATAGGCAATTTTCATTTTTAACAAATAATCACTTAGTTTTGTTACAAATTAATTTAAAATCAATTAATATCGTTTATTTATTTTAAAAAATTTCATCACATTACAAATTATCGATAATTAATGCGCGAAAACTTGAATTATTTATTAAACTAAAAGGGATTTATTGTATAAATTAAGAAAACACAGGGGCCTTAAACCCATCAACTTCCACTGTTCCTCCGAGAGGGTAAAACCCAGGATTCAGTTGGCACAAGGATTCTTCTTCATTATTATCATTTTTCTCCCACAAATCAAAGTGGGACTGAATAATTGTAGTAACAGCAATGATGAGGATTCTTCAAAGGAATCAAATTCAGAGAATCTCCGTCAACTTCTTCAATCAAGTCAGTTCCTTGCTTTTGTTTTCTAGTCCGGGTTTATATGGTGCTGGTGGCTGCCATTAAAGCTTCATAATTTAAACGATTTAATCGCATTTTTTTGGGGATATTGATGGTTTTGGTTTTTGTATTTATTGATAATTCTGATGGACTTGGAAAGGGCTATAATTTTTGCTCGCTGTCTCTTATTGGGGTTATGCCTTTTCTGTTCTGGATTGAGTGACTGATGATGATGTAAAATATTTGATGTATGAATTTAACTTCCATGAAGAATGATGAAATGAAAAAAAAGAAGTGGGAATTTGTTTCTGAACGAAGCCCAGATTGTTTAGAGAGATAATGTCCCAATTTTGATATAGCTATTATGCCCAATATTAGCTCACACAAATTGAAGTTGAAGTTTAAATTTGAACTATCATGTTTATATTGGAATTTGTCTGTTTACAATGAAACAAGCCTTAATTGATACAAACACAGAAATGGGAGTTATAACCCTGGTTACTTATACTGCCTCCGTCCCATTCAAAGAGTCCACTTTGTATTAGTAATACAAAGTGGACTCTTTGAATGGGACAAAGGGAGTATTAGTATTGAGCTTGAATTGTTCAACGCTAAACTATTCTGACACTCTGTTCTATTGAAATTGTAGATTGGCAGGAGTAGATTATATTCAACAAGGAAAGTTCATGATGTGGGGCAACCAACTGCTGCCACTCATCCTCAGGTCCTTTGAATGCTTTATTAAAGCTTATTTTTTCCCCTTTTAAATGTCAAGATGAGTATTCTTACCCATCCATAGGTTCTAAGGCTTCTACTTCCCTCCCTGCAGTTATTAAAGGAAGGCGAGATTACACCTGGAATAACAATTGATGAATATCTCTCGAGGAGGAAGAGGTTATTGGAGCTTCTTCCTTCCAATAGTATAGCAATATTTTCAGCTGCCCCTGTAAAGATGATGACTGATGTTGTACCTTATACTTTCCGTCAAGATGCTGACTATTCATACATCACTGGTTGTCAACAGCCTGGTGGTATAGCTGTATTAAGTCATGACCGTGGGTTAAGCATGTTCATGCCGGAAACAAGTCTTCACGTAATATTGGAAGCCATATTTGGATGTTAAATTTTCTTATTCATCTTTCTGCAGTTTTTGGATGATAGCCCTTTACAAGTTCTTTGTGATCTTTTGCATCCATCTTTGATTTATCTCCATCTTGGTGAATGCAATCAATGATAACTTCAATCCAGTATTCTATGTATAGCAGTTCTTAGCTTTCTTATGGGGTTTAAATGATTTCGCTCGGGCTTGTCCTATGTTGTAAACTTGTAATATGGAAAGTACTACATTTACGGTGGATTAACCATTGTCCTACATATGTTAGGATGTTATGTGGCTTGGTGAAACTGCTGGAGTTAATGAAGCATTAAGCACATTCAAAGCTGATGAAGCATATCCAATTGGAATGTTGGAAAAGGTTAATAACTGCATCCTTATTTAATACTTGCCTAAGTGTATGAAGCTTCACTGGTGTTATTTTACTCAGTAGTCCACCTTTTGGTACCTTATAGTTATGAAACAGTGAGTCTTGAGTTTATCATCTGCCTCTCTTTGTTTTCGCATCATATACTGAGTGGATACTTTTAGTTTGGTAAAACTTACAACTATTCTCTCTTCAAGAACACTATTTTTATAAAAAGAATGTGTTGGTATTTACAGATTCTCCCAGGGCTCATAAAAAGCTCTTCCCACCTATTCCACAATGTAAATACAGCCTCATCAATCTATACTGGTTTGGAAACTTTTCAAAAAGCTGTTAACAACAAGATGGTGAAAAATTCCTCTTGCATTACTCATGAAGCACGATGGATAAAGTCAGAAGCAGAGCTTAAGCTAATGAGAAACTCAGCTGCAATAGCTTGCCAGGTAATCAGTTGTAGCAGAAAAGTGTGGTTTGTGTTTTCAATTGAAATTTAGAAGTTGTGCTTGTTGCCTTTTTACTGTTTTTAACAATTGTATGCTTGCATATGTTAGTGCTCTTTTACACTAAATGGGGTGGGCCTGGGGGTTGTATGTTGTGTGTGTAAAACACCTACATTTGTCTTTTCTTATATTTTCCTTTTTCTTGGTCTTTTCTTTTGATCTTCTTAGCAAGTAACTTATTAATAAAACATAGGAGATAAAGCATGCTATCTTAAGTTCTTAATATTTTTTGGGGGCAATTTAAGTAAAACTATTGGTTCTTGGTTTGGATAACCTGAAAAGTTTTAAAGAATGGCAATCAATTATAAATTTTGGAACTTGCCCTTTTTTTCCTTTCACATTTTTTTCAAGGATTTCTTCATTCCACCACAATATTTTTTTTTCCATATGTGGCCTTTTGACTCTTCCGATACCCTTTTTGCAATTATTTCATTTGGTTATTTACATTTTCCAATGTGCTTTCGGTTCTAATTCCAATTCCAAGTAATGGTTTCCAATAATAAAAATATCACTTTTCTTTTAATTATTTAAGCCCCTCCAATTAATCCCAGGTACATTGGGCAGCCTTTTCTTTGATTATTTATTGAGTATGCTGTTGAAAATCCTTTGCCTAGTTAAGACTTTCTCTGTGTATTACCTTTGTAATCTTTATGTGGTTCCTTTTTTTTTGTGTATGTGTTAAGAAGTAATTGAATTTTGAATGATTTAAACCACTTTTGAATGTAATTAAGTATTCATCTCACTTTTCAGACAAGGTATGAAGAATAACAAAATCATAATGTACTTCATTTTTCATAACCCAAAATTACGACTCCTGTGAACCCTATGATACTCTTAGGCTCTGTTCTCTTAGTAACATAATCAAGAAAAGTATCACTTTTTTCTCAAAAATATTACACAAAGAAACAACATCATTTCTACTAAATTCACAATTCAAATTTTAAAATTCCCTCTAAATACTCACTCACATAAATTCAAAAAAAACATAATCATTAAACTTTTTCTTCTCTTTTTTATACAAATCTCCAAAAGAAATTTCCTCCAAAACAAATTTCTTCCCTAACCAAAAAATTTCCTAACCAAGTTGGCAAGAGAACAGAGCCTTAGTTTCCCTCTCCTGCATGCCCATTGAAATTCCCCCTATGACAATTTTGTCATATTGAGGGACTGTCTGAATTAAAGCTTCCAGGTCTTCCTAAAATTTAAAATTTTAATAAATTCATTAAATTCTGTTTGGGGTGCCTATACACTAACTATGTTCACAGATTCATTTCCTACAATAATTTTAAGAGCTAGAATATCACCTTGCCCCTTGCTATATGACTAACTAATGTTTTATCCTTTCCTCTATACCAATGTTTCTACCTTTTAGTATCCCAAACCTAGGCTTTCTCACATACTCATTTGGTTTCTTTGAGTCACTTAATATGCATCACTTCCTCATGTGTCTCCTGACTGTCACGAGATTATGTAAAATCATCGTGATTGAAGAGAAAAATTATTATTCTAAATCATGTATACTAGTTATTCTTGTAAATAGTGGCCAGTTAACCATTTGGATAGAATTCACTGTTTCCTCAATAACTCTTGGCATCGTTGCAATGACATTAGCAAATACATCTTTTCTTCAACTTGTTCAAGGGGTCAATAAACATTGACACTTCTTGACAAATATGTTCTTTGTTTTGTCAGGCTCTCCTAAAGACAATGTTGCATTCAAGAACATTTCCTCATGAGGCTATGCTTGCAGCTAAGGTAGAATATGAATGCAAGATGAGAGGTGCACAAAGAATGGCGTAAGCTTTTTTCATATTTCATGTAACTTCTGTAACATTGTTAAGTAAAGCTAATATTCCATTTCTCCGTTTGCCTTCTTCCCTACTTGCTTGCTGTGCTTGTGTGAAAAGAATAGTCTCATCATGCCTGTAGACTCTGTTTTGCAGGATCTATTGACTTAGTGTATCATTATTTACTATAGTCTTTGATTATTGATAGTTATTTGAACAATTTGAGTGACTGAGAATAAATACCTTATCGTTCTGTTTCTATAGGTTTAACCCTGTGGTTGGTGGTGGACGTAATGCCAGCGTTATTCATTATTCTAGGAATGATCAGAAAGTAAGTAAGCTGCTACAACCATCATAGGCACTATGGGGGGACAGATACATACTCCTAAAGCTCATACTCTGTTAATAAGGTAGAGTTGAGAGTTTGGCATAAGTTTACCACTGAATTTGTTTGTACAGATTGAAGATAGTGACCTTGTTCTGATGGACGTGGGATGTGAACTCCATGGTTATCTTAGTGATATTAGTCGTACATGGCCCCCCAGCGGAAGCTTTTCCCCTGTTCATGTATGTTGCGTAACCTTGTAAGGAGCAACTTTTGTGAAGTTATATTCTTATTTTAATCATTGAAGAACTTAGTAAAGTTGAACGATGGATCAAGTTACAGTAACTATAAGGTGTACAGTAACTATAAGGTTTACGTGTGTAAAACAAAATGATGAAATTATTGGAAAATTTTCACATTTGTTTAACTTTCATTCCTTAGTTATGCTTTGCCTAGGGTTTTGACTTGGTCGTAAACATATATAATGCACAGGAATTATTGTGATTATTTCCCGTAAGTGTAGGACTATTCATTTCTGTTTTCCATGGCATAAATTAAGGATTAATTTTGAACTAGGTAGCTGAATTAGCTTAGGCAAAAAGTTACTGAGCTGTCTCGAAAGGAAATTTTTGGTAGTATTTTCCTTGATAATGCACTTGCTCCTCTTTATATTTCATAACTGGGAAGGATTACTTGATTTAAGTTCTAGTATATCAGAATGAGAGGATGATGAGTTGCATTTCCTTTTGTCACACTTTATATTATCTTCATCAGTAAACATGCATCTGAAAAAATTTTAGGCCAAACAATGCCAGATCATTTTCATGGATATGAGATAAAACTGTCAAGGATAACCATTAGTTGTACACCCTGGAAAAATACCTACAGAAAATCTTCAAAGATGATTTTTATGAACCTTTCAGTGTTGCAGACTGTCATATCTTATAGATGCATCGCATTATTTTCAGGGATATTAGATAAAACTGTCGAGATATGCATTAGTTCTACACCCTGGAAAACTACCTACACGAAAATCTGCAAAGATATTTTTTATGAACCTGTCAATGTTGTGCAGACTGTCATATTTTATAGATGTGTCCTACTGAAGAGTTACACTATTCTTTGACAGCATTGTATCTTAACTTTCTTCTAGAAATATTGTTTTCGTAGGAAAATATTGATGCATTGAAGTGTTCTGCACATTTAAATTCTTGGAATAACCCCCTACCAAAAAAGGGCTTTGATGTGTCATACACATTGAATCCTCAGTAGGCGGGAAGTGATTTATAGTTCCATGAGGTCATCCTTGAAGATAACTGTATGCGAAGAAACTTTTTCTTGCAAGTATATGTGAAGAAATTTTGTGGTACTGGTGGATTATGTTCTCATCTGGTATTGCTGGATCTGTACATTTCAGGAAGAGCTATATGAACTTCTTTTAGAGTCTAACAAGGAGTGTGTGGAGCTTTGTAAACCTGGTGTGAGCCTCGAGAAAATACACAATCATTCGGTAATAATTTGAATGCTCTCACTAGTTGTTCTTGCTTTTTCGTACTCTACCTAGTCTTATTTTCCCTGCGAATGATTCTTTTTCTTTTTCAAAATTTTATTTTTTTCTCTCCAGTCAGCTTAAAAAAGACTTAGCAATCTTATCTCTATCCCTTCTTTTAATGGAATTTTCCTACTCCGACACTTGCTAGTACTTTGAAGTTTCTTCCTTTAGCGCCCTTTTCATATGGATTGCACTACAGAGTTTAAGTAATAGATTTTGTTACATTTCTAGAAATTAACTAACTTGACATTGAAGTCTCTCTATTATGTCTCTGTCCAATGTAAAAATGATCACTCTTATGGGGTCACCTGTAACCCTGGAAGAAAAACTGGTTTTATCTTTAAGGTGGATACTGGAAATGGCTAAACAGTATTTTTCTAATTGTTTTTTAATTTTTTCACATTTTAGATATTATCCTCTAAACAATGGAAATGGCTAAACAGTATTTTTCTAATTGTTTTTTAATTTTTTCACATTTTAGATATTATCCTCTAAACAATGGAAATCAAATGTTCTCATGATGTTTAATCGCATTAGGTTCAAAAGTTGCGAAAAGGACTCAAAGACATGGGGATCTTGAAGAATGACAGGAATCAGGCTTATTATCCGCTGAATCCTACATACATAGGTGTAGCAAATACTTAGATTTTATTATCCCACCTCCTACTGTGAAACCATATTCATCACTGGATAGTTCTGCAATAATGTAATGTGTATTATTGATTTGGGTATTTATAACCTAATTCGCTGTTATCTGTAATTTCTAGGTCACTACCTAGGAATGGATGTTCATGATTGTTCTACCATCAGCATTGACCGTCCTCTGGAGCCAGGTGTTGTAAGTGCTCTCCCATACAGATGAATTCTTGATCTCTATAGCAGTTTATTACGGCTATTTTAACATATTTGAGCTGTTTTGTGGCATTTGATTGTTTCATTTCAAGGAATGTCAATATTGTTGGATTCTATTGACTTCCATATACTAATTCTTCTAATTCGTTCTTATTTTTTCCCATTAATTTGATGATCCTTGTAACGTAGGTGTCTACCTTAAATTTTTACTTGGCAGGTGATCACTATTGAACCTGGAGTATACATCCCCAACACTCTAAATTATCCAGAGAGGTACATTTTACTTTCTCCTTGGTACATCCCTTACTTTCGGACATGATTTTTTTACCTGGCAGAGTTTATTCAAGTCTCCGGTTTCTCTATATTTACTTGGGCAAAAACTTTTGGTTTGATTCATATATTCATTCTGCAGGTATCGTGGCATTGGGATCAGAATTGAAGACGAAGTCCTTATTACAGAATCTGGTTATGAAGTAAGTGTTTCTGCCATTATTGAGCTTTGCAAATTTCATGTGATATTCTATCTTCATCTCTGCTGTAACTTCTGCTATAGTAAATTTCACGAATCCACTTTGTCACGTCCATTTTGATCTGGGATTTAAACTGTGTATCGTGGCGTGAAACAGGTTCTTACAGGATCATTACCGAAAGAAGTGGGGCAGATTGAGTCCTTTCTGAACAAGTTCAGCAATGGAGTGGAAGGGGAGACCTCTAGTATGTTTAGTGCAATGGGTTCTTATTGATGAATACTTTGAATACTATAGCATTAGATTGAACCTAGGAAATGAAAGTTGCAGTGTCCTTTTTAACTCGGAAATCACCATTCTTTTGCCTTCATTGTTAGATCCTTTTTCTGCACTTTTTGCAGATCTCACAGCCTTGTGCATACGAAGTGTCCGATGTTATTAGATAGTCATATATGTAGACATGGCCACGGTTTTGATTCTAACCGGAATTGAACTGGATCCGGACCGACAGTTTTGGAACCGAAACTGTCGCCCTAAACAATTCGGTTAATTGTGTTCCACCTTCTAAGGAATCGGAATCTGCGGTTCCGGTTTCTACGCAGATTCCGGTTTCTAGAAAGTTTGTAACTGACTGTTTTTGTTGTTATTGCTTATTAATATGTAGACATGTTCTTTTTCATCGTTTTGAAAACGATTTTGAAAATAAGTTTTGAAAAATAGTTTTATAATGTAAAAAGTGTATTGAAAATGTAAAAAATAGATGCTGAATAATAAAAGTTGTATTGGAAATGATGAAATATAATTAAAATATATTAAATTTACTGTTGAAACTAAAATCGTTTTCAAAATAGAACAAAAAGAACATGCCTATATATGAAAAACTATAGTCCTAAATGAACCATTTATCCATTGAATTTGGCATGTACAATTGAATAATACAATTGCATAATTAATTTATACAATGCCAAATTTAATGGCTTAGGAGTTCCTTTGAAGGAACTATAGCAGTCCACTAACGTTAAAACATTTAATGGATTGGTACATAAAAGATATTGAGGAAATTATTTTGAATATTAACACTTACATAATAAAAAATTAAAAAAAAAGAAAAAAATCAAACTATTAAAAACTAGAATCGGAATCGTGGCAAAATTGAAACTGTAACAAAACAAGCAGTTCAGGAAAGTCCCCCAAAGTATCGATTTTGATTTCATTTCTCATGAAACCAGATTCGGTGGTTTCAAAACTATGGAAATAATATATGTATCCCACACATAATCCAATCTGATTCTCCATAACTTGTGGTCCGAAATAGTATACACGGAATTATTTGTACAACTAATTATGTATCATAATCGTAATGTACGTGCATTTTAATATTAAAATACAACTGAAAGTCAAAAGTATACACATCTCATAGTACGTTATAGCGTAAAGTTGGCACAGATTTAATGATATAAACGAAGGAATGGAAGTAAGAATATCGGGGGTTTGTTGTCCATCTCAATCCATGCAGCAAGTGGTGCTTGATGAATGCAAATAAGACGAGGACCAAGAATTTGAAAATGATGCCATTATTCTCTTGCTCTAGTCTTGTAGTTCTAGGAAACAACCCGTCCATTAATTCTGGTGATGTTTGCTGATGGAAACTCCTCAACTTCAAAAACAAGGATCTTTCATGCTATTGCTGTGGTGCAATATATCTTGACGTACTATCTGTGATGCCAACTGTCACACGACGCTTTTTTAGGTGATTAAGATCGTATTGTGAGATAAGCATTCGTTGGAGATTGCTTCTGCCAATTTTCATCTACCAGACGCAATTAGTACCACAGTATCTTTAGTAGGACAGTAATAACAAAACCCGACTCGTGAGGGTTTGTGCTCAAGAAAATGAAAGTATAAGATTTTGCTCAAAACAACTAGCAAACACTTTAACTTCATTAATATTGGGTATGGTAGACTGGAAAAAATATCACATGTTCAAATTATTCTGTCATATATGTCCAGTTGTTAAAACCGTTATTTTAAACAGTAAAACTACTTCGTTTCACTGATTTGGATGAGATAGAAGATAATAACTTGAAGTATTAAACGATCGCCTGCGACCCAAAAAGTTATTTTCTTTGACATGAAAAAAAATTAATAGTGAAAACGATGTGGGTTCAACAAATTAATGGCATAGAAAATTACACTTTCTACTGTATTAAAGTTACTCGCATTATATCATCGTATCAGTATAAACGGATTCATGCAATATCTTCTGCCTAACCTTTCTATTCCACGTTGTCTTATGCTATGCAAGTATACACGCATTTAGCGCATGAGAATAAAAATAAAAACGAGGGATATCTCATATTCGGGAACAGATAAATTTTTCGTTAAATGAATCTTAGATTGTTTTTTTAGAGGATATAATAGTTTAAATTATTAAACTCTTATACGTACCAAATATAAGAATTTTAATCTTAACAATCAGATGCCCATCTTCATTCCCGCGCGCCAAATACAGTGTGCACATCCATTCCTCCACAGAGTCAAAAATAGAAGCAAAGATAGGAAGAAGAAAGAAGATTAATGTGTGTGTATATAATATATGGATATGTATGTGAGGTGGGTTGTCTTTTTAAAGAGATTAGGACTGCCAACTAATAACCAACTACCCCTTTGGGATCGCAATAAATGAGCAACCGGAGATCATGCAAAATCTCATATGCAACTAAAATATGATCTCACGTTACATGTAATAATGCTAATGTTTGTTTAAATTATTAAATAAATCTTGTAGTTTGATGAAATTATTAAATTTGACATTGGATCAGTTGTAAGTCAAGTTGAATGGCAGGAAAATATATGATATGACAACAAAGTCAACCAGAATTACGATTTAAAAAATCATCAAAATTTGTCTAAATTACTAAACGTTGTTTGATGAAATTAACCGATCAACTCAGTGACGGAACCAGGCTCAAAGGTATGGAGGGATAAAATTGTTTGTTATAATACTTATTTCTATTATTTAATTTTTGGTGGGAGAAAATACAAAATTTTTTAAATTTTGTATAGTAAAAAAAAAAAAAAAAAGTAAGCACAATTTGTATCGAACCATGAGATTTGTTTGGTAATTTAAACAAACTCAAAGAGGAATTTTGGTATTTTATCCTAATAATCAAGGTTAATCCAAAAAAAAAAAAATCGATGAATGCAAAAACAAAAGTTTTTTTATGATTGAGCTACTTTTTTAGTTGGTTTTCATAGGCCAATGTAACATTTTAAAAATTATAGGGGTTTTTTTTTGTAGTTTTTAAAACACAAAGGGAGTTTTAGTATACTTTTGAAACCACAAGAGGGTTATTTGTAGCGTTTGAAACCATAACGGGATCATCTGAAAGTTTCCCAAACTACATGGTTATACGTAATTAACCCTTTATATAATAATTACCTCAAACTTGAAACTACAATGCTTGATCATCATGCATGGTCACTTTATAATCATATATAACTTTTTTATGAATATCAAATTATAACATTTAAAATAGCTAATTTAACACAATTTGTTCTATTTATACTTCTACTATTAAATATAAATTCATTATGGATCACGTATAATTATAAAATTAACAAAGAATTGTATGAGATTGGGGTGTCAAATCCTAAGAAGATATGGAAGAATTGATAGATGGAATGGAAAGGAAAGCCAGGTAAGGAAGAGCATGTTAGGAACCATTTCTTAATTAACAAGGAATACCATTGTCATTGACCCATGAAAACCAACTAAACAAGTGGCTCAACCATAGATAAATGAGCGATTAATTGGAGTGGAGAGTGTATCCGACGTGTTGGACAGTTCGATGTGTTTTTTTTTATGATGCGTGTATCGATTTTAAGCTAAAAAAGTATCACATGTACGATATGCATGGCAGCATATGCATTGCATATAGTTCCTGATGTATCACGATTATGAGGGTAACTGCTGAATTATAATGTATCGCATAGAGTATTAGATGTATTAAGTTTAACTCTTTTTTTTTAATGTAAAAAATTAAAAATAGTGCTTGTATTTTATATATATATATATATATATATAGACACACACATTGGCTTTAATGGTTGAAGTATCACATATCATGTGTAACCTTGATGTATAGCTATCACTTATAGTATCTGGTGTATTGTTAATTGTTGATATATCACACGTTTCTAAAAGAAATATATATATATATTATCGCCTGTAATGAAGAAGAAAAAAAAGTATCGATTTTAATGGTTGAAATATTATTACCTGTATAAAAAAAAATTTAAAAAAAAAAATATCACATGTTTTTAGGAAAAAAAAAAAAAAAGAAGTATAGTATATAAAGAATCAAAAGAAAATGCATGTATCGATTTTAAAAGCTAAAATATCGCAAGTATATACACCATATCTGATCCGCCATGTCGCATGGTACTAGAGGTAAAGATTGAGTTGAGATAGAGTGATTTACTCGTATTGAAGTCGAATGCAATTGAAAGTTTGACAGAAGAGAAAACTAGCGGTGGCCGGCCGGTGGTGTCAGTCGGTTGGTCCCACACATTTAGTACGACAATGTTTCATTTCTGGTTCCTCTCTCGCATTGATGTGGGCGGCAATGGTGGTTGAGGTTCAGTCCCTTATGTAATTTATATGGGGAAGACAGGAGATACATGTCACTCCCTCGGTCCGATTCGAAATAAAAATCGTTTTAAAATTGTTAGGGCAAATTAAGAAATTTATTTAAATGACAATAAAACGCTTAACTATTGTAATTTATTACTACTAGAAGTTTTAGGGTTGTTATCCAATTAATACTCTGTTAGAAACACTGACTTTTAGTTAGATTTTTAAGCGAAAGGTAAATTGTGGGAAAAAAAACTATAATTTGCAAAAACGTCATTTATTTTGAAAACTATTATTTCCTCTAAAATGACTTTTATTTTCAAAATTTCAAGGTCAGCTGAGTAAATTGAATAAATCTCAGGGATATGCTTTGGTGATTTTACCCAATTTCTTCTTTGTTTACCCTGATTTGAGTTATACTAATAGTTTAGCTACTACAATAAATAAAAAAAAGTTAAATTAATCTACCTTTAGTGACTCTTCTTAATGTTACAACAGAAAGTAAAATTTATAGACTTTTTAGTGACAAGTGAAATGTTTGATAATTAGATTTGACGGATCACCTTTAGCCAGGCGGTATGTAAAAATATTCATAAGTTACCGAATATTAACGCTTTGAAAAATCTTTTCAAAATACCATATTTGGTTAAGAATGTCACAACTCACCAAGTACATTTGTAGAGAATATTGATGAAATGCATGTACATCTGGTGATTGAATTAATATCGATTTTCTCTCACAATTCTATTTCCGTGAAGTGAACTGATTTTGGGAGGCAAATTACGCTAGGGTTGGTTGTAAATTGTTAATGGTTTTCATCCTATGACACCAAACCTACACCTACAATTGGATGATTTTGTATTGTAGTACTCGCTCGCTCGATATGTTTCATTAGAAAAGTTCACTTTGTAATATTGAAAATAATATTATCAAGTGGGTTTTTGTAATAAACGAAGAGAGTAATATGTTTTGTATCGAATCAAACCTATTTGGTAAAGTTGAATTCAAATCCAATGACTCACCATAAATAACTACAGCCAAAACGTAATTATCCAGCTCTTAATACACCAGGCTAGCATAGAAGGCGCAGGCGAGCACACACGAGAATTTTTCCAATATAATATCTCTTCTTCAGATATCTCGTGTAATAAAAATAGTTAATTAAAAATATATATATATATATATATTCAGAAATTAAATTGGGATACGTTAAAAAAAAAAAGTCTTTAAGTAGTATAATTTGGGTTGCAATTTTATTTTTCGAGACTAAATTCACTTTTAGCGACACTAATTTCAAAACGGCAAAAGGCCTTCCTTTCGCCCTTTTTTGTAGCGATACTTTTTTCGTCACAATAGATATCCTCTCAAACAGCCATACATTGCGTGTCTTAAAATATCATATTTTCTAGTAAAAGCACAATATTTTATTACAACAATTTGAGTAAAAGTCACTCATTTTAAATAATTATATCACCATTTACCGAACTCTTCTAATAGAACGGAACAGTAATTATAAAAAATTTCATTTTTTAATAGTATATATTTAATATAAAATATGTTTTTGCCTTTTTCTTGGATAATATTAATTGGTTGCTTCTTCTTTAAATGAAATTATGAAGGGAGAAGGAAGGTGAGGAGGTGCCCTCACTCATTTAAGTAAGATGCATTTAATAATATAAAACGCATGTTGTTGAATAGTATTAGTAATCCATGATCAATTATTAAATTATTTTGAAAAATCAACCATCATATTACTCATTATTATAAATACTAATAATAATAATAATAATGGACTAATCACTCTATGGATCTATTATTTTAACCTAGCATGTTGTCTTTCTTCTAGTCACTTTAATTTTTTAAAAAAAATTATTATTGTCTCTCAATTAAAATTTTTTTTTAAAAAAAAGCTTTTAAATGGTTCCAAACTCAAATTCAACTACAATTGAACTATTTCTAATTAGCACGTGAAATTTTCACACGTTAGTAGCTAGGGGCACAAAATGAAAAAAGGAAATATTTTTTTTTCTAAACAGCCAGTGGCTGAGGCCTGATTCGCCATTTATTGTGAGAATAGAAAATTGGAGGTGGATATAAAGACTTCCCTCGTAAAAAAGACAACATAAAAGATAAACTACATCCGAAGATGGGTAGAACTACGAGCACTCAATACTGCCAAAATAATTTAGATTTGTTAAAATTTTAGTTTGGGAAACTATATATGTCAATTTGAGGGACGAAAATAAAACTTTTTCGAATTAAGGACTAAAACAAGACAACGACCAAAGGTCAAAAAAAGACAACTGGAGTGATTTGACCATTTATTTAAGTTGGTGAAACTACAACGTACGTACTTTAATGTGAACGATGCTACAGTATACGGAGTATTTTGATTAATGAATTATGCAGGCTTATTTGTTATTTTTAGCATAAAAACATACGAAGCTATAGATCAAAACTGGAAAGACATGTCACAAGTCACTGTACAAATTATTACATTTTTCTTTTTCAGAATACTCAAGCTCAATTTATTTATTTATTATTTACCTCTTTTTTTTTAATTTTTCAAAGTTATACTTTTAGCGTGGGATACTGTGTGTACTCTCCTTTTTCTTTCAAAAATTAAAAATAGATTTTTTTTTCTGGACAGAAAATACATCGATCATTTATTTTATTTGAGTTAAGAAAAACTAAGGAAGAACTATAATTTTTACGGTAAATAAGATTCAAACTCTTAAGCTCTAAAATAAATGCAAACGGTGCAAATACTCATACGTCTAAACTTTACCTATATTGTAATTTTTAGGTAATTAAGCGAGTAACGTTCATTATTAGAGTTAATTAATTTATTTATTTATTCTGGTGTCTTGCTTTAATCCGGACTCATTAATTAATTAATTACTGGATTTTATTTCTAGTTTTAATTTTGCTCAAATCCTAAAATGAATTTTACGTTGGGCACATCATAGGCTTGCTGATCTTGTTTTACAACCACTACTATATATGTAGCATCATCGAATTCCTATTGATATGGCATTAGTCATATACGAGAATAGTCAAAGCTCACATTAGGAATGCATGTGTAGCATATATTTCACATTAATGACCATAATTTTTGATGCGACACAAATTTATCGCGCTAGAAGTTAATTTGAACATAACTCGAACTAATTGTTACTATCTTGAAAAATAAGTTAATTTTTTACCATCTTAACATAACACAAAAATTCAAACTAAATCTGACACGATATAAGTGACCACTTAAATAAGTCCCTGATATGGTGCAAAAATACTAATAATGTAGTGTCCACATAGTAAGCAATAATGATGCCTCCAAGGTGATGCCCTACATATATTAAAAGACGTTCTCTAATATATAAAGTGTCTGATATGAGTTGTATTTATATGCCCTAATGTGAGTTATAAATTGTACTCCCTTCGTTCCATTAGAAGGGTTCACTTTGATCAATGTACAACTTATTATGAATGTCTAGGTACAACATCTAAAATAGCTAATTTGACACACTTTATTTCATTTATGTCATTACTATTAAGTGTGAGCTAATTATGAACCACACATGATTATATTAGTAAGGATAGTAGGAGTAAAACATTTGAAAGTGAACTCTTCTATTGGAACAAAAAATGTTTCTCAAAATGGACTCTTTCTAATGAAACAGAAAAAGTATTAAGTTTCCTAGTTAGTTAACTCTAATTAAAAAAAAAAAGGAAAAAATAGTAATAATAATAATTAACCAGTTAAATTGAAGAAAATATAATATTTTATGGTTAGTTTTTGGTCGACCTCTTTAGTCGTAGAACCCCTTAGTTTCGCCAGAACGGTGTCCAGTACGGATCTGATAACATTATCATATCTCCATTGAGAATTGAGATTGACTTTTTTAGTAGAATAATAGTCCACAATAAGAGTGAATAGCAGTTGTTGAAGTAATGGGACTTAATTGGGACACCTAGATGTAGTGTAGCTGGTTAGAGTAATGAAGATGCAAATATGGTTGGGTACGTTGCAGTTGCACGCACCGATCCACTGGCATCACCCACATCTCATTGATTGGGCGTCACCCACAAACCATATTCATACGGAATTGATATTTGCAGCGACGGTTTCGATATTTGCAGAGACATTTTTTTGTAAAAAAACTGAAATGTCCCTGAGCAAAAATAAAAAATAAAAACCACGGGCTGCTAAAAAAAAAATAATTTGAAAATATCGAAACTTACGGGCTCTGTTCCGTTTAATAATTCCTGCAAAGCAGAGCCGGGTGGAATCACAAAATCGGATAAAAATCGAGATGACTCGGATCGGAAAAATGTTAGTGGCGAAAGTTAAAATGTTTTGCGGTATTGTTTTAAATAGTTGGTTTGATTATTTTAGTTGTATTATGTCCGAATTTGTTAGTATTTTTGTCGAAAATGTGAATTTTTTACCGGATTGGCGAAGATCCGCCCGATGGTTACTGCAAATATAAAAAATGTGAACTTTTAAGGGGGGGGTATACCATCGCCGGTCGCCGGCGATGGTTTTAGGTTTTTTTTTTTTATTTTTAATATTACAACAGCCCTCACGGGTGGAATAGGAAAATTTAATTTTTTTTCCCCCAAGAGCATTTCAGTCTTTTTACAAAAAAAATGTCGTTGCAAATATCGAAACCGTCGCTGAAAATATCATGCCCCTTCCTATTCATATTCATAATTCTCATCACCAAAATCAAGACAATCTTCGTTGCCTTAATCTCATTGGCTAATGCAATTTTATTAATTCAGTAGGGTTAACCAGTAACCCTTTCACAAGTAAAGCTTAGGATATTCTTGCATTCCTTTTATGACCATCCATCTTAATCAATTTCCTCCTTCCAACTACTTACTAATATCTCTTAAAGTCCGGATCATTTGTCCCACTAGATACGTATCGATCAATCGTATATTACAATTTAGAAATATTTTTTGAAAATGAAGGTGATATTGGATATCTATTTTATTTAATACAAAAAAGAAGAAACATAAGATTAAAAAAGAAAAAAGAAAAAAGAGAAACTAAAAGTGGCCTAATACATACTACAATTGGCCTGAAACATCGCGAGTAGACGAGTAAGCTTTTTATAGTCCACCATACCTGTTTTCAAACGCGCATAATTATAACAAGTCTTAAATTTTCGCTCATTTCATCTGGGCGTGCTAGAACTCATTCTTCCTCCTAGATACCATATCCAGGCTCTTGATCGCGATCATTGCGGTCCACATGGGAGTGAGGCAGCGACAATGTTATTAAAATATGAGGTCGAAAGTGTCTTCAAAATTTATTTTTGTTTTGTCATTAAAATTAACATGTGTGTATGTGTTTCTAATTTGTAATATGGCTTCAATCATAAATGTGAATTGCCATTAATATTGGCTTGGATTGATTAATAATGCAAGTTAGGTTTTATATAAAATATACTGGAATTGTAGTGACAAGTTTTTCTATATTTGACATTTCAACAAATTGCATTTGTGTGCTGATTCGCAATAGTTGTCATATTTTCTATCTAGGGAAGCGGGGGATAGTGCATGATGAATTGCCTTTGGAATTGGTTACACCATATTTACTTAATTGGGCTAATTTTGTGTTGACGTTGTGTTACAATATCAAAATATGCACACTTTTATTTCCCAACAAAAGAATTCCAACAAATCTAGTGACACAAAAGATGTCTTGAACAACGGGATGACGAAATATGACATATGATGTATATAATTTATCTCTACAGTGAGATAAATAATTAGTTGTTACGATGCAAAAAAAAATTGATATATATATAATTAATAAAGGTAATGTGCAACAATGTATTCCGTCGTTTAATTAATAACATGGAGCAATAGCAATTAGGTTGCTAATTAATGATAATGGTTTTAATTTTTTTCCTAACACCTTTACTATTTTATTACTTAAGATAGGAGAAGATTGTCCAATTCGTGTCGTATTCAGGTTGGCAGGTTCTTGTGTCGGAACTCTTCAACCATAACCTTACCCGTTTAATTATTCGTGTTATTTGTGTCGACTCATTTAACCTGCGAATTTTCGGATTCGTATCAGGTGTAGTATAAACTTTTCATGTCGGATTGGGGTTGGCGGGTTTAAGCACTACTACAAAATAGAGCTTTAACGGCTGCGGATTAACGGCAAAAAATAGAAAACTGCAGTTATAAAAGAAATACGGATTTTCTACGGCGGTCTAAAAATGAACCGCCGTAGAACGGGACTTTCTACGGCGGTTGGGACAAACCGCCGTAAAAAGGGAGCTTTCTACGGCAGTTGGAAGGTAACCGCCGTAGAAAGTGAGCTTTCTACGGCGGTTGGAAGGCAACCGCCATAGAAAGTGTGGACTTACCCCTGTAAGCGCTTCAACCATGGACCGCCGTAGAAAGTGTAGACTTTCTACGGCGGTTCAACCTTGAACCGCCGTAGAAAGTCTACACTTTCTACGGCGGTTCTAACCGCCGTAGAAAGTCCGCTAACTTACTACCACTGCCAGATAGATGGCGGTTCAAAAAGGCCAAGAACCGCCGTTAAAAGCCCTTAAAAACCGCCATTAAAAGCCCTTTTTGTAGTAGTGAAGTGTTGATATTTTCATCCATAACCTTACTTATTAATTATATTGTGTCAGATTCGTGTCTTTTTTTGTGTTGTGTCAGAAATTGCCAATTTTGTCGCACATTAGATTACAAAAATATAAACTTTTAACTTTTAAAGAAAAATTACAACTTCGCAAAATGTTATATGATGTTTTAAAACATAGTTTTGAAAACATGTTTTTGAAAAATAGTTTTATAATGTAAAAATTATAATAAAAATATAAAAAAGGTACAGTTGAATAGTAAAAAATTGTATTGAAAATAATGAAAAATAATTATAATATTTTAAATTTACTGTAGAAGTCAAAAAAAAAAAAACAATCATAAAGAACAGCCCTAAAACATCACCTTTTTTTTTCTCACAAAATTTGAAGCCAAACCATCACTTAAATTTCTTCTTGAAGGCTCCATGAGGTATATTTTAAAGATTGAATGGGAACGACCTAAATAATATGACCAAATCACAAGGAATGTATTAATAATTATCAGAAATCACAAGGACTAATTAGTAATTACCCAAATCTCAGGCTAGGTGAATCATCATAAATGTAATTACCCCTTCCTCATGCAGCAAATGATGGCATTCCAGTAATTAAATACAAATCAAAGGGCAATCTCCTAAGGCCTCAACTATATTACCCCAGCTGCTCCCGTCCCACAATTCCCACACTTTCCCAAGCAAAATCAACACTCAAAAATTTATTGCAAACCAAACAGCCCCCAAAATTAACCCCATGTCTCAAATCACAGAAGAGATCAGAGCAAGCGCCTCAGAGATCTACCATGGCAACGAACTCTGCCAGGAGAAGTCGAAATTCCTGCTCACCGAAGTGGGATTGCCCAACGGCCTCCTCCCCATGAACGACATGGAAGAATGCGGCTATGTGAAGGACACAGGGTTCGTTTGGCTGAAATCCAAGAAGAAAACAGAGCACAAATTCCCCAAAATCAACAAGCTTGTCCAGTACGCCCCCGAGGTCACCGCCTACGTGGAGCAGAACAGGATCAAGAAGCTCACCGGAGTGAAGGCAAAGGAGCTTCTGATGTGGGTCACTCTGAGTGAGATTTATGTAGATGAGCCCTGTTCTGGGTCTATCCATTTCAAAACTCCCTCTGGGTTGTCCAGATCTTTTCCGGTTGATGCTTTTGTGGTGGAGGAGCCGAGCAAGGACTTGAAGAGTTCTGCAGATCCAGCTCCGGCTCCGGCACCGGCAGCCATTAATGGAGGAGCTGTTGAGGCCAAGAAGGTTGAAGAAGAAACCAAAGGATCAGCTGTGGAGGTAAAGGAGGTGTAAACTCTGTGATACCAGGTGTGCTACATAGTACGTGTGCCTCTCTCTTAAATTCAGAGGGGTAAAAATGTAATTTTCTCCTTGAGAGTGGCAATATGGAACTTATAAGTGGAAAAAAGTTTGGAATAATTTAATTATGGCCCCCAAGTTAATTTGATAATTGTGTCAATTAATGAGTTGATTGGAATTTTGTGAAGTTTGCTTTGGTAGCTTCATGATCTTCAATTGAGTTTTATAGTTGGATTATTGGAAGTTTAATTATCGTGAATCTAATTATAATATTTTGCGGCATATTGAGATGTTTTGATGCAATATTATTAATGTTGAATTTGATGAATAACAAAACTTGCTTGTTTGAAAAAACACGGTGATATATAAAACTCGAGAAAAATAGAAATGATGTGGTAATCACTTGGAAGAAAGTTATTGAATAAATACAATTATTAATACTGACCATTAGTTTGTTAGCTGATACATCATTTCTTCAGAGAATTCTTTAAAATAATCGTTGATATAAAGAAGACGGCAGATGTTGGCTATAATTTTTTGATTATAGAAATTTAAGTTTACAAGACTTGCATTGCACACAATTATTTATTTATTGGGTAAATAACATTTACCTCGTTAAGGTTTCGCAAAATACAGCCATAACATCTCTATAGTTTGTGTTACCTTCTTTATTGATAAGGGAGGGACAATAATAAATTACTCAATCCATTCGCTCCATTCAAAAAGTTCAATTTGGGTTGGCCAGAGATCACGCTGCATGACTGCTTTCCATGTCGTGGGTGATGCACTTACAGTAGTATAGGCGCTGCATGGAGACATACTGGGGCACCCAACGTCCCAACCGATCCTAGATGGTATTAGAGTGCTCTGGCAATAGTTCCGGAATTTATGCATATACTGGATTAGTCGAACAGATAATGGTGTTACTCATGAGCTTGCACCTTTGCAAAGCATAATGCAACCACATACACTATTTGGGACTGGCCACTGGCCTTCCTATCTTTGAGCAATGATACTCCTAGGTAATAAATGCATTCGAGTTTTCTCTTTAAAAAAAAATGTGGAGTGTTTGAGTGTGACGGAATGACTAATACATTCATTCGGTGGTCAAAGTGACGAAAAAGAAGTTTGATGGTAAAAAGGTCAATAATAATAATAGTTGAGGAATTATAGGATACACTAATTCGAAAACACTACTTATAACGCTAGTGGATTGCGCCGCTACTTTGGTTTCTTAATAGGTCTAATGTAATTATATAACGCGGCTACACCACAACAATTAATCATGGGAAATTTTTTTTTTTTTCCGATTAATATGTTTCTTCAATCTTTAAACAGTAACACGTTGTCAAAGACATATATATAGGCCAACTACAAAGTTTCAAGTAAGCAGTAATGTTTCACATATTCATATTAAGTAAATGGAGGGGCATATCGTGGTATGACCAGATTCGTGAAAATATGAAGATGTATTCATTGGTCAATAATATCATATTAATAATAATTTTATAATAATGTAGTCTAATAAATATAGTGCACCTCACTTGCTATAAAAAAAAAAATTGTAATGTATTGGTTGGTGTGAATATTATTACTATAATATTTGGCATATTTACCCAGGGGCAGATCTAATGGGGGTGGAGTGATTCCTAGACCCTTCCTCCATCCTTATCAGCATATATTTTTAATTGTCAAAAAAAATTATCAAGGTTGTGGGGCTTTCCTGAAATTTTTTATTAATTGAACTTTAGTGGAACGATGTCGTTTTTCACCATTACACCTTTTTTTTAAAAAACAATTTAGTGGAACGACGTGGTCATTCCACTTAAAAATAAATAAAAAGCTTCAACCTCCAAACATCAGAAACCAGTGGGGGTCTAAACCCTCATCGAAATAAATTTAGTAGTTGTATTATATTACAATTTAAGACCCCTCTGGCCCCTGGATTCGCCTTTGGGCGTGCGATTCCTTTAATTAAAATTCATTTATTTGGTACGTACATGAATATGATAATTTAATCTATTATATCTCACCTAAACAGTAATTTAAGATTTTTTTTAATGATAAATTCATTTATTTTTGGATATAAATTGTCATTCACTCTCATTTTAATGATAAATTCATTTAGTTTTGGATATAAATTGTCATTCACTCTCATTATTATTCTCGTGCCCCCAAACGTATCCCAAAATTATCACCCACCTAATTGGACTGAATGAAGCAAGGCCGCTTGTTACATTAAAAGTTAATCCAATGTGGACTTGGGCTTTGTAGCACATGCGGAACTAAAAGGGTTGGAAAATAATATAGCCAATTGGAGATTTATAGAACTGTAAACGTGTGCGTTTGGAACTGGTTTTCTGTAACACATGCCACCAAAAGTGGTGATCGAATATCTCTAATTTAGAGGTTATTGGTAACATTTTTTGTGTAATTTAAAATGAGTGACGTTATAGTTAAAATTTAAAGTGATTTTTTATGTTATTGACACGATAAAGATATGAATAAAAATGATTAGACACTTGAAATCAGAAGTGTCAAGTGATTCATACAATGTCATGTCATACCAGCCATCGATTTTTTTACTAATTTTTATTTTTCTAATCATTTTTCATTTGGTAATGTCTAAGAACTATTCTTTCTTTCCCACTCAAATAGTTCACTTTTTAAAATATTTTTTTTGTCTCATTTAAAGAGTCTACTTTGAATTTATTTACATTACATACCCTTACTAATATTATAATGTGTGGTTCACAACTAACCCCTTACTTCTAAAGTAAGGATATAAGTAAAAAATATTGTGGTAAATTACTTATTTTAGATATTGTACCTCACAACTTATAATAAGTTGTGCATATTTTAAAGTGTACTTTTTGAGTAGGATGGAATGAGTATTATTTTTTTGTGGTCACTACTACAAAAAGGACTTTCTACGGCGGTTTTTTAGGGCTTTTAATGGCGGTTTTTGGCATTTTTGAACCGCCATCTATCTGGCAGCCGTAGAAAGTTTACGGACTTTCTACGGCGGTTGTGAACCGCCATAGAAAGTTCGGACTTTCTACGGCGGTTTTTTTCAAAACCGCCGTAGAAAGTCCGAACTTTCAACGGCGGTTCGCTTAGGAACCGCCGTTGAAAGTTAACTTTCAACGGCGGTTCCTAAGCGAACCGCTGTTGAAAGTCTACTTTCTACGGCGGTTATCTTCAAAACCGCCGTTGAAAGTTAACTTTCCACGGCGGTTCCTAAGCGAACCGCCGTTGAAAGTTAACTTTCAACGGCGGTTTTGAAGATAACCGCCGTAGAAAGTTAAAAAATTTGTAAAAAAAAAATTTAATATTTTTTTTTTTCTCTACATTCAAAAAATATATATCAAAATTAGTAGGAACAGCCTTAGAAAGGTTTTGATATATATATATATATATATATTTCAACTTTATTCAAAATATATATATCAAAACTTCCATGCTAATATACCGAACCACCAAACTTCAAAAATTTTTGCTTGCATCCATCAAATTCTAATTAATTTAATCATTAACAATAAGAACAATATAATAATCACCGATAGAACACTAACCCGAATTTAATCATTCATCATCTCATCAAACCCGAATTTAACAATAATAATAAACCCTAGGCCAATCACAATAATCAAGTAACAATAAAATTTGTAAAGCTTAAATAAAGTTGAAACTATTCTATATTACCTTTTTTATGATTTGAAGCCCACAACAAGGACCGATTGTGGTGAAATTATGATGGGGGATTAACTCCAAGTGGTGGGTGATGGCCGATTAAGAAACCATATCCGGAGTTGGGTGATGGCGGATCTTGTTATCAACGCTACCGGAAGAACGACTTCGGGGGAAGACAAGAGAAAAAACCAACGGAAAGAGGATGGGCGTCGGCAACGAGAGAATGCTTCGGTTTGTTGGAGATGGAAACAGGGGGAAGCTAGCTGCGGCCGGTTGGAGATGGAAACAAAGGGAAACCCTTAAAATTCAAAAAAAATCAAGTTTCTATGGCGGTTGTAATTGAAACCGCCATTGAAAGTTACTTTCAATGGCGGTTTCAATTACAACCGCCGTTGAAAGTCCATTTCTACTGCGGTTTTAATAAATCCGCCGTAGAAAGCCCGTAATTGTGAATTCCCGCCCGTTCCTCCATTCCTATTAATTTCTATTTTTGAAAATTAACCCCCAAATTTTTTAAAATTTAATAATAAATATGTATTTTACTATTTATCAATTTTATAGAAAAATTCATCATATTTATTAATTATATGGCAGTTAGAAATACAATCGTCTAGAAAGGAACTTTCTACGGCGGTTAGAAATAAAACCGCCGTAGAAAGTACCCCTTGAAACCGCCGTTAAAGGTACCCCTTTTTACGGCGGGTTTTGAAAAACCGCCGTAAAAAGTACCCCTTTTTACGGCGGTTTTTGAAAACCGCCGTTAAAGGTACCCCTTTTTACGACGGGTTTTGAAAAACCGCCGTTAAAGGTACCCCTTTTTACGGCGGGTTTTAAAAACCGCCGTAAAAAGTACCCTTTTAACGGCGAGTTTCAAAAACCGCCGTAAAAAGGTGACTTTCTACGGCGGTTTTATATAGAACCGCCGTAGAAAGTCCGTACTTTCTTTTTAATTGCGGTTTTGGTCTTTCTGCCGTTAAAGCACCGCCGTAGAAAGTCCATTTTGTAGTAGTGGGTTCTCTTGCAGATAAAGCGATAACACGTTTGGTGCTCAGATCCTAAGTCACAAGTTTAAAAATTCCGTATGAAAATATATTTTAAACTCATAAACAAATTATTTTTTAACTCTCTTAACGACATAAAAAATAATTAAATTATAAACAGCCTTATATAAAAAGTGTTAAATAAGCTATGAATAATAGGTCAAGCGGTAATATGTTTAGTACGAATACCATGAGTTTGAATAACACCACTTATAATATTCTTGTAGAAACAATTGTAATTTTGGTCCCTTTTATTTGGATATGTTACACTTTTGTGTCCCTTAATTTTTATTAGTGCAAAATTGTCCCTTACGTTTTTACACTTTTGGTATCTTACGTTTTATTGCTACTAAAATAGCCCCTTATGTTTGCATATTGTTGAACTTTTGGGTCTAGGTAATTGGATATGACCAGTTTTGAGCAGTCAAATGAGATGTCTACGATTTTTTAGTTTTTTGAAATGGAAAAAAATGTGAGTGGAATTGTAATTTTGAAAATTGTGTACCAGAGTAGTCAAACTGAAATCACGAAAAAGTCTCTCCCTTTTTCTTTTTTTTTTTTTTTTTTGGGCATTTCAAACTATAACCCGTCCATAAATTGTTAAAGCTTACATAAAAGCTAGACTAAGCAATAGAGTCCCTCGTAATTTTCCCTTTGCCTCAGGCTGTCTTGCAATACTCTCTACAGCTTGGCCTGCAACAGTTCCATGACCAACCCCGTGTCCGATAGAAGCAAGCCCTACGGCCAAACCAGTAGCAATAACAGAAGCAACAGAAAATGCCCCAATAAATTGTTGATCTCCCCTTTTGACTGCTTAAAACTGGCCATAACCAATCACATGGACCAAAATATAATAACATGCAAATGTTAATGACTAATTTTGCACAAATGAAACGTAAAGGAGCAAGAGTGCAACAACATGCAAACGTAAGTTATTATTTTTGCACAAATGAGATGTAAAGGACCAAAAGTGCAACACCATACAAACAAAATAGACTATTTTTATCCTAGTGAAACGTAAGGGACCGAAAATGTAACAGATCCAAACAAAGATGACCTAAATTGCAAATTTTCCTTTTCCTGTAATAGACAAAACCCAAAAGCATGTCTCAGGAAAGGTTCTATTGTCGTGTTGTAAATTGTAATCACTAATCATTAATAAAAAGAAAGAAAAAAAAATTATAAAGAAAGACCAGTAAAGTATAAAGTGTTGCATACTTGCGTGAAATAGTCTATGTTAACGAATCATTCAAAGTGTTGAGTGTAAAACTTTATATAGATTAATTACTGAAACTGAAACAGTGAAATCCTACTTCTATAAATAGAAACCCCGCATAGCCTTTTCTCATCATCTCTTCTCTTCTCTTCATTCCATACTATTAAGCAAACAAAAATGTCTCTAGTGATCACAGAAGGGACATTGGGAGGCTCTAGTTCTTCTTCTGCAGAAATTTACAAAGGAGAAATCTGCCAAGAGAAATCGAGATCTATTCTCCAAGAACTCGGTTTCCCCCGCGGATTCCTTCCTTTGGAGGACATCGAAGAATGCGGGTTCGACAAGGGCACGGGGTTCATCTGGCTGAAACAGAAGCAGAAGAAGCAGCACAAGTTCGAGAAGATCGGAAAGTTCGCTCACTACGCGACGGAAATCACGGCGTACGCTGAGCCCAAGAAGCTCAAGAGAGTGACCGGGATAATGGCCAAGGAGCTCTTCATGTGGATCACTGTGAATGAGGTGAACGTTGATGAAGACTTCATCACTTTCAAGACTCCAACTGGGCTTTACAGGGCTTTCCCTGCTGAAGCTTTCGAGCTCGAGCACTGATAAAAAATGCGCGATTTGATCAATCTTATACTACTTCCGTTCAACCAGAAAAGTATACTTTGTAATACAGTTTTCAATATTACAAATTAAACTCTTATAATCAACCAACGAAGAGAGTAATAATTATGATTCTTATAGATATGAATGAATACTGCAGTAGCTATAGCTGCTTGCCTATAGGCTTCTAGTGCCATATGTATTCACAAACATATATATGTAATATTAATTAATGTCAGTTTTGATTTTTCATTTGTTCGGGCGCAATCCATAAATCGATTCGAGATTAAATAATTTTCTTTTAAAAAAAAAAAAAAGGAAAGAAAAGAAAAACCCACTTGATTTCTGGCATGCATGCATCAATGACCTTGGTGATCAAGAGCCCTAGTATGCATGCGTCTCATGACATCTAGAGTTCAAATTTTCAATCGTTGTAAAATGCGATCATTCTAGTTACAATTGTGCCCCAGCGCTATATATGCGACCATTCTAACGGGTCAGAAGTTTAAATCTTACCTCTTACGAAATCTAGCAACCCTTTTCCCCCGGAATAAAATTATAGGATGCATGTCTCATATGTACTTTCCTGGAAAACCCTCTTGCATCAATGACCTTATATATCATGCATGAACGTAAAGAAAGTACTACACCAAAAAAAGCCCTAATATATATATATATATATATATATGTTGACGAAGTATCGAGTTATCGTACAATGGTGATCGTGCCTTATGCGCCATGCATTCATCTTAGAAATAAGGAGTCTTTGATACATCGTACCCAATAAAAAAGTTTCGGGATGAATGTCTCGTACTCACGTTCCAGCACACCAAAAACTGTTGTAAGTTTAATTTTACAAGTTCTTTCAATTATAGCCATTAAGCATATAATTCACTACTTAATTTAAATTACCACATGCATTAATCTTCATGTGGGCAAGTTGGCAACTGTGTTTTCTTGGTTTTTTATTTTATTTTATTTCCTCAGCATCAACTCGGAAGCGTAAGCGACTGATGTTTGAATACTGAACAATTGCCAATATTTCAGTGGGCAAAGGCGACCATTGTTTACCATGAATTTGACTATGGTCTAAAAGCCTCAACTTCACCAAAATTAAGGAAAACCTTTCCTTAATTTCCCCTCAACTTTAATTGGCTTCTTGGTCCGGAAACTTTTAAGCCTCAACTTAATAAAATTCAGAAACCTAAGCTGTCACGAAAACTTCAGACTTGACTTTGACCACTTCTCACTTAATAATACTCACACCTTCTAGAGGAAATTAAATCATGAATTCTAGCTAGAGTAAATCAAAGCTTCTAAAATTAAGTAGACACACACTACGACTGCGTACCCTTTTTCCTATACACTTTTTTCTTTTTCTTTTTTCTTTATTCAAGAGTCCACTTTTTTATTACTACTTTTAGTAATACAAATTGGACTCATTAAATGGGACCGATGAAGTATATATATACATATATATATATATAGTGCCAGTCCATTCAATATATTTGTTTCTGTTTGTGATTTTGAAAACATGTTTTTGAAAAATAACTTTTTAGTGTAAAATGTATATTGAAAATATAAAAAAATATGATCGAATAGTAAAAAGTTGTATTGAAATGATAAAAAATTATTATAATATATTACATTTACTATAAAAACCAAAATTAAAAACAAAACACAAACAAAAACAAAAACTATTACAGGCCCATAAAATCCAAACAATATTTCAAGCAAATGGAGTTTTTGTATCTATTTTTTTCATGTTCTGTTTGTCCAGTACTAATGGAGAGATTATTTCAATCCATCTTCTGCACTACATAGGATGATGCAGTCAAATATATTCGTGGGATATAACACTATTTTTTTGGGAGAATGGTGTAGATTTGGGGGCATAAATCAATATAAATTTAAATTGCTCGTTTATGATAAAGTGAATACACTATTTTTAAAAATGCAACAGATACAATTCAATAATTTTTTGTACTAATGACAAAACAACATTACTTTAACTTACTTTATCACTCACTTTATATATCTAATTATAAACGAGTGACAAAGTAACGTTACTTTTACCTTCATTAAACAATACAAACATCTGGAATAAATGATAAGAGGATATGTAACTGTAGTTATATAATTAGTATAAATATCGATCTTGTTCTTGCGCAAAAGAATTGTCAATTCAGCATTCCCCTATAACTTGAAATAAAGAGACGTTTGAGTTAATACTAGTATGTATGGACACGATACGTACTATTTTACATTTTTATATCATTTCTTATAATTTTACAAATAAAATTTTGTATAATATTTCTTCTCTTCTATTAAAAGAGTGTATTACACGTTTTTAATACAACTTCTTATATTTTTATATTTTCAGTTATAAAAACAAGGTTTATATACTTTAAACTCCTGTGTTTTCTGTTAGTATATACTTTGCCTTCCAAATTATTAAAATATATACTTCCCCGTTCAATTAGAAGAGTCCACTTTGAAAAATATTTTTTGTTCTAATAGAAGAGTCTACTTTTAAAAGTTTTACTCCTCCTACCCTTACTATATAATTATGTGTGGTATATAACTAGTCCTTACTTAACAAGTAAATATATAAATAGAATAAATTGTGTCAAATTAGTATTTTAGATGTTGTACCTTGACATTCATAATAAGTTATATATTGGTTAAAGTAGACTCTTATAATGGAATGAAGGGAGTATATGTGCCCCCTTGACTCTTGATCAAAAGGTATGGATTATCTACCTTTAAATTTTTATGTGATTCCCCAGTTACCCTTATGAACTCCAATAGAAATTAAGGATACCCAAAATACCGTCACACTAAAAGTACACTAAAAGTGTAGCAAAAAGAATTCGCAAAAAATAAAAATAAATAAAAAACACAATGGCACTCTACAATTTTCAACCAAACCCTAAAACTCATTCTCATATGCAATTTTTGATCATAACAACATAATATCTTTTATCAACCACGAAACCCTATAATAAAAACAAAATACTCTAAAATGTTAAATTAATTTTCAAGAACATTAGTTAGTAGTCATATTTGGATGTGTAGAGTTTTAAAGCTTCAATGAGAATCTCAAATGTGTCCACCCAAAGATGTTGCAGAGTGCGCGTTTATTTTCTTCTTCATCTTCATTTTTTTTTTTTTTTTTTTTTTTTTGGAAATTTTAGTGTAAAGGTATTTTGGTCTCTTAAATTCTCACGGAACCTAAGATTGAAAATGGCCATAACACTCGCATATTCCAGGATCCATGGATTCCAAGAGATCAAAATATCCATGGCTAAAACACTTTTCTTTGATGCAGCAATTGAGCACAATATTGGACAGATTTTCGTAACTGATTCTAATAGTCATTGGCTCCTCTACGTTTCTCCTTAGAGCATCTTAAATTTCAAACTTAATGTTCTGCATATTTATGGAGACTCCCAACAATTGATTCATGCAATCAATTCTGAGCAATCTGATCTTACTGAGTTTGGAGCATTCATCAATGATATCCAACGATTACTCGATCGGCAAATTAGGGAATGTAAACGGGGAAGGATCATCTGGTCCAAAATATTTTTGGATTAAAGTGTCTCTTTCCTGTTATGAAAATTCAAGGGATGATGTGGTGGGATCCCACCACCACCGCTAAACACCCCCCTCCCCTGAATTTTCTATAAGGGAAAATAGACAACACCCCCCTCCCCAATGTAAATATCAAATAGATTAGGCGATGCTTCAATAACATCGCCCATCTTATAGCAAACTATGGCTGAGTCTTTGAAAATATTGACCTTGCTATATGGCATAAGCCGCATTTCTGTGTGAACCATTTGTTTGATGGGAAAATTGCATTTTTGATTCCTTTTCTTTACCCCTCGTTACACTTTTAGTCCCTCTTCTATGTAAACTCGTACTTTTGGTTCATGTTCTTTCTTATTTTGGCATTTTTTTGTCCCTCTTACCAGTTGACCTATGAAGTCAACGTTGATCTGGACTGTTTTGAAAAAGTTATAAATTTTTTGGGCCAGATAATAATTATTCAAAGAAGAGTCGATGTTGTCGAATGAAAAACAAGCGTGGGTGACTATTTCACAATTTTAAAGGGTTTAATTTTCGCAATTTACTAAAAAAGGATTAGATTTTTTTAAAATTTTATTCTGACCCCAAATGACTGGTAACAGGACCAAAAATGCCAAAATACAAAAGAAGAGGGACCAAAAGCGCGAGTTTACTTATAAGATGGACCAAAATTATAACAAGGGAAAAAAAGAAGGACCAAAAGTACGATTTTCCCTTTGTTTGAGTTTGATCAATGACAATGGACACATTTTTTAGCTAAAATAAAGAAAAGAAAAAGGTGACAAAGTATACATTTTAATATAATTTAGGGGGTAACATAGAAACTTACAGCAAAAACACACTGGATTTAAAGTATATAAGCCTGAAAACAATACTCTTTTATGGCTATATTGTAATACAAATTTTTACTCAAGTTGGAATGAGAGATTTCAATCCATAGGCCAATAAACATTAATAGTACAACAATATTACAAACCATATTTTCACGCATCAAAATAATTTACGAACTATTCTCACAGAACGAGATGTCCTTAATGCGCATATTTTTAAGTTCTGCAACCTCTTGCCTCTCCCATACAATCAGAACTTCTGAGCCTGAAAATACAGTCCAATATTGATGAAAAAGTAATAAAACGTGTTACTCGAGAAGCATTAATTAATATTAAAACTTGCAATACATAGTTTATAATGTTATCAATCAATGAAATCCAAAATATATATACCTTGGTAGAAACTGGAATGACCCAGTTTCCATTAATCCAATCCTGGTGCAGCCTCAAGTCACAACCCTTAAACTTCCTTTTCGCTTGGGTTTCGTTGAAATAGACAACATATTTTTTATTGCCAAGAGCTTTGGAAATCTCTCCAGTCCACCAGCAATCATTGAACCAGGCATCCACTTTCTGGGAAATTTTGAAACAGTCGGCAACCGAAGTAGTTTCCGGTGGCTGCGGTCGAATATTCGGACCATCGGCCTCTTTTCTCAAGAATTCTGTGTTTTTTTCATTTTTAAGGTTGTGGTATTCCACCAAGTACTTGTCTTCGTTTAATTTGCTGACGATGGTTGCAGAAAGCCACGCGCCTTCGAAACCTTCCTTGTCAGTTCTAACTTCCACTAGTGCTCCTTGGCTAAATCTCCTCTCAAATAATGTCTTTGTTGCAAGCTCTAGTGTATCTGATGGTACCACTTCCTGTCAGCCAAAATTTAAGAATTAATTTCAACAGAAACTGGGCATGCAGACTTCAAATCAATGCTCAAGGCAAGTACAATTTTGAGAGAATTAATGAGGAAACAGCTGAGAGCAACCACAACATTACTGACTGTTATAGAATAGGAAGTGTAGTTGATGAGTGTAGTTGGTGAGTAGTGAGTGTGGTTGGTGAGTGTAGTTGGTGAGTGTAGTTGGTGAGTAGTGAGTGTGGTTGGTGAGTGTAGTTGGTGAGTTTGTTTGATGTATATATATCCATGTACAAATGGTATATGATATAGGAGTTTTTTCCTCTCATTCTAGTTTAGCTTACATGGTATCAGAGCTTAGAAATTTTTCTGTCAGTTTTCTGTCCAAGTGAGCAGTGCTGTTTTCCTTTTGGTTTCTCTGCCCAAGTGTGCAGTCCTATTTTTCTTTTGTTTCTCTGCCCAAGTGAGCAGTGCTGTTTTCCCTTTTGTTTCTCTGCCCAAGTGTGCAGTCCTATTTCTCTTGTGTTTCTCTGCCCAAGTGTGCAGTCTTGGTCTTCTTCTCTGTTTGTGTGTGTTGGTTGGCTCATACTCTGATTTCTGGAAAATTATTATAGCTCAACAAAAACAAGGGATAACCGGGTTAGTGTCCTCTGTTGCCAAAATTACTGATGAAAAATTGAGTGAACTCAATTACTTTTATTGGAATAAAACAGTTCGTCTGTATTTAAGGAGTATTTCCCAGGAGAAGCATCTTATTGATAGTCCTCCTCCTGAGACGGATCCAGAATATGCTGAATGGATGAGGATTGATGCCCAACTCCTAATACAGATTAGGAACTCAATTGAACCAGATCAATCCAGTCATATTACCCACTGTGACTGTGTTAAAGATGTGATGGAGGAACTAGCCTTTGTGTTCTCTGGGAAGGAGAATATCTCCCGGATTTATGATGTTTGCAAGGAGTTTTACCGTGCTGAACAACAGGATCAATCAATTGTTACCTACCACAAGAATTTCAAACGCATCTATGAGGAGTTGCATGCGTTGATGCCGTTTAGTGCTGATATCAAGGTTCAGCAGAAACAAAGAGAGCAGATGGCAATTATGAGTTTCTTGGGTGGGCTGAGCTCTCAGTATGAAGGAGTTAAACAACAGATTTTATCTGACCCTGGCGTAGCTACCCTAAGGGAAGCCTACACTAGGGTATTGCGCGCCATCCCTAGTTCTCATGCCTCTTCTGTACAGCAGCCCAGCGCTCTAGCCAGTCAAACCAATATGGCAACAACAAGATCCCATTCTCAGGGATCTTACAGGGGCAGTACTAGTGGCATTGGAGGTACTACTCGAAGCATGAATCAAAACTCAGGAGTTGTCTGCTACTATTGCCATGAACCTGAACATACGAAGCGGTCGTGTCAGAAGTTGCTTAAACGGAATCACAAGGGTTCTGGATCGCAATCAGCACATATGGTAGTCACGAATGAAGCCTTTCATGAGCAAGCCCATGTAGTATCTACAGATGAATATGCCAAATTCATCCAGTTTCAGGAGGCATCAAGAAGGCCTCAATCTATCACTGCCCTTGCTGAGTCAGGTAAAAATAAGACATGTCTCCTCTCATCTTCTCAGTGGGTCATTGATTATGGTGCCTCAGACCACATGACAGGTAATCCAAACCTTCTTTCCACCCTTCATAAACATCGTTCTTCAGTCACCTTAGCAGATGGGTCGATCTCTAATGTTCTCGGCTCTGGCACAGTTAATGTTACACCTACTTTGTCCTTGCAATCTGTTCTCTGTTTACCTAAATTTGCGTTTAATCTTGTATCTATTAGCAAAATCACACGAGCTCTCAATTGTTTTGTCTCATTTTTTCCTGATTACTGTCTTTTCCAGGATCTTATGACGAAGCAGGTTATTGGTAAAGGGCGCGAGTCAGGAGGGCTATACATCTTGGATACCCAAATACCTCGACCTGTAGCCTATGCCAGCACTCTATCTCCTTTTGAAATTCATTGTCGGTTAGGTCACCCGTCCCTAACCTCCCTCAAAAGGTTATACCCGCAGTTTCAGCATATGTCCTTTCTAGATTGTGAGTCGTGTCAATTTGCTAAGCATCATAGGTTGTCATCTGTCCCGCGAATTAATAAAAGGGCTAGTCATAGCTTTGATCTAGTTCATTCTGATGTTTGGGGACCTTGTTCAGTCTTATCAAATGATTTTCGATATTTTGTTACGTTTGTGGATGACTTTTCCCGTATGATTTGGCTTTATTTCATGAAATCCCGTGCTGAAGTACTCTCTCATTTTCAATCTTTCTGCGCTGAAATTAGAACACGGTTCAATGTTCAGGTTAAAATCTTGCGCAGTGATAATGCCAAAGAGTATTTCTCTGGACCCTTTCAAACATATATGACCCAAAATGGGATTCTTCACCAATCCTCCTGTGTTGATACTCCATCTCAAAATGGAGTTGCTGAAAGAAAAAACAGACACCTATTAGAGACAGCTAGAGCCCTCATGTTTCAAGCTCATATCCCTAAACATTTTTGGGTCGATGCAGTTTCTACTGCATGTTTTTTGATCAATCGAATGCCCTTTACGGTCTTACTACATCGGACACCCTATCAGACTCTGTTTCCCAGCCAACCTGTTTTTCCCCTTGAGCCTCGTATATTTGGGTGTACTTGTTTTGTCCGTGATGTCCGTCCACAAGTTTCAAAACTGGATCCTAAGTCCCTACGGTGTGTTTTTCTGGGATACTCTCGTTTACAAAAAGGGTATAGGTGTTATTCTCCTCTGTTAAAAAGATACTTGGTCTCAACTGATGTCACATTCCATGAACGGATTCCTTTCTTTAGTGAGTCTTCACAACCAGCCTCTCCAAAGGAACATGATGAAATGTTAATCTATCATATCTCTAGTCCAGAGCCTGTTCAAGAACTCCCTCCACCTCGACCCCCCATCACTCAGGTGTATTCGAGACGCCCTTGTCTTCCTGATTCAAGTCTGGAACTGGTATCCTCTTCTTCATCGGATCCTCCCTCTTCTTCATCGGCTCCCCCCAGTGACATTGATCTACCTATCGCCCTTCGCAAAGGTAAACGTCAATGTACCTATCCTATCTCTTCTTTGGTTGCCTATAACAAATTATCCTCTGCTTCTTGTGCCTTTATTGCCTCTCTTGACTCAGTTGAAGTACCCAAATCAGTACAACAAGCCCTATCCCACTCTGGGTGGCGGGCAGCCATGATTGATGAAATGAATGCCCTAACTGAAAATGGCACGTGGCACTTGATTGAGTTACCATATGGGAAGAAAGCAGTTGGGTGTAAGTGGGTGTTTACTGTCAAGCTTCACTCTGATGGGTCTATAGCTCGTCTCAAAGCACGGTTGGTTGCTAAAGGCTATGCTCAGACTTACGGTATTGATTATCTAGACACATTCTCTCCGTTAGCCAAATTGACTTCTGTTCGCCTATTTATTTCATTGGATGCCATAAGGAATTGGCCTTTGCACCAGCTAGATGTGAAAAATGCTTTTCTACATGGTGATCTTGTAGAGGAGGTGTATATGGAGCAACCTCCTGGTTTTGTTGCTCAGGGGGAGTGTGGGAAGGTGTGTCGTCTTCGGAAGTCATTGTATGGGCTAAAACAAAGTTCATTGTATGGGCTAAAACAGAGTCCTCGTGCTTGGTTTGGAAAATTTAGCAATGCAGTGGAAGAATTTGGGATGCAGAAGAGTAAGAGTGATCCTACTGTTTTCTATAGGCACTCTGATTCAGGAGTCATTTTGCTGGTCGTATATGTTGATGACATTGTTATCACTGGAAATGATGTACAGGGGATTTCGTCATTAAAATCATTTCTTCAATGTCAATTCAATACTAAAGATTTGGGGCCTCTAAAATATTTCTTGGGAATTGAGGTATCAAGGAGCAAACAGGGGATCTTTCTATCCCAGCGGAAGTATGTTTTGGACTTGTTGGCAGATACTGGGAAGCTAGGAGCTAAGCCATGCAGTACCCCTATGCTCCCTAATCATCAACTTACTAAGGATGGAGAAGCCTTTGAAGATCCGGAGAGATACAGAAGACTAGTGGACAAACTGAATTATCTCACAGTAACTCGTCCTGACATCGCTTTCTCAGTCAGCATTGTAAGCCAATTCATGTCTTCTCCTACAGTCCATCATTGGTCAGCTTTGGAACAGATTTTGTGTTATCTAAAAGGAGCCCCTGGACGAGGAATTCTATATCAGAATCATGGGCAGAATCATGTTGAATGTTTCTCAGATGCTGATTGGGCAAGCTCTAAGATTGATCGAAGATCCACTACTGGGTACTGTGTGTTTTGTTGGTGGTAATTTAGTCTCATGGAAGAGCAAGAAACAAGATGTGGTATCTCAATCAAGTGCAGAGTCTGAGTATCGAGCAATGGCGCATGCTTCAGCAGAAGTAATGTGGATTTCTCAACTCCTAGGTGAACTGGGCTTCAAACCCTCATGACCAACAAAACTTTGGTGCGACAATCAAGCAGCAATTCATATTGCCTCTAATCTTGTCTTCCACGAACGAACTAAGCACATAGAAATTGACTGTCATTTCGTTCGAGAGAAGATCCAGCAAAACTTGATTGATACAGCATATGTAAAGACTGGAGAACAATTATGGGACATCTTCACAAAAGCTCTCAATGGAGCTCGGGTTACCTACATTAGTAACAAGCTGGGCATGATTGATATCTATGCTCCAGCTTGAGGGGGAGTGTTATAGAATAGGAAGTGTAGTTGGTGAGTGTAGTTGGTGAGTAATGAGTGTGGTTGGTGAGTGTAGTTGGTGAGTGTAGTTGGTGAGTAGTGAGTGTGGTTGGTGAGTGTAGTTGGTGAGTAGTGAGTGTGGTTGGTGAGTGTAGTTGGTGAGTTTGTTTAATGTATATATATCCATGTACAAATGGTATATGATATAGGAGTTTTTTCCTCTCATTCTAGTTTAGCTTACACTGACAAAAACAGATCTACAATTTTAGATGGAATGCTGGTGCATAGATCCTATTATCCAGAGATATTTATGGTGACTATACCTCTCACTGGAAGGAATTATGTAGTCTGGAGAAAGGCAATGGAGATGGCTCTAGGAGCAAAGAAAAAACTATGTTTCATGGATGGAAGGTTTCAAGAACCAAACCTTGATTCTCAATATTATGATAAGTGAAAAAAGACAGATTGTATGGTGTGTTCATGGATTGTGAACACCATCTCCAAGAATATTGTTGAAGATTTCATGTTTGTTTCCAGTGCTAGAAAATTGTGGGAGGAATTACAACAGGGGTATGGAGGAATTAATGGTCCTCTGATCTACCAATTGCAAAGAGATATTACAGTTGTGTCTCAAAGGTTCACTTTCAGTTATTGCATATTTTTCAAAATTGAAGAGATTTTGGGATGAAATGTACTTGCATACTTGGTTGCACATGTAGCTAAAATCAACCAGTTCATGAAATGGCTATAAACAGCAGGTTATGCAAATTCTGTTAGGGCTAAATGATGAGTGTGATGGAACTACGAATCAAATATTAATCATGGATCCTATGCCTGATGTGAGTAAGGCTTATTCCATCATCCAATCTATGGAACGAAAAGGACAACTCAACACCAACTAATTAAGCATAACTGAAAATAGTGTCATGCAAGCAAATGTACCAGAAACCAGTGCAATAAAGGTCAGATGCTTTCAAGGAAAGTCAGGGTTTAGAAGAAAAAAAATTTTGCAAAGAAAACATGACTCAAATGTGATTTTTTTTCTCATGGTAGGTCATTTGAAGGAATCTTGTTTTAAGACCATTGGCTATCATGAATGATGGAAAGGTGGAAAAGGGAAGATCTAACCTAGAACTGTGGTTAATGCTGTTGAATCACCTCTGAATGTATCTGAAATGCATGGGACTGGAATGACCTCTATTGTAACAAGTATAGTTCAGAGATAACTCAGTAGAATCATGAAAGGGAAAGACATTTTAGGAAGCAACAAGAGCATATTTGATTATGAGCTTGCCACTTTTGCTCATATTCATGAATACACAGGTATGAGCTCTCTTAATCATCTAATTTTATTTTTTTTCCTTCTGAACATATAACTAAGGATCAATGGATTGTTGATACATAAGCTACAAATCGTATATGCATCAACCTTTCACTCATTAAAACACCTAAATTTGTTTCTAGATTTACACATGTATACCTAGCTACCAGATGGATCTATTAAATATGTTTCCCCTACTAGTTCTGTAGTCCTAAATCCTCAAATTACTTTGGTGGATTGTCTGTATATTCCATTTTTTAAATTCGATCTCCTCTCAGTAAAGAAATGTGCTATTGCTCCTAAGATTTTGTTCATTTTCTACCACGAGTTTTGTCTCTTGTAGGACCAATCCACTCTTACAACTATTGGTGTTGGGGCAGGATCATAAAAGGATTATACATTATTGACAGTAACTCCAATGCATTCTGAAAATTCTGCAAATAAGCAAGCATATATGTGGCATCATACATTATGCCATAGTTCCCCTGATGTAATTATGAGGCTTAATCTTGCACATTCAATAGATGCTTATCAATTTACCTCTTGTGAAACTAGTGTTTTAACTAAGCGACAATGACTTTCATTCCCTGTAAGCACAAGCAAATCTTCTAAATGTTTTCAATTGATACACATTGATGTTTGGGGAATTTATTCCAAAATTTCTCTACATATTCTTTTAGGAAGGTTTGAGTTTTAGTTTTGGAAAAATAGTTTTATAATGTAAAAACTATATTGAAAATGTAAAAAGGTATAACTGAATAGTAAAAAGTTGTGTCGAAAATGATAAGAACTGGTTAGAATATATTAAATTTACTATTAAAACCAAAACTGAAACCAAAATCAAAACTTAAAAACAGGCCCTAAATGGTTGTGTTTATTTTGTGACTATTGTTGATGATTTTTTAGTAGATCTACATGGATTTTTTTAATTTCATCTAGCACAAAGATATGGCTTCACACATAGTTGAAAGTTTTTTACATATAATAAAGACCCAATTCAATCTCTTAGTCAAAACTATTAGAACATTCAATAGTGGTGAGTTTATTAGGCCTAAATGCCAAGCTATTTTTTCAAAATTTAGCATTTTGTACCAAAAGTCATGTGCCTGCAACCCACAACAGAATGACATAGTTGAGACAAAACATAAATACACCCTTCAACTAGGAAGAGTCCTTATGTTTCACTCCTTTAATCTTCCAAAAATATTTTTAGCTGAATCTATCTTAACTACCACATATCTTGTCAAAATAGATTGCCTACTGCAATTCTGAACTGGAAAACACTTCAAGAAGTACACCTCATGAAGTACTCTATAAGGTTAAGCCAAATTTTGATCATCCCAAATCTTTTGGATGCCTTTGTTTTGCCTCATCCACTAAACTTCACAAAAATAAGTTTGCACCCAGAACTATTCAATCCGTCTTTTTGGGATATCCCTTGGGGGCAAAAGTGGTACAAACTTTAAAGTTTAGAACATCATAAGGTTTTTATTTCTAGAAATAAAGTTTTCCATGAATCCATCTTTCCTTATAAGAAGCAGAATGTTCTTTCTTTTTTGAATATCCCTCTTCATTATATGACCACTCTGAAATCCTTTCCCGCAAATCCAACATCATCTTATCAACCTACCATTCCTCCTGAACCTCCTACATATCCTGGGCCAAATCCAAACTTCAAAAGTCCCACTTTAAGATCTCTCACTCCTTTTACCTCCATCTCTCTACAAAATTCTCAAACTGTCAACACCTCTTCTTCTGACACATATCATCTCCAGAACCAATTAGACAAGGTTCTAGACTTAGGTCAAAACCAGCTTGGCGATAGGATTTTGTGGCTTCCTCTCATGATCCGAATCACCCGTCTAATTTTCTTTCTTATACAGAATGCATATCTCATCCTCCTACATTCCCTTATCTTCATACGTCCCATTTCTCGTCTACATACATTCATTTTTTTAGCAGATATATCAAAAATACATGAGCCTTACTTATATTTGCAGCTAAATCTTGACCTATTCATCAGCATGACATGAATAATGCTTCCTTGCATGGTCAACTAGAAAAAGAAGTAGATATGCTTCTTCCTTTGGGCTATCATCATTAGAAGAATCAGGTCTGTAGACTGAAAAAGTCCTTGTCTGGATTAAAACAAGCCTCTGGGCAGCGGAACTATAAACTTACAGATCATCTCAACCTATGGGTTCTGTCAATGTGAGCATGGTCGTTGTCTATTTTTTTCTTTATAAGGGATCTGATTTCCTTATTCTGTTGTTGGTGTAAGTTGATGATCTACTTCGTACTGGGACTTCTGACTCTGAGATTGGTGCAGTAAAGCATTCTCTCCACAAAAGGCTACCGTAAAGGAATTAGGTCAAGCCAAGTATCTTCTAGGAATTGAGTTGGCCAGATCAGAGACCGGGACTACTTAAATAAGATGAAATATGCCTTGAACATCATCACTGATGCAGACCTCCTTTCAGTTGCTGCTCCTATGGTTAAAGGGCAAAATTGATTCTCCACATTTTTCGAAACCTGACAAGTACATAAGACTAGATAGAAGACTACTGTATTTAGGATTCACCACACCTGATTTGGCTCATGCCATTAAGTCAATATGTCAACTCTCCAAGACATATTCATTGGTGGTTGATATTCATGTTCTCGGGTATCTCAAGGGTTGTCCTTCCATTGGCCTGTTTTATCCTGCTAAACTAGCTTCTCAACTCCAAGTTTATTGTGATGCTGATTGAGTAGCATGCAAAAAAACTAGGCATTCTTTGACTGGTTAATGCATCTTTTTTGGCTCAACTCTTATCTCTCGGAAGACAAAGAAACATGCTATTGCTTCCAAATGTTCTGCTGAGGCTGAGTATAGAAGTGTAAAAACACCACCTGTGAACTTCAATGGATTCTCTACGTTCTCTACTCTCTCCAAATTGTGGTTCCTATTTCAGCTTTATTCATTGTGATAACTAAGCTATTCTTCACGCTACAGCTAACCATGTATTTCATTAACGCACAAAACACTTGAAAATAGATTGCTATATTGTCCGCAACAAATACAAATAAGGTCTTCTTAACTTGCTTCATGTTCACTCCCATGAACAAATTGTTGATATTTTTACAAAAAGTCTTCTTTTCCCTCAGTTTCAGTACCCTTAGCTCCAAGCTAGGGTTACATGATTGTCATCAACCTCCAGCTTGAAGGGGGCGTGAGGAGAAATATACAGTCCAATTGTAAAATCACCAGCATTACACAAGCTTCAACTGTGATCAAACACAAGCCTCAGTTGTGATCAAGTTGATCAACAGAAGCTGAAGTTGGTCATCAGTTAGTTAAGTTAGTTACAAAGCAATGTGCATTAGTAGTTCATGTTTATAGTGTGAATGCTATTTTTGTAAATGAGTAGCTTAGCTTTCTTAGTCCGTAAGTAATAGATATAAATTAAATAAGAGATATTCTCTAAATCTTTCTTTTTGTTGGGTTGAGTTTTGATTTGAAAAAAATAGTTTTATAATATAAAAAGTGTATTGGATATATAAAAAGGTATAGCTAAATAGTAAAAAGTTGTATTTAAAATGATGAAAACTGATTATAATATATTAAATTTACTGTTGAGACCAAAATCAAAATTTAAATAACAGGCCCTTAAAGCTTCATAAATATACAAGCAATAGTTTAGTGGTCATTCATATAATTTTTATTTTTTTATTTTACAAATAACTTTTCGTATAATATTATTTCTTCTATTCTATTAAAATAGTGTTGTTTAGATAATTGTTCAATATTAGAAACAGTACTCTTTTAGCGAGACAAAGAGAATATATTTCACATTTTTACATTTCTAATAAAAAAATTTATATTTCTATATTTTCAGTTTGAAAATAACACTCTCTTTAGGCTCTATTAATGTAATACAAAATTTCAAGTTTCAATACTACAAGTTTTCACTCAAGATACAATTAAAACATAAATATAAACAAACATGTTGACCATTTACACAAAATATAACATTACTAATACAAATCATATTTTACAAATCAAAATATTACAACAACTATCCAGCCATCATAAATTTCTGCAATAATTAATTCTTTGCAAATTTTAAGCTTTGCAGCCTCCTGCATCTCCCATATAATCAGAACTTCTGAGCCTGGAAATACAGTCCAATACCGATGTAAAGTAACAAAATTTATTTTCTCGAAAAGCATTAATTAATATTAAAACTTACAGTACGAAGTTCATAATAAGGTTATCAACTAATGAAATCCAAAATATATGTTGTACCTTGGTAGGAGCTGGAATGACCCAGTTTCCATCAACCCAATCCTGGTGCAGCCTCAATTTACTTCCCTTAAACTCCATTTCCTCTTCGGTTTCGTTGAAATAGACAACATATTTTTGGTCGTCAAGAGCTTCGGAAATTTCTCCGGTCCACCAGCAATCATTGAACCAGGCATCCACTTTCTGGGGGGCTTTGAAACTGTCGGTTGATGGAGTAGTTTCCGGTGGTTGCGGTCGAATATTCGGACCATCGGCCTCTTCTCTCAAGAATTCTGTGTTTTCTTCGTTTTTAAGGTTGTGGTATTCCACCAAGTACTTGTCTTCGTTTAATTTGTTGACGATGGTTGCAGAAAGCCATGCGCCTTCGAAACCTTCCTCGTCAGTTCTGACTTCCACCTGTGCTCCTTGGCTGAAATTCCTCTCAAATAATGTCTCTGTCGCAGGCTTCGGTGTTTCTAGTGGTGACACTTCCTGCCAGCCAAAATTTAAGAGTTAATTTCAACAGAAACTAAACACTTTTCAATGGCTAACTTCATGCATATAAAAAAGAACAGAAAAATATCATCCTTAGTTTAATCAAAAAGCTATCATCCCAAGGTTGTATCATTATCAGCATTATTAGAGGCATCAAGATTCAAGACATAAACTTTGAGATTCCCAGAAGCAGAAATTCCAAGAGAAAATATATAAATATGTATCTATGGATGGCAATTTAACTACCAAGGATGTATGATTATACGGCAGGATACACCGTTCTATTAGAAGAGTCTAATTATATACCTATTTATGAATCATAAGATATAACTCCAAACCGAACTCTTCTAAATTCTAATGTAATGGAAAGGTTATTGCTCAATCAGATGGCAATCTACTTGGCATTAGTTTTTCCACAGTAATATCAAATTTAATTTCAACCTTGAGATCATGAAACCACTTCCTCGATCTCTACATCTTTCAACATTATTTTCCCATCAAACTTTCGTCAAACAGACATCAATTCATACTTTGCATGGACCTTCACGAGATGCAAAAACAAGTTATATTTCCAAGCCACAGAGAATGCAATGTGGAATAGTTTCTAGTTTTTGTAAGAAACTGTAAAATCTTTGGCTTTTGATCTCACCCCCTTCCCACTTCCTTACACTAAAATGCATAACCAAATCTCGAATAATTAACCAACTTGAGGCCAATCTCATCAAATAAACACGAAAGTAAGTAATAGCCAAATACATGCACGTTGAAATCGTACAAAAGATTCACGAATCTCATAGTAGCGTGCGTTGTAAGATAAGGGATTTATAGACACAATATTCATTAATTCTTAGTAAATCACCATTCCCTAGAACTGAACTGGGATCAACTCAAAAGTAATTGATGTAAAAAACCCACAAAAAAGAAACATGCTTCTAACATAGTTTCTTAGAACAATGACACTTTCCTAGGACTTAGATTCGTAGTCTCCCATCTAAAAAGCTACTCGTCTTTCAATATGTCATCTTATATATATGTATATATTATTCTGATTATTCTAATAATAGAATATATTAATTTTATCATATTTATAGTTAAGTACCTTATCCACTGCAACTTCTTCCTCCACTTCCAGTGGCGGAACCCACTTCACGTAGTCCACCCATTCGCGGTGGAGCCGGAGTTTCGACGGCCTAAATTTTTTCTGCTCTTTGGTAGGCCTAAAGTACACCGCGAACCTCCCGTCTTTTAAAACCCTAGTGATGGTGCCTTCCCACCACCCATCGTTATGATAAACATCGACCTCATCGCCCAATTTAAACTCCCCCGGGACAGCCTCTCGGGGCGGCGGCGGCCGCAGCTGAATAAAGTCCAGTACCTCCCTCAGCCTCCTCCGTCCGCCTTCTTCCATTATATTTTTGTACTCCACCATGACCTTGGTTTTGTTCAGCCTCTTGATCACCGTTCCGGCGAACCACGAGCCCCGGAATCCCTCGTCGTCGTTGCTGATTTCCACTTCGGCGCCCCGCTTGAAATACTCCATTGATTTGCATGAAAGGGGAAAATAATTGGAATGATCAATCAGGTTTGAAAGGGCTAGAATCCCCTGGGATTGAGAAGGAGATGATCGTGCGATGCGCCAACTCAGTTTTGAACTACCGACCACGATCTTCGAAAAAAACGAAAATAAAAAAAAAAACTACCGACCATGGTATTTGTAGGTGGGCTTTATTCTTATTTTCGGCCCATAATGAATTACTTGTAAGATTGGGCCAGATTTTGTTCTACTGAATTATATTGAGCCCATTTCAGAAATCAGACCGGTAGCAAAGGAACTTTCATTATTGACAATAATAATTTAGAAAAATCACAATTTTGGTTTATTTTGTTTGGATCTATTACAATTTTGGTCCCGTTATTTCACTGTTACAAAAGTAGTTTTTTACGTTTGCATGTTGTTGTAGTTTTAGTCCAGGTCAACAATTTTCCCGTGATTTCTATATTATTCAGTAGCCCATGTAAATAATTTTTACCCATGCCAAATTGCAAATCAGTTGACTTGTTCTGTGCAATTTTAATTCGTGTCTTCGATTTCTCTAAATGTATAAAAATGATTACACGGTCCACTGAAAAATACGAAAATCACGAATTAACCTCAACTTTTTTCTTCCCTTCAAAAAAATTGCCAAAAACTATTGACCTCCATATTGACGGGTTAAAATTGGCCATACTATGTCACATGGATCAAAATTGCAACAACATTCAAATGTAAAGAATTATTTTGCAATAGTGAAATATACAGAGGCAACAGGTCGAAACAAAATGGACAAAATTGTAATTTTCCCATAATAATTTAACTAAAGCCACAATTGAATCGGAACTCAACAAAGAAATGACTTTGTTCGGGTACGCTGCTTTCCTTCCTCTCTTCTGTATCTATCGTTTTTTTTATTCTTTTTTGTCCAGTTCAGTATTTTGGGTTTGAAATTCTGTTGATTGGCTATCTATTTTTCATCTCTCATTTGGTGGGTGCTTTGGATTTTTTCACCTGCCTAGTATTGTTTACTTTTGCATGTCAAGTGTTTGATTATTTGTCTCAACTACATTCATTTAAGAAATCTTTCTTTGTTAGATGAGAGACGATGAACTCACAATTTCATGTGTTTACATATCATTATACACAGTGCAAACATTCAATGTTGCATTACTTTCCACACTGGTAAAAGAATGAGAGATTCACTACATAGATGATGTTAAGAGTTGCTGCTACATTCTTGAGAAGGGATACAATTACATACCAATTCATCTTCAAGGAACACTTTACAATAAATCCATTGAAGTGAATAAGGTAAAATTCGTTTTCTTTGGCCATCTGTTGCAGGGGCTTTATAGTTGGATATGGGTATTGCTGTTTTAGTTTGTTAAGGATTCTACAGTTCAATTTGTATTTTCTATTGACTCTTATGCTCCATTTTTTGTTTCTATGTGGTGTGTAGATTTCTCAATAATATCTTTTTCATGTGTCGGATGAAGATGGGATAAAAACTGGGTGAAGACTGCACGAAATGTAGTACACAGCAACTAGTATATAGATAGAAAATGTTACAACGACAATTGAGCCGTAATTTATGATGAGATTAGCTAGGCTAGGTGCACTTAAACCAGATTTAAATAGGGGCCCTTCTTCAAATGGAGCCTTAACTACAACAGTGTTGGATATCCTTTTGCTCAATTGCTTGGGTTTGACTCAGTTCAAACAGATTCTTTCCCGAATGATCTCTACTGGGCTCATCCAAGATACCTATGCAGCAAGCAGGATCATCAAATTTTCCACTGATTCTTTATTCGTTCATATTGACTACTCGCACAAAATATTTACCCACATCAGGAACCCAAATGTCTTCACCTGGAACACCATGATGAGAGCTTATATTCGAAGGAATAAACCCAAAGATGCAATCTTAATGTATCAGTTGATGCTGAAAAATAATGGCTGTGTAGATAATTATACTTACCCCTTAACGGTCAAAGCTTGTACTTTGCGGTTAGCAGAATATGAGGGCAGAGAGTTTCACGCTCATGCGATGAAAAGGGGTTTTGAGAATGACGTTTATGTGCAAAATACTTTGATTAATTTCTATGCCGCCTGTGGAAATATTAGGGATGCAAGGCAGTTGTTTGATGAAAGTCCGGTGATAGACTTAATTTCATGGAATTCGATCTTGGCTGGGTATGTTCAGATTGGGAATATTGAGGAAGCAAAGCTGATTTATCGTCAAATGCCTAAGAGGAATCTAATTGCTTCAAACTCTATGATTGTGTTGTTGGGGAAATGTGGAAAGGTAAATGATGCTCTTCAACTATTTAATGAAATGGAGGAGAAAGACATGGTTTCATGGACAGCTTTGATTTCTTGTTATGAGCAAAATAAGATGTATGAAGAGGGCTTGAATTTGTTTGTTCAGATGTTTTGTAACGGGTGTGCTGTGGATGAAGTTGTGATGGTGAGTGTTCTTTCTGCTTGTGCAAATTTGTCGGTTGTCAAAACAGGAGAGATCGCACATGGACTGGTTGTAAGAAATGGTTTTGAATCTTATGTGAACCTCCAAAATGCCTTGATTCACATGTACTCTTCCTGTGGAGAGGTTTTAGCTGCAGAGAAGTTGTTTAACTTCAGTTGTTATTTGGACCAAGTATCATGGAACTCCATGGTCTCAAGCTATTTGAGTTGTGGCAGATTGGTAAAGGCTAGGTCTTTATTTGATGCCATGCCTGAGAAGGATGTTATATCTTGGAGTGCAATGATCTCTGGGTATTTCCAATTTGGTCAATATTCAGAGACATTAGAGCTTTTTCAACAGATGCTAATGGAAGATGTCAAGCCTGATGAAACCACTTTGGTTACCGTGATTTCGGCTTGCACTCATTTAGCTGCCCTTGATCAAGGAAAATGGTTACATGCTTACATAAGGAAGAATGACCTTGTTATGAATACCATCCTGGGCACTACCCTTATTGACATGTACATGAAATGTGGATGTGTGGAATATGCTGTTGAAATCTTCACTGGAATGGAGGAGAAAGGGGTTTCCACCTGGAATGCTCTTATTCTTGGCTTCGCAATGAATGGGGAGGTGCAAAGGTCCCTAGAGATGTTTGAGAATATGAAAGCCAATGAAGTAGTACCTAACGAGATTACCTTTGTTGCAGTCCTTGGGGCTTGTCGACACATGGGCTTAGTCGATGAGGGGCGTGATTACTTTGACTTGATGACGCGAATGTATAATATTAAACCTAACAGTAAACACTATGGATGTATGGTTGACCTACTTGGTCGTGCAGGCCTTTTGAAAGAAGCAGAGAAGCTCATTGATAGTATGCCTATAGAGCCTGACGTAGCCACTTGGGGTGCCTTACTTGGAGCTTGCAAAAATTATGGTGACAATGAAATGGGACAGAGGGTTGGTAAGAAACTCATTGAGCTCCAGCCTGAACATGATGGATTTCATGTATTATTGTCCAACATTTATGCTTCCAAAGGCAATTGGAATGATGTTATGGAGATTAGAGGGACCATGACACAACATGGTTTATTGAAGACACCTGGTTGCAGTTTGATTGAAGCCAATGGTGTTGTTCATGAATTCTTCGCAGGAGATAAGTCACACCCTCAAATCAAACATATTGAGGAAATGTTGGATGAAATGGCCAGACGGCTAAAGGTGTCGGGTTATGCGCCTTATACCGATGAGGTTTTCTTTGACATTGATGCGGAGGAGAAGGAAACAAACCTTTTTAGACATAGTGAGAAGCTTGCTATAGCCTTTGGTCTTATTGCTGTTGTTTCACCAATGCCAATAAGAATAATGAAGAACTTGCGGATCTGTAGTGACTGTCATGAGGCTGCCAAGCTGACTTCTAGAGCTTTTGATCGCGAAATAGTGATTAGGGATCGACATCGGTTTCACCACTTCAAAAATGGTTCCTGTTCTTGCATGGACTATTGGTAGTGAATATGGCGGTTTTTGTGGATTTGCCATCTTCATTGAGGCCTGGAAAAGTTTGTTTAGGTCACTAAACTGGGCACAAATTGGATGCAGGTTCAGTTGAAAAACTACTACACAAGGTTTATGAATTATAGGAGCATATCCTCTGAATCTGCCCACCAGCTTGGCCTGATTCACCCACCAGCTCTTCCAGGCTTCAAAGCACAATTTCTGGTGACCGTGACCATTAGCGAATTTGGAGGTTCGGCATTCAAGTTCCCCAAATGCAAGTTGTGCTGCAGCAACATAGCTAATCGGTTTAGCTAAGTTGAGCCTGAGCACAAATGATCGAGTCAGAATAGTTGACTTGTATTAGCTTAGGTTAGTAAGTTTAAAGACCATACATTGTACTTGTACACAGAATGTGCATTGTAAACTTTCCTTTGTGTTACAGAAATCTTTTCCAATTCAGAGATTAAGATTTGCTGCAAATTATTGTTCAAAAGTTCCTTTCTTTGATCATGTTCCATCTTCTAAATCGTGTACAAATTCATCTAAATCAGAAACAGAACCTGCATCTATCATGTGCTTCACTAGAACTTCAAGAACCCTGTAAACCCATTCTATATGCAAACCAACTTTATCTCCTGCAACAAAACAATGTATCTCATTCTGCAGTTCAACCCAGCTTCTACCTGTCTCTTTCTTATTCCCCAGCCTTCTCATCAGTTTCCGAGCTGCTGCAAACTCACCCCATTTGCCATCACCTGCGTACAAGTTCGACAGTGTCACATATGTCCCTGCAACACTAGGCTTCAGCTCCAGCACCCGAGTCACGGCTAATTCGGCCAAATCTGGACGTTTGTGCATTTTACAAGCTCCAAGAAAGGCTCCCCAGATAGTCCCATCAGCTGGAAATGGCATACTTTTGATTAGCTCGTATGCTTCTTCAATTTTCCCAGCACGTCCTAATAAATCTACTACACAGCCATAAACCTCTTGCTCTGGCTTGATGTTGTAATCTCCAGTCATCGATCTGAAATACTTCAAGCCTTCCTCGACAAGTCCGGCATGGCTACAAGCACTAAGAACTGCCATGAACACAATCTGATCAGGTCTTGTACCGGACTTCACCATTTTATCGAACAACTCAACGGCCTCCTTTCCATATCCATGGCTACCGTATCCAATCATCATCGACGTCCAGGAAACAAGACTTTTAAAGGGCATTTCATCGAAAGTTCTGCGCGAATTTATGATGTTGCCACACTTTGCATACATGTCTATCAGAGCATTGTCCAGCTCTAAGTTCCCTTCAAGCCCTCTTCGGATAATTCCACCGTGAATCTGTTCACCGAAGCTCAAAATCGCCAAGTTAGCTACAGCTGCCAAGATGCTAGTAAATGTGAAGCAGTTTGGACTAAAACCTTGTGACTCCATCTGAGAGTACACAATGAGTGACTTGTTTGAATCAGACTTTTCATATCCAGCAATTAAAGTGTTCCATGTGATTGCATCTTTCTCAGTCATTCCATAAAAACACTCCTCTGCCTCAGCTAAACTGCTACATCTGAAGTACATGTCTAGTATGGAGTTCATCACAGGAACGTTTGATTCCAAGCCATTCTTGACTACTGCTGCATGCATTTGCTTGCCGTACCCATGTGAGCCGATTGAGGCACAAGCCCTAACGATAATTGAAACGCAAAATGGATTCAGCACAGCTTCCTCCTAACCAAGTTACAAGTGAAATGTGCACTCTTAGACTCACTACATGCAATAAAAGTAGTAAAATGAAGGTATGTTAACTTCCTTTGTAGTGCTTAAGCTAATGCAATATAATTCTGATAGCATGTTAAGATCACTTTCCAGATTATGTTAAAAAACACAGTAAGAGAGAGCATATACCAGCAGCATTTGTCTAAAAACTCGAAGGGCGCCATAGCCATCACTCTGATGAGTGTATCCAGCAATCAACGTTGTCCATGAAACATCTGTCTTAGTACTAATTTCCCCAAACAACAGGCAAGCCTCATCCATAGTCTCAGAACACGTCGCGTACATATCTAACAGTACATTCTCCACATAAATGCACCCTCGCATTGCATGTTTGATCACCAAACCATGAACCAGAGAACCACAAAACCGCGACTTCATGCCTTTACAAGCCTTGAGTGTGCTAGAAAAGGTGTACTCATTAGGAACCACAGCTTTAGGGTCCCTCATCATCTCACAAAACACTGCCCACGCAAGCTTGTACAAATGACATGAAGTATAGCCAGAAATCATGGCTGTCCAGGCAACTACATCTTTCTTCGGCATTTCATCGAACAGTAAGCGAGCGTCCTCAGTTTGCCGCTTATTAAAGTATGATTTGATGATATTCGTTGCTAAAAATGAAGGGGGCTTTGGCAAAAACGGTTGGCTTACATGGGTTGATTGGATTTGTGCCCATAGAAGCGAGCTCTTGATTGCTTGCTCATACATGGCTGCAAGTAGTTTTTTTGAAGTCATCCGTAATAAAACAGGAAAGAAAGCTAAAAAAAATTCAGAAACTTTTGCTTTATGATTCCCTTCCAATACTTGAAGCAAGCAAGATATCCCAAACGCAATGCCAATGGCGGCAGAGAGAAGTTAAATTAATGGCGTCGAAGAAGAAAAAAGAAGAAAATTCATGAGATTTTTATGGAGGATGCTACAGAAAGAGAAATTCTGTATACTTTTAGTACAGTATATTATACAAATTACAAAAGCCACAGGAACCAGAAATCGAACCTTGAGGCTCTCAATCTCAAATAGATAATCTGTGTATGACCCTAATAATGCCGATCAACTACAATCTGTTGATCTTGCAAGTAAAGAATTATTAAACTTTTACAATGAATCTGTAATCAAACCTATAGTTGTGCTAAACACTGGAGGCTACAAAAACGCCTTCAGACGGTGTAGTGTGTTGCCCTGTTGAATATCCTAAGTAGATGTTTCGGTAACTGTACAAGGAAATTTTTTGTCTTTCCTCTTCAAATGATCTCATTTTACACAAGAATCTGAGACCTTGCAGCATCACGGGAGCATTTCTTCCGCGCGCTTTTGCTAAGCGCGCAGACGCACATCTCCAGGAGTTCGTAGTCTTCTTCCCAGAATAGCTTTGAAGCCATCTCAGGGTTTGCCAGTAGCTGTTTGGATGTTAGATATCCAGCAATTGTCCATGTCTGATACATTCGTGATTGCTTCCCAATAAATTTCCCATTTCTAGTATCATAGTATTCGGGCCAGCGATCCACGGATAGCCTTTTCTCGGCCAAGTCGACAGCCCTCTGCGCCAGATCCATCCTCCCCATCTTCATGCATGCCAGGGTGAACTGCAGGAACAGCCAGAAAGGTTAAGCACTTTGTAACTTCAACAATCTTATAAACGCGTAAATGATGAAAAATTATTATAAAATGTAAACTATGGTTTGAAACCAAGAATCATACCACTACAGAAACAGTTGAAATAAAGGCGAAATCAAATACATTCAGTCAAAAGTTTTGTATCTTCAAGTGCATAAACTTGAGGATAAAATTAACCAAGTTTGAAAAAAAACATAAAAAGGCACTTTCAGAATATATTGAATTGTATCATCCTTTGCAATCCTGTTTAACTCCAAAACTTTTGTAGTGTCTGCTAATGTAATTATGCGAACTATCTCCGACCACATCAAGTTAAAAGATTCCCAATATTAAGCAAAAAGTTCATAATGTTAATCTCTTTTTATGTCCAGAATCCTTGAGATGGCACAAAGTAATCTGCCTCACTTCTCAGAAGAATATCTAATGAAACATTCCTAATTTCTACATAAACCATGCACTACTCATCTAACCAGCAACCATCGGGGAAGCTAACTATCGTCTGATATATGAAATCAGTGATCAAAAACAGCAGAAGATTCACTATGTTCAGGAATTAAAGAGTGCAAAGATTGAGATAAACAAAACAAGAACAGCAAAATATAATCCCAAACAATTGGAATTATTTTAAAATCCTCTTCCTCCTTCATGCTTCATATTCACTCAGCACAACGAAAATTAAAGAGAAGATTCTCAGTACTTCTTGAACATAAAGAACTACATACTTTCATCCATCGTGTTCAACTTAAAGAGATCAGCACTGAATCAAAACTATACTTTCAACCCATACGTAAGTTTTACAACTGATTAAGTGCCCAAATTCCCAGCATACAGTAGTTCACAATAATACTAGAAGCCACCAGGATGCATGTATCACAATTTAATCAAATACCGTACCTGCCACAGAAGTACAGGCCAGGATCCTCCATTGTGATAAGACCAAGGTCTGCAAAGATCAATACAGCAAAAAATAAGATTATAGGCATAAGAAGAAATCATATCTTGAACTACAGAAAATCAGATAGCAAATGTTAAAAGAAAACTCACGTATTTTTTGGGTCACTACCAGTGATAATACGCCATTCTTCAAACTCCAAAGCAGGGTAACATATCTTAAGAGGCATGCTCCCCACAAGATCATCCCATTTATCATCAATCAGATTAAGAATAGCATTATTTTGTTTTGGGGTACCCAAAGAAGAAACAACGGACCAGAGATTTCCAAGTGTAAAGAACCTGAAGTCCATATGAGCTGGTTGTAGATTGCCAATAAGATAACCACCATTTTCAGGGAACCAATCCATCAACCAATGAGGTATTTGTTCAGGATAGATATTAAACTTGTTAGTTGCATCAGTTGAGTACTCCTCAGTCTTATACCGGTAAATTTCATTTATTTTCTTCATATCAACCCAATAATATTCTCTAATATGGAATGATAGTGCACTGAGTCTATTATTAATGGTTGTAACTATATTCTTGGATCCATCATCCACCTGAAGCATCTCGCGGGAGCACCGGAGTGCAGAGTAAAACAAGGCCTGCAGTGTAAAATATGGTCACTTTGAATCGACTAAATAGATGTCTATGTATATATGCACAACAGATGGGAGGTTAAATGCTCCATAGACAACACATTGAGAAACCACCATACATATGACTCAAACATACAATAAGGGTTGACTATTTCCATTTCCTAAAAGCCAAAAAATACTTATTAAGAACCTCCCCCGTGAAAGTTTACTGACAGCATTTCATTAAGGACTCAATGAAGGGGAGAAGGTGGTCTGCTATGTATTGATACCTTCACATTTCATGACCAAATCAGACTTGCATAAGACCAATAAAATTTTTAGGAGTTCCTCCAAAGACACTGCTTTGGCAAACAACTACAATAGCTCTTGTTATGCAAACAGGAAAACTCAATGTTAATCTGACAATCTAAACATGCAATTAACTAGTATCCATTCAGTATTTGGAAATATGTACCAATTGAAGGGATACTTATGGAATATCTGCTACTGGATAACCTCTCCGAACAGAGAAATAATACTAAAAGGCAACAATGGGCTCATTTATTCCCGTGAGATGTGTGCATTGTTGTCTTGACTAGATGGAAGAACTAAACAAATTATTATACCTGAATCTCCAGGGGGTGACCATGAATACCCATTCGCCGATCAATCATACAGGAGCCATCAGTGACCAGCAACGAAGGAAACATATCAAAACCATCAGACAAACACAAGTTGATTATCAGTTTTATGCCTGTTTGAACATCCACTCGTTCTTGTAATGCATAGTCACCAGTGATCTTTCCATAAGCCCTCAGTAAAATAATCCACCACAATCCTGTAAAGAAGCCAACAAGCTAAAATTTCAATACTGATTCCCCTCTGTAGTAAACTAAATAAATAATGAAAAGCTTCAACAAATGCCACGTCTTCACTCAGAGAAGAAACTGAAAATGTAGCACCACCAACAAAAGAACAATACTTACCAGAGTCAACAGGCGCGACACGCCCAATAGCTGACTCTCCAAAATCTGGGTCCAATACTTCTTCAAACTTGTTCCCATCAAGAGGCACGCTTCTTACTTTAAAACTTGCAGGCATCAACCCCTGCCCTGGACTGTAACAGTCTACTGTTTTTTCCCAACTCTAAAATGGACAATAAACGTCAAGAATCAGTAAAATGAACAAGAACAATGAGCATCATTAATAGCAGAAGGCCACACCACAGATGACACATCAGGCACATCCAAATTACAAAACAAGAGATGAAGCACATATATCAGTAACAGCAGACGCACTTTCAGCTAGCGCAACACAATTTGATGCTCCTTAATATCTAATACTAAATCATTCGCAACAAGAACATATGGGAAAAATAAAATCTGTACAAGCAAAACTTATACTTGCAGATGGCATCCCTATATAAAATTGTTTCACAAACACATAAGCAACAAGAAAATAAGACATCTGTAAAACTTTATTTAAGATCATGCATCACATATAAGTATAACGCGACAAATATTACCTGCAATTGCAAGGTATGGAGGAGGAAGTTCCTGACAATCTCGCTATCTCCCTTGAGCAAAAATGCGAGGGCGGATGGAATAAAATCTCTTATAAACACTTGATCGTAATTAAGGGGCAGCTTATCGTTAGGATCATTGGCGGCCAAAGTTCCAACAGGGCTCCCACAATAAGAAACGACTGCATTTTCTAAAATTCTCCAAGCTTCCTTTTCGATCTCAGATTCCTCCCTAGATGCCGGATTCACCGTCTCTACAACATCCAAACTTTCCAAATTCTCATTATTTACATCATCTTCTGCACCAACGGTAGCAACCCCTGTCTCATTTCTGGCAATATTTTCATCAATATCAAATTTTTCCACCACCAGAGGCTTAACATTATTAAGCCCACCCTGCACATAAATCCTCTCAAAATTCTTATCATTAACCCGGGTTTCAATCGTGGTGGAATAACTCCTAACATCCGAGGCAACACTAGAGACCACGCAGAATTTCCTTCTCGGAACCTTACCAGAGCAGAACAGCAAGGATTGACCCCATGTTGAGCTCGGGACAGCAAATGGCGCCCGGGGCTGTTCAAAAAGGGTCTGGAAATCCAAGCATCGATCTCTGGAGGCAAGAAAACTACGGTGACTAAGGGAAATGAATTGCAAAGCTGGTGACTTTGGGGAAACGGGCTGGAGGGATTTTCGCACAGGAAGGCCCAAAAAAGGAGAAATCTGGCGTGAAAGAAGAATCCTGCTAAAGGGTTTCAACGCCATGGATTGGATTGACATCAATACAGCAAAATTCAAACTCAAAAACTATATATTCTGCGCAAAAGCGTAAAAGGGATTGCACAACAACAACAGGGGAAGATGTCCTTGGGAAAGGAGATCGGATTAGCTTTGAGTGAAGCGGTTTTTATAGTTTCAAGGCGGTGGCTGCCGTGCCGTTGCGTGGCTTGGCACAAAAGTTTGAACTCTGGGAAGGAATTCTAGCACAAACAACGTGTAAGAATTGCCGTTGAGATTGAGATTGAGATTGTTGCCATTTTCTTGAAATTTGAAGGTTTTTGACACTTTTTGCCTTTGGATTTCTCTCTTATTATTATATTATTTTATAGGGGAAGGGCTGGCTTTGTTTTATTTTTTAAAAATTTTATTTTTTGAGGTCTCCCACTTTTCCCTCTTCTACTTCAATGTTGAGTGCGTCATTTCCCTTTGTGAGGAGATGGGATTTGAGGATAAATTAGCTCGAAAGATTATTTATGTATATATTATATCACGTAAGATGATATCGTGAGAGAATGAGACATTGGTTCCAGAAGTGGATAGTATACATGAATAAATATAAATTTGAATTTATAATTTATTCATGTAACGAATGTATCTAATCTAATCATTTCTTTTTAATTCTATAGAGGGAATGTGATGGTTAAGTGTCTATTAGGCTACCCGTTGTGGATGAGTAGTAATATACTCATTTGGTTTACAATAAGTATCATTTTATAAATCTATAAAATTATATAATGAAAAAAATACCAAAAAAGAAAAAACTCCCTTAAAATTCGGTGAATGTATTGAATAAGCGTTAAGATTTCAAAAAAGACAAAACGAACCATTAATGAATAAAAATGTAAGGTATACTTTGTGCATTTTATCCGTTACTTTTGAAACATCAGAGTTAGTTTTATATTTTGTTTGAAACCTCAATGTTAGTTATGTACTTTTGAAAATTTAGGATTTATTATTATTATTATTATTATTATTCCCTATTAAAAACAATATTCAAAATAACTTTAAAACCCTTAATTAATGAAGTTAACTTTTCCATATATATACTCAGTACTTAGTGCTATGATAAATTTAAGTTTAATGTGTCCTTTTATGATCTAATACTACTAATTACGACACTTATTCTGATAGGATTTGTACTCGTATTAATTCTCCATAGATTAGCATTCAATAATGGCATTTCTTCTTCCATATTTTCTAATGGCGGAGTTAAGCCTTGAAGGTTTGTTGGGGCAAAATTATTCATTATAAATATTGACCTTTATTATTTTAATTTTTGGTGGGAAAAAATATAGATTTTTTAAAATTTTATACAATAAAATAAATAAATTTTAGAGTGCCCCACCAGCCTGTGTTGTGGCTCTGCCCCCTGATATTTCCTTCGTTCTATTAGAAAATTAGTCGTTTTAAAAATGTACAATTTATCATAAATTTTAATATTAACGCTTAAAATAACTAATATATTATAGGCTATACATTATTATATTAGTAAGAATAAAATTAGTAAAAACAATTGAAATTAAACTATTCTATTTGAAAAAATAAATTTATTTTGAAAATAAATATCTTATAATAAAAGGGACAGAGTATTTGTTTTCCCGGTAATCTCATATATGCGAGCAAATGGCGAAACTCTGTGGATTAGAAGATATTGCGTGGATTGACTTGCGCCGTGCTTTGCATTAACATCTTCTTAGGTGCGTTCTCCACCAAAAATGTCCCAAACTCAGCAAGATTTGCTACTTGGTGGGTGGTACAGCACAAAAAAAAATTAATAATAATAATAATAACACGAACCTAACACAATATAGTCATATAGATATGTTAGCAAGGACGGAACCAAGAAGATACGTGGGATGATCCTCAGTAATATATATTTAATTGTTAGGAAAAAGAAATTATATATGTATTTTAGTGTAAAAAAAAAAAAACAAAAAAATTTATTCCTATGTTGAATGTCTCAAAGAAAAAAAAATTCTGATTCCGCCGCTATATGTTAGAGTTATGTATTGATCACTGGTTCACGAGTTAGACAAATCAAAATGAATAACATAAATAGTTAACTAAATTTGAAAACAAAAAAAAAATGCTAACAGGGACGAAACCAAAGGGTACGTGGGGTGGGGTGATCCTCAGCAATATATATTTAATCGTAAAAAAAAAAGAAAGTAATATTAACTGTAAAAAATTAAGGAAAAAAACTATTCATATGTATCAGAATTTTTTTTTTCTGATTCTACTATTACGTGTTAGAGTTAAGTATTAATCACCTATTTACAAATTAAACAAATCAACATGAATAATATAAATAGTTAATCAAACAAGTAAAGTTAAAATTGAGAAAAAGGTTTAACATACAAACGTATACATCTAAAATTATTAACCCCAACACGAGATTAATAAGTGAAAATGAAAGCTTTGATATGGCCCGCTCCCCTTGTGGTTCAAGCTTTCTTCTTCCTTTCGTAATGTCACCGCTTGTCATTGTCAACTACAAAACATGCTGAAAATTCCCAAAAACTGCGAAAAATACGCAGAACTTTGTATGTCAATTTTTTTTTCATCTCATTTCACTCTCACTTTTATTTTATAATAATTTTTCATCAATTTTAATACACTTTTTTACATTTTCCAAACACCTTTTTACATTCTCCAAACACATTTTTATATTTCCAATATATTTTTAATAATTTTAAAATCCAAAACACCTTTCAAAAGACATACCATACTAGTCCTAATCTTTTTTTTCCAATTTGTGCTCATAGCTAGCCAGCCACGTTGGAAAATGGGAAAGGAAAAAGTGCACAAAAAAGCGTAAACTTGTGTGCCTCTTCTCTTATCCTCCGAAAACCAAGTGTGAGTCTATCCATTCCACGTCCAATGGCAAAATCAGCCTTTTCTTTCTTTTCTTTTCTTTTTTTTTTTATAGTTTTTTTTCCTCTTGGCCTAAAAAAACAAAGCCATTCCCATCCACTGGAATTGTGGCCATAATTTTGCTTGCCTCGGAGATTAGCTAGCTGCGTCATCATTTTGCACAAGAGCTCCAATTTGAACTTGTTCCAGAAGAGGAGTAATTTCATTAGCGAAACCAGAACAAAATTTCTGAAAGTTCGATATATGAACAAATTTTTTTTTACGATAAAATACATATATAATTTTTTTTTCTCTACTAAAAAATACACTATTTATTACTAATAAAGGGGGAGGGGATTGGAGAGGTCCCAGAACACCCCTGAATCCGCCCATGAGTGTATAGATACACATATATAGTTACGTGATTACGTACACGGGAAATTAGATGTGTCATAAACTTTGTATTGTTTTGTGCAAATGCTTAGGAAATAAAATTACCAACTTATAAATATGGCACAAAAAGAAGGGTGTCGTGATATAGAAATATTTGCTACGAAAAAAGTGCAAAAGTAGTCAATAATCTTTACCCTTATTTCAAATGTAGTCCACAATCTTTAGTATGTATCAAATGTAGTTCCCAATATATTCGTTTTGTTTCAATTTCAGTCCAAAAGACGAAAATTATACCAAATTAATGGTCAACGAATTTGATCGTCAGTCAAAAGAGGTTTTGACCTCCTCAAACCACCCCCAAAGATTGTGGACTACATTTGATACAGGGGTAAAGATTGTGGTCTACTATTGAATTTTTTTCCATATTACTTAAGAATAACACATTTATCTTTCTTTTGAAGATATTGACAATTTTGATTCCTTTTACTTTATTATATGAGCTTCTCAAGTCACAAAAAAATATGTTACAATTGTATTAGATTTATCTCAAATTTGTATTTTTTAAAATTAATTACTCCATCTGTTCTATCAGAAGAGTCCACTTTGAAAAATATTTCTTGTTCCAATAGAATAGTCAACTTTTTAATTTTTTTTACTCTTCATACCTTTACTAATATAATAATGTGTGGTCTACAATTATCTCGTACTTAATAAGTATCTGCATGGAATAAATAGTGTCAAATTAGTTATTTTAATTTTTGTACCCTAATATTCATAATAAGTATATCGGAATATTTTAAAATATTTTACGAACATTTAATAAACTTATAAGAGTATTTTATAAAAAGAATTTTAGTTGAAAATATTTTCTTTAGAAAATTTTATAAAATCATAAAATTATTTTATTTCAAAAGTCCCGAATCGAGTAAAACCGATTGCACTGCTGTAAATAGTAAAAATATAAGTTTTACAGAATATTGTAGGGCTGTGTAAATTTTAAATTTTATATATTAATAAAGAATATAACTTTTTATGATAAGCATGTTCTGAGTCCTGCTGCGAACCAGGCAGACATACGGTGAAGCTACCCCTTGTATACGGGATAGTGAATCTGGGGTGTCACAGAAGTTAAGGTGAAAGAATGTTTAAGAGAACAGAAAATAAGAGTTGGGTAGAAAAATAAAGAAATAAATGAGAGTAGAGAGAGAGGGGAAAAAAAAAAGAATGACAAATATTAAAAAAAAAAAAAAGAAAGTACAAATTACAGGGATGAATAGAAAAAAATTGAAACAAAAAAGGTAAAAAAAGTTTGTTCTTTAACTTAGGTTTCAAACCAAGTTTGAAACTTAGTTTTGGGAAAAATAATTTTATAATGTAAAAGTGTATTAAAAATATAAAAAGATGTAGGTGAATAGTAAAAAATTGTATTAGAAATGATGAAAACTAATTATAAAATTATTTTTTCAAAACTAAGTTTCAAACTTGGTTTGAAACTTAAGTTAAAGAGCAGGCCCTTAATAATGTCATAAGTTTGAAAATGAAAAATTATCGAAAACAAGTAGGTATTTAATTTCAATAATTTCTCATTTCTTAAATTCTCATTCTCATAATTCTAAAAATTTCCCACCAATAATATGGAAAAAAAATTCAATAGTAATCCACAATCTTTACCCCTGTTTCAAATGTAGTCCACAATCTTCGGGGGTGGTTTCAGGAGGTCAAAACCGCTTTTGATTGACGGTCAAACTCGTTGACCGTTAATTTGGTTTAATTTCCGTCTCTTGGACTGAAATTGAAACAAAACGGATATATTGTAGACTATATTTGATATATACTAAAAATTGTGGATTACATTTGAAACAGAGGTAAAGATTGTTGACTACTTTGCACTTTTCCTATTTGCTACTATGTGTATGTTTTGGACAAACTTCCATTTAACTGCTTAATGCTATCACAAGTAATTTTGGGCCGTCCAAACTGATTTTAGGCCTTCCTTTCTCATGCGCTTGATAGCCCACTAATTTATACCTTGTGGGAGTGGGGTTAATATCTCACGTTGAATGTAAGGTATACATGAAACTTTCTTATGTGTATTAAATAAAGTTGGACTCCTCTCTTCATTAGCTAGCTTATGAGGTGGGTTAATTCTCTAAATTCATGACGAATAGTATCAAAATCAATCCACCACATCTCCCAACTTTGCAACGAAATAATCGATTGGTGATATCGGAGTTACAAAGTTAGACTGGAATTAGAGTGTTGTAGTGTTCATCTGGGGTTAGAAAAAATCTAACGCAAAGCCAGCTTAGCTCACAGCCACCTAGTGCAAAGCCATAATTCCGTGTGGTTGCGGGTTGCGAGCATGGTGAATTGTCATAAACCCTCATGTATCCAACATTAAATGTATAAAATTTCTATGCGTGATATAAAATAAATTTGGAATTGTTTCCTTCATGAGCTAGCTTTTGAGGTGAGTATAGTCCCTAAAATCATGACAGTTTATGTCATTTTAGGAGGTTTTTTTTTTTTTAAGAGTCATTTTAAGAGTGTGAACTTTGAAGAGATCAATAATATATTTTGATACTTTCACATACAATTGTGCCAATGAATGTAAATCCTTCACTAATACTTCTGAAAAGTTGCAAATTTAAAATGAATCTCATCATTATCACGTGGCGTTTAGGGTGCGCTTGGCGTGCGGGAAATGAAATGAGAATGGGGAAAATCTCATATTCGTGAATCGAAAATTTCCTCATTAAAGGAATTTTAGATTGCCTTTTAAAGAATATAATAGTTGAAAATATTAGATTCATATACTTACCAAGCATAGGAATTTCAATCTTAGGAATTAGATGTCTATTCCCTCTATTCTCATTCCTGCGCACCAAGCGCACCCTTAATACCTTGGATTGTGGGGTCGAGGGATTGAATTCTGACAACTCTCAAATACAATGATATCATTTTCATGCAGGTACAATCAAGAGTCTCACCCCGCTTTGTTTGAGTGGCGAATTCTAATACATTTCCTTTAATAATAATAATAATAATAATAATAATAATAATAATAATAACTATCTCCGTTCTATTAGAAGAGTCTATTTTTTTTGTTCCAAGAAAAGAATTCACTTTCAAAATTTTGACCCCTCTTACTCTAATTAATATGATCATGGGTGATTCACAATTATCCTATACTTAATAACTAAATATATAAATAGAATAAAAAGTGTCAAATTAGTTATTTTATGTGTTGTACTCTGACATTCATAATAAATTGTACACTGATCAAAGTAAAGTTCTAATGGAACGGAGGAAGTACACAATAAGTTTTATTTATTATATTATTTCTGTTGGTTTTTTTATTTAATGGAGGGAGCATTATTTCCTATGACCTAGAAAAGCAAATATAAATGAATAGAATAGATTATGATTTTGAGAAAATCAAGGTCAAATCTTAAGGACAAAGCAACAACAGGTGACTTCCCATAATAACAGTAACTCCTAGGGTTCTCTTAGAAATTTTAGAAGTTCGGAACTTAACTAACAAAACACACACAGAAGCTCGCGACATGCTTGAATGGGATTGTAGAATTTGAATAACAGAAAGGCCCTTTCGATTGATTGAATCTCTCCAAATGGATCTAAACCCTGTAAGTGCTATTGCCTTCCTTGTGTTTCCTCTTAATAATGCAATTTCTTCCTGAAGATTCGTGCATATAGCTATATTTTCTGATCTGGGCGCTCTTAATTTGGATTGAAAGTTTTGTTCCTTGTCCGATTTATTTTCTTTACTGTCGATTGTTAATTAACTGTGTAGAGCTCTGGATTTTGATTATCTTATTTGTTCGTTGTCGTTTGACAATTTGCGTCGTAGATCTGTTGACTGAAGTGAAAATTTTATGTAATATGAGGATGAAGTACGCCTGATTTAGATGCAAAATGGGGCATTTGGGTCGTTTTGGGGATTTGCTGAACAAATGGGTCTATTGGGTTTATGATCCAAATACATTTGAGGGAGCCTTATTTGTGGAATGTGATTTAGGAGCTATGAAGTATCATAAAGAGTTTCTGGAGAAATTTTCCTATGTGCTATAACGACGTGCTGATGAACTTTCGTGGAGATGATCTTTCATATTTTGGCCAAACTCTAATCTGTTGTTGTCTAGTTTCATTATTTTTGTGTAGGGAGAAAAAGGGTGGTTTCTCTTTCAACCATGGAAGAGAGCAATTGTGAGAAACCATCTGTTCACTTGGATGATTTACTGTGTATGGATATGGAAAATGTTGCCTTCATGACAATGTATTCATCCTTAAAAATAAGGTATTGTGTTGGACAGTATTGTCAGAGAGCCAGGAGGAATAGAGAAAAAAATGCTCTTATTGGTGGAGCAGTTGAATGGATAGGAGCTATGGTAGATATTTTTTATGATGAGGTAACTTCAAGGAAGAGGAGAGCCAGTCTTATTTGAAATAGAACACAGTAGTTTTGCACTAATTTTCTGGTCAGGAGTAATGACGCATCAAATGTATGATTTTGCCCATTCTGGCTGGAACTGCTCATATGATTGGCATGAACTAGTCATCCATCCATATAAGTTAAAACAAGGTTTTTGTGCATCAACAATTCAACCCTAGTTACATCCATTGGGTGACAGGTAGCAGTGAAGGTTGTAGGATTTAATGTGTGTGTCACATTGGTGGTAGTGCTATGAGTTTGGTTTTGGTATTTCTTTTGGCATTAGAACTCAATGATTTGAATAATATTATTAAATTTCAGGTGTGTTAAATAGGTTTGAAGGCTATGAAATGTGTTTTCCGTTTCTCTTGAGTTGGTTGAGTATTGTGCATGAATAATTCTTGGTATAGCTGGCATTGTGGTCTTGTGCGGATATCATATCATTTTGCACCCTCTCGTTTGGTTTTATTTTCTCCAGAGGGGAAATGGGGAGGAGTGCGCTATGAAAATAATGCTCTTCTGAATAGATGAATATGGAATTTTAGTTGAACTTGGATTATTGGAAAGTCCCAAATGATCAAGCGTCTCCCTCTTGTCCTCACCCCTGTCCTCTAACTAATTGAAAAAGATATAAAATATACATTAAAATCCGAAGAAACAAAACATTGTAGATGCTGTCTAATATTTCTCTCTTTGGTCAGCCTGCAGCGGAGAGTTATTCTCACCCGAGGATTTGCTTCTTCCATGTGCTGTTCAAGGTTCAGAACACTTCACTATCTGATAATACTATATTTTCTTTTCTTATTTGGGATAAATTATAAGTTTAAATGCTTTTTGTTCACTGGACAGGCTGCAGCTTTGGCTTTTTACATTCTTTCAGCTCTATTTGTCGATAGTTTTGTCATCATTTTCGTGATCACTGTACTTCTTGCTGCCCTGGATTTTTGGGTGGTTAAGAATGTGAGTGGGAGAATTCTAGTGGGTTTAAGGTGGTGGAATGAAATCAATGATCTGGGTGAAAGTGTGTGGAGATTCGAATGCCTTGATCAGGAGGTGGGTTTTGATATTTTCTGTATCTTCGATTTGTACATTTCATAGTGTGGACACATCTGATCTTGCCTGTTTACTAACATGTTTGTTGGTTGTTTACATCTCATAGTCAATGGCTCGGATCAATCAGAAGGATTCATGGCTGTTCTGGTGGACCTTATATCTTACTGTAAGAAAACTCTTTCCCTTCCTGGTTTCTAGTAGATCTTCTTAGAGCACAAAGAATTTGAACTGTATGCCTCCAAGTGTTAGTTTTTTGGGGTGCCCAGAAGGTTGTTAAATGAACAGTCATATGAGTGCAAATAGTGAAACATGCATGCCATTCGCTATATATTATGTGCATTTCCCCCGAGACAAATGTTTCAAGATGTTTGTTAATTTTGCATTTTTCTATTAGTTTGACACTTTAATCCTAAATCATAGGCCGGTAACTGTGTGTTTTTATAATGCTGGAAGAAACTAGCAATGGAACAAAACCACCGGGTATAAACTGTAGTTCACCCATTTTGTTAAAAAACAATAAAAGAAAGATCAATTAATTCAATATCTTCTTTTGCGGAGTGGCATTTTGGGGCTTGCCCTTGGAACATATGCAAAATTTGGGGTAGCTTAAGGCCTAGACTAATTTCAAGGTCAATAATGTCAAATAATTTCGTTGTTTTCCTTTGCTGTCAATATATATATATATATATATTAGATTAAAGAAGCACAGGTTCAGGTGGTTCTGAACTGACCAGGATAGTTGTTACCTAAACATTATTTTTTTATTTCAGGCTGTTGCTTGGATCTTCCTTGCAATATTCTCCCTCATAAGGTTTCAAGCAGATTATCTTCTTGTTGTTGGAGTTTGTTTGACTCTCAGTGTTGCAAATATTGTTGGCTTCACTAAATGCCGCAAAGGTATGCAAATTCCTTGCAATATTCAGTACCTTTAATGAATTTACTACGTGAAGTTTTATGTTCAAGTATTTCTGTAGTTTCTGTAGCTGAGTACATTTTTTTCCCCATCATGAGTAAGATTTGAAGGAGACATTTCGTGCAGAGAAAAGTTAATGCTTTTACTAAATATATTTGTGCTGTTTCATTCAAAAAAGGAAAGGAAATGGTAGAGTTGGAGAGCGAGGTGTATGTTGCCTGTAGTCTGGTCTGGTGTAGTGTGATAAAAGATGACAAGTTTTCTGTTTAGTAAATTCTCCAGAGGCCTATTATCAGTTGTTAAGAAGTAGCCTTAATCTGAAGCTGATGGCTCAACTTCATGTATCAAAAAGAGAAAAAGTTTTTAAGCTTTTGAGAATCAATATCTTTGCACAGACTGATGTCAAATTAAGCAAATATCCTTAGTTGAGTTTATTACTGGGAAAATGGAGTACTGTGAGTGTTGAGTAAGCTCATGGCATTTTGCTAGAATATTTGCACTATTGGTGTGGTTATTAGTTTCTCATCCTCTGTTGGATTTTCAGTTGAAATGGATAAACGATTAGGCAAGTTAGTTTGTGTAACTTCTCTTTGATTTGTTGGAGTTGATGTTTCTTGCGTTCAAGTTTTGTTCATGAGGGATGAATTTATTTGTTTATAAAGTTCTTACAGCTGGTCATTGACAGCATATTGAGTTTTCTCTTGTGTCATTTCGTTTGTTTCTAAAATTGGAGCTGCCATTTAGCGATGGGGTTCTTTGTATTATTGTTATCAAGTTAAGCTGTGTTCTCCCACTCCCTTTGCCTTTGGGTGATCGCTTGTTTGTAGTACTTCTCCAAGTCATTTTAAGTTTTGTGAATATTCTGAGCTGCTCTTTTGCCATGCAATTCTGTGATACCGTGTTCAAGTTGCTGGATTAAACTATGTTGAGACGTGTTATTGCTTTTCCTTTCAGATGCCAAGAAGCAGCTTCAGGCGTTTGCCACTCAGACCATTGCTTCTCGATTTACCTCGACAATACAGTCAGCATTCAGTGTCGTGTGAATTACCCATCAGCAGCAGCAGGAGCGCAGCAGACAAGTAGAGAAACAAGTGTACCTGAGAATCCTCAAGAATTGATGGTGTTGGCACCATAGTTCATTACTGTATTTGACCAACTGTGCTCTGCGTCTACACTTGTGTCCCATAGTACATTAACATATAGGCGAAGGCGAGCAGTGAGTGATCTGTTTCGTCTTTGTCTACAAAAGAGTCTTAGATGAAGTTTTTGTATATTTTGGATGATAGTTTTGTTTGATTCAGAAAGTTCGGTGGATAGAATTTTGAGATGTTTTTTTTTATATGATGATGGCTATAACTTTTAGAGCATTATATGCTGAGCTATATTATATTTTTGTTGTATAACAAAATAAAATAATGAATGATTTGATTGAATGAATTCCTGTGTAAAGTGGAAACATTGACATATAAGAGTAAAACCCTCCGAATTAGCCGGTGCTCCATCGATTTTGACGCAACGATTGAAAATAGCCGGTGCCCCTTGGATGTAATAACATTACTAAAATGATGCACAAAATTTCTCAATATCTAATAAAATACTTTAGTTTTGTGTATTGAGTGGTTTTTTTTTTACCTTTCCCTATAGAGACCATAAAAACAAAAAGAGTGGAACTTATGCGAATATTTACAACATTTGGGACTAATTTTGAATTAAATGAAGGTTCAGGGACCAATTTAGTAAATCTGCTAGGCTGTCTCGGGAGGAGAGCAAAATTACATTATTTACAACATTGGAAAAGAATCAGACACAGAAATCGGAGCGAAAAGAACTGAATCAGAGAATTAAGCTGACGGAAAGAAGAAGAAGAGAAAAAAAAAAAAAAATCATGTTGCAATGCATATTTCTTCTATCAGATTCTGGGTATGTTTCTTATCTTCTTGATTCGTTGTCAATTGACTGTTTCTTCGACTTTTACGTTCTAGGCATCTTTAATTTCTTGTTTTTATTGTTCAATTTCCCAAATCCCAACTCAGTTACTGTAATTTGTTTTAAATTCCTCGTCTGGAAATCAAGGAAAGTATGAGCTTTCCGTTTGTTTGTAAAGTTAAATCCACTGTTTGAATGAGCAGAAATGGATTGTCTTACATGATATGCATAAATGTGGTTCAGGGAGGTTATGCTGGAGAAGCAGCTTACTGGCCACATAGTTGATCGTTCCATCTGTGCTTGGTTTTGGGAACAGGCAATTTCTCAAGGTGATTCTTTTAAGGTACCCATCTTCTGAATCTTTCTATGTGAATGCTAATCGGCGGTAATGTATATACTGTGTGATTTAATTCTATGTGATTCGATTTTGAACTTTTAAGGAATGCAAGGATATAGTTTTCTAGGATCTGTTTGATTTAGAATAGTGGGCCGAATTTCAAAGTTGTTTGCATTAGTGTCTTTGCTTGTTGATCTTTATTAAGCTCTGTTGATAAATTTTATTGTTTGTTTTGTGCCCCTTGGCTCTTCTAGTTTATGCCCGTAATTGCTTCACCAACGCATTACCTTTTCCAAGTTGTTCGCGATGGTATCACGTTCTTAGCGTGCACGCAAGTTGAGATGCCACCTTTGATGGCAACTGAGGTAACCTTTGAGGGACTGCAGTTACTGTTTTGGTTACATATGAGTTGGTTTTAGCTTTTCCTCAGTCTTCCAGCTTCAACTGGCAGGATTGCTTTGCATTTTTTGCCCACATTATAAACCAACACACATACAGATTGGCCTCAATTTGCTGACCACCGCGTTGATCCATTTTCTAGAGTCTGAAATGCAGGGCATCCTTAATAGGGAATAAGATTTATGCCCTTTGACAATTTAATTTCTAGTTCCTTTGCAGAGTGGCTGATGTACTCTCAGATTATCTAGGAGGTTTGAATGAAGATGTGATAAAAGACAATTTTGTAATTGTGTATGAGGTACTTTATCTTGTTCTCTTTCTTCTGTTTATTTTGGTCTGAAGTTGACATACGTTGTTTTGAGTCTTTTCCTTCAATGTATTTCTAGTATTGTTAATCAACTGTAGAGGCTTACATTGCACTAGAAAGCAGCAGTTAGTAGCTGTTTCTCTTTTTGGTTGTTAATCATGGTATGGTCCTTAGTAACATTATGGAGAATTGGACAGCTATAAAAATGCAAATTCTCTCAATTTTTCATTTTACATAGGTGTTGAATTTTTTAGAAAATTCTCTATTGAACTATGTTCTGGTTCTTTTCCAGCTTGCACCATGAAAATTCAACTCAATAATCAGTATTTTCAACTTGCAGCTTCTGGATGAGATGATAGACAATGGTTTTCCTCTTACAACAGAACTTAATATCTTGAGAGAGATGATAGCACCGCCAAATATTGTTAGCAAAATGTTAAGTGTTGTGACTGGTAGCAGCTCAAATGTGAGCAACACTCTTCCAGTTGCAACAGCATCTTCTGTTCCTTGGAGGAATACAGAATCAAAAAGTTCAAGCAATGAAGTTTATGTTGGCCTTAATGAAGAAATGGATGTAATCATAAACAGGTATTCAATATTTTTTTTTCCTTTTGCTTTCATCTTCTCTCTCTCTCTCTCTCTCTCACACACACACACACACACACATTATTCGCCCGTTTAGATCTGTCTACAACTGTCAAGCACAATAAGACTCAAAATACATGTGGAAAGGAAACATGAACTTCCTACTGAAGGATGTAGATAGATCCTTAAATTTTGGTAACCGTATAAATGTTGGTGGATAGAATTTTTTATAAATTCGGTATAATTTTCAGTATCTTAGTTGTCTGGAATCTGTTTCTGTTGGTTACTTAGTGGGATAAAGATAAAAACAAGTAGGCAACCTTCTAGATGATGTGAGTCAGCACTATCCTTGTAAATACTAAAAGATTTTGTTCTCATAAAGGTATCATTTTTGCCTGCCATGGAATATTATGCCCTTGTTTGGTACTTTTGGTCTTCTAAGTTGCTGTAAGATAGACTTTTTCTTTCCTGATTTTCATGCAATTCCACTTCTCACCTGGAGTCACCTAAATTCTTTTACAGTTACCGGATACATCTTTGATGCAATACTATTACTGCTAATTAATATTGTCTTACATTATGAAGTAATTTGGAATTGTTTAGTCTTTAAATGAGTTCAAATTCCATTGATTAGCTTAAAGTTATATCATCTGTTGTGATGTCTGCTTCTGTGTATTTCCTTCCTGTTTTCTGAATGCTTCTTTATATCTTCTTGATTCATGCTGCCAGGGATGGGAATCTCGTGAAATGTGAGATTTATGGTGAAGTTGAAGTTAACTCTCATCTTTCAGGTCTTCCTGATCTTACCCTTTCATTTGCAAATGCTTCCATATTCAATGATGTGAGGTTTCATCCTTGTGTTCGGCTTCGTCCATGGGAATCTGAGCAGATTCTCTCCTTTGTTCCGCCAGATGGACAGTTTAACTTGATGAGTTACAGGTGTGTTCTGTAGTTGAATATTTTCGAAGGATGATGCCTTGAGATGATATGAAGTTTGGATTTTGATTGAGCAGTATTTTGGTTGCAATTCTTTCACCCTGATTCTCATTATAGAAACAACTGCTTGCTTGTGACCTGCTATCCAACTGGATGCTTCAATGGGAGTTCTTTTTTCTGTGTGCGCATACACAAACACAATTATTGTCTTTTTGGCCTCAAAAAGCACCCAGTTGCAGAAACACAGCACAGTCATGTATGACCCAAAAAATGAGGATATGGAAAAATAAAAAATTACTAGTGCGTATGTGGACCGGAATTGGTTTACTTTGTTCAAACTTTCCTGTAAAAGTTACAAGTTAAGGATTTGAAGTTCGTCTAATTATTTTGCGTGGCACTGCTGGATATGTTATATTACTGTGTTTGCTTATGTTTTATTTTCTGAAATTTACAGAGTTAAGAACTTGAAGAATATTCCAATATATGTAAAGCCGCAGCTGAGCTCAGACTCTGGGACTTGTCGTATCAGCGTTTTAGTTGGCATAAAAGTTGATCCTAAAAAACCCATCGACTCAATAACAGTGGAATTTCAACTTCCTCCTTGTGTTTCATCAGCTAATCTTGCATCAAATCACGGAACAGTGAACATACTTTCTGACAAGGTACCTTTTGGTTAAAATTGGCATTTTGGGGCCTTGTCTTAACTATTGCAGTAATATTTTGTGGCTTTTTTAATGCCTTCAATGTTCCTTTAGAAAAGTCGATGTGTAGAGTTCAAATGGAGGCTGTAGTAATTGAAACATGACTCTATTAAAACTATGGTTCCGATTCTCGTTGGATAAACCACTACTTTGTGATATGAATTAACTACCTAATCGAAAGTTATGCTGTACAAGTGAAAGATTTTGCAAGAGTCATGTTTCACAGTTCACACTTATTCCTCCTTTCATAACTATGTTTTGCACTTTAATATTGCATATTTTGGATTATATATGGACAATTTTCTGCATTTCTGCTTTCTCTGCTGATAAGAATCATTCAGGACTTTATTTGAGGGCACTTCAGATTGGGAGTTATACTTACGCATAAGGAGTTTTAATTTTTAAGGATTCCCGAATTTGATTATTGGCATCTCATGTTGATTTATTGTGGCAGACTTGTTCTTGGTCTATTGGAAGAATGCCTAAAGATAAGGCTCCTTCCATGTCTGGTACCTTGTTGCTCGAGTCTGGTTTGGACCGTCTTCATGTTTTCCCATCTTTTAAAGTGGGATTCAAGATCATGGGTATTGCTCTCTCAGGATTGAAAATCGATAAATTGGATCTGAAAAATCTACCTCAACGGCCTCACAAAGGATTCCGTGCCCTCACCAAGGCCGGAGAATATGAGATAAGGTCATAAATCTGAAACTTTTGTGCCACTAGGGTCTCAACTGGCTGAAATTCAAGTTGTTAGTTTTGGGTTGTTTAGATGTAGGTTGCTTACTTTTCCATTTCTTTTGAATTGGTTGAAGGTTGAGGTCTATGTAGGTCATACTGTAATTTGTGAATTCAATATGGTGATGAAAAATGACAATTTCTTTTTAACTCACAAATGCTAGTTTAGAGAATTGATCCTGATCAGTCATGATGAACTTCTGAAATAGTTCAAGTGTCTAATCTGTTTTTGTTTTCCTTTGAGCCAAAGTTGATCAAAATTTTCTCAAAAGTGCAAACTAGGTTGGATATACTATAAATTTTGTTGCTGATGTAAGCTAAGGCAGACCATTTTTAACGTTAACCCGACACAATATAACAACGATATAAACGGATTAGCGGATTAGAGTTGAGAATGCCAACGTGAATAACTATACATGTTAGGTTAGAGTTGGAGAGCGTTGACACATAAATATGCTAATCCGAACCCGCATAGGTTGGAGAACGTAGACACATAAACTTACCAACATGAATCCGCATAGGTTGGAAAATCTTTATACGGAAACTTACCAACACGAACTGCATAGATTGGAGAGCAAGGCCAATCTCAAAACTTGAAAGGAACGATGTAAAATTGGATGAAGATTATAAATGCAAAACCCAATGTGACAAAAGAAAACATTCCATAATGATCAGCAAAATACAAAGACTACAAAAAACAGATGTAAAAATTCCAAAAATCAAGCCGCCACCTTGTTTACTCTGAAAGAATCCATCACCGCCCGGAGTTCACTTTCCTCTTCACCGAAAACCCTTTCAGGTGTCTGTAATCTCAATTCATAAAGCTGGTTGTTTTCAACTCCAAGAACCGATAGATACCGCCGATCCCATTCTAGCTGGGCTATCCTTTCCTCCGGCATAATTGCTAATTGGTTGTTGTTCGCATACGATTTGATGTTCACCTGAAACGGTCAAGAACATACAAATCCTTACCTTAAACATCAACTTCCAAACAAAAAAAAAAAAAAACATCTTATTGGAAGACATTATTGATGCGTTTGGCACCCAGGAATGAGAATGGGAGAATGGGCAAGTGGGATTCATCCATTCTATTCCGAGATGTCATTTCTCATTCTCATTCTCATTCTCGAGCGCAGAAAGGACCTTATAGCTTAGAACTGACCTCAACTTCGTAGTACAATTTTCCATCATCTGCAACTCTGGAAGAAGTAGATAGGATGCTGGATTCACGTCTGACTCCAAGCCTTGTGGACATAAACTCAGTCAAATATTGCTTCAGCACTTTCTTTCCAGCTTCTCCTGGAGAACCCAAATCTTCGACGCTCTTGTACCTGGAAGACGACGGCGATGATATTTCCACCGACAAATTTTCATCAAGAACAAAAGGGTCCCTGAAAAACACATCGGCGCCGGCTCCCCGGACTTGGATCCAGTTCCGAGGGAACTTGAATGAGTACCCATCAAAAGTATCTATATATTCCTTGAATCCTACAGATTGAGCAAATGCGGCAGCATCACCCAAATTAACGATGAAACTCGACAAGATTAAGGTAATTGCGTCTCTTCTTGGAACTGCAAAATCTTTATTCTGGTTATGTGTTGAATAAATATGGTCAGTGTGCATAACAAGTGATTGATAAGGCAAAATGAAGGGACATTTTGTTAGGACTTACAGGCTGTAGTTTGCAAAAGAGGGAAAAGCAATGTCCATCTCTAATCCTCGAGAGGGACCCGACTGAAATTGTGAACCGACCCGAATGCCTGTTCGGAAAGCTGGGCTTATCGAACTTAGTCAAGAATCCGGGCACTGTCCCTCCGGCGACGGTTGTCATTCTGCTGTTGCATATACATATAAAGGGGAGGAGATTTTGGATGGGTTTCTGGGGTTGCTTATGGAGCCATTCTTGGTGATGCAAGATGTAGGAAAAGGATAGGGGTAAATTTCTGATGGAAACAAACTTTTATTACCAGAATATGATTTTTCTTTGTTTGTAATAGGTCAATAAAATGTGGATATTACCAAAGTAGAAGTTTGCTTGGGTTTTCTCAAAAAAAAAAAAAAAAAGTAGAGGTTTTGTGGGGTCATTGTCTTATCCCAATTGTAAGAAGGAGAGAAACTGGAACTAGTGAGGCAGAATATGAAATGATGGGCAGCAGCATCCACATCCTCTCAATAATTTTGAACTTGAAACCAAGTCCATCAACTGCTGCTAAGGACTTGGGTTTGGGATTTGTGGGTCTGCAAATCTATCTGAGAATTCAACATGGCAAGTGTGGTGGTTGTGCAGCCTAAGCAGCCTTCTTTCTCTGTTCTCCAGTCATCTCTTTCTGACTTCAATGGCATCAAATTGACCCCCTCAGTTCAGGTAAACTCCATTTCTGTTGGCATCTTATCAAAGTATAGTCTACTTTTTATGCATTCACTTCCGTAAAGTCTATTCGTTTGGAGGTTTTTCATGCTGTTGTTGTTTGATGAGTTTCTGAAACTGTTTTAAAATTCAAACCTTGTTTGGCACTGGTTCAAAAGTTTGTTCTCCCAAACCTTGTCAAAATTTTTTATTTTTTATTTTTTTGGTTGGACACCAGTGAATTCTTCACTTAAATGAGCTAAATGTGCTTACTGTTTTGTAAACTAGTAGACTCGCAGCATTGCATCTCTTTCATCATTAGGAAAAAGGTCCTCTAGCAGTGGCATCATTGTATAGAAAAATGAAGTTCAGAAAGTGCTGTATGGAAGTGTTTCTTTTAAGTGTTTTAAGACAGAAACATATGATTCTTTCTCTGTTGATTTTAGTATAAAAGGAAGGTATGGCAGCCAAGAGGAGCCCTAAAGATTTCAGCATCAGCAGCCAAGAAAATTCTTGTCATGGGTGGAACCAGATTTATCGGTATCTTTTTGTCCAGACTTCTTGTGAAAGAAGGCCATCAGGTTAAAATAATCTGTTGAAGTATCACTAGCATTTTGTGAATGGTTCTTATCTGTTGGTAACCTGGTAAAAAATCATGGATGCAGGTAACTCTGTTCACCAGAGGAAAAGCTCCTATCACTCAGCAATTGCCTGGTGAATCAGATGCAGATTTTGCAGATTTTTCCTCCAAGGTAATATTCCAAGCAATGCTGCTGATTTCGACAAATTTCATTGGTCATATGACTGAAACATATCTTTCTGGTACAGATACTGCACCTGAAAGGAGACAGACAAGATTTCGAATTCGTGAAGAGCAGTCTCTCAGCTGAAGGCTTCGATGTGGTATACGATATAAATGGTAATGTAACCTTTAGTCTAGCCTATTAAGCAAGTGATGATTGATGCTGCTATGTATTTTCAAATATGGATCAAGAAAACAAAAGGGCTTCTCTTTGGTAGATAATATAAATGTGACTGTTTCTTCCTCTCTCTCTTTTCGCAGGTCGTGAAGCAGTTGAAGTAGAGCCAATTCTTGATGCCTTACCTAATCTCGAACAGTAAGATTTCAGCCCAATTTTCCAGATTCTATTACTATTGCTGTACACTATCATGCTTGATCATAACAATACGGATAGTGTGGTTTCAGCCGGCTAGCCTTGTCGACTTTGGTTTTTTCATGGTTTGGTTTAGGTGCTGAAAATTTCTGAATATATCAAGATTGCATTTCTTGATCCTTCTTCACTCAGAGTAAGGATGACAGGAAAGTTTTTACATTTCTTGGTCACCTTAAGAGCGTTCTAGTCCGAAACTTTACAAAAACTGAAGAAATTAGGTTGAGCAAATTAGACCAAGATTACTGCTTTGCTTGGCCCAGCCTAGGACGGAAGTAATGAACAAAAATCCGAACTTTTGTTCTCTTAATATATCAGCAAGACAGGAGAACTACTGGAAGAGCTGGATTGATAGCGCAACGTTGAATAACTGTGCACTTCTCAAATTGAGTTGCTTCTGTTTTGTTGAAATGTGTCATGAAGAAGAACAACATTCCTTTAGCCAAAATTTTGTAACTGACATTAAATTTCACGCAGGTACATATACTGCTCTTCGGCTGGTGTTTACCTCAAAACTGATTATCCGCCACACTATGAGGTCAATATTGATACTTTGGAACTTCAATTCCACTACTAAAGTCTTCATTAGTCCTCATCTTTTGCATCATTGAATCCATCATCATCCTTTCACTTTACAGGTTGATGCAGTTGATCCAAAGAGTAGGCACAAGGGAAAGCTTGAAACCGAGAGCTTGTTGGCAGCACGGGGCGTTAACTGGACTTCTTTGAGGCCAGTCTACATCTATGGACCATTGAACTACAACCCTGTTGAGGAGTGGTTCTTTCACAGGCTGAAAGCCGGTCGTCCAATCCCAATTCCCTCCCCAGGACTGCAAATAACCCAACTTGGTCATGTTAAGGTTAGCACGACACGAATCTAGATACCATACAAGAAACTAAAGTTCAGCTAGAAGTGTGACTTTTCAGCTCTTTCAAGGTCATAACTGAAGTGAAGAAAATTCTGTTCCCTTCAATTGATGAACTCGATGTGTTATAGTTGTTTCTGTCAAAATACAGTTCATTTAAACAGATTCTCATTCAGTCACTTGCTTTATACATTTCAGGATCTCGCGACAGCTTTCATTCAGGTTCTTGGAAATGAAAAGGCAAGCAAGCAAGTATTTAACATATCTGGCGACAAATATGTCACCTTTGATGGATTAGCCAAAGCATGCGCCAAGGTATGTCATCATCATCGTCTATTTACTTCTGAAAGGAAGAAAGAAACATATCAAAACAATGCCACACAATACTTACTCTGAACAACGCTCAAACAGGCCGGCGGATTCCCCGAGCCTGAGATAATTCACTACCACCCCAAGGAATTTGATTTTGGCAAAAAGAAAGCATTCCCATTTCGCGATCAGGTAACATGATCCCACTTTTCCTGTTGATTCCCTGATCACGTCAAAGTACCCAGAATCGATAAGATTTTGACAGAATTCGTGTGTGTGTGTGTGTGAAAATGCAGCATTTCTTTGCCTCCATTGAGAAAGCTAAGAGTGTGCTTGGGTGGAAGCCAGAATTTGACCTGGTGGAAGGGCTTACAGACTCTTACAATCTGGACTTTGGGAGGGGAACATTTAGGAAAGCAGCTGATTTCACCACAGACGATATAATCCTAAGCAAAAGCAAAACTCTGGTTCTCTCTTAGGATATTTGTTTGAGTTTTCTTCGTTAGAGATGGATGGCAATTCATAGGTCCTTTTGTATTCTTGAGAAACTGTGTTACTTATTACTTCTTTTAGTAATTATATTATGAGCAGGTTATGTTATTTCTTGGATTGGTTGGATGATGAGTGATGCTTAACAGGTTATGACCCAACCCGATCTATTTATAAACAAGTCATATATGGAACGATTCGGCGGTTCACGAGTTAAATTGCGAGCTCTAGTTTAAATGACAGTAGTAGTCCTTTTAAGTTGATCTTTCAATTCTATTTGGTCCCTTTACACGTTCTTTATTATTATACCAAATATAGTAGAATATGAATATTTTACATGACAAAATTTAACGTATATGTTTAAATAAATTTATTTAATGATTCATATTCACCGTTTGGTTATAAAAGTTGATATAATTTTGAATAAAGGACCAATTCAAAGTGAAAAAGTGCCAAGGGATAAACACTAACCTGTTTTTTTAACTTAAAGACCAATGAAGAGACCAATATTATTATTTATCCTTAATTTTTCTTTCAAATGTAGTTGCACTTCACTATCCTACATGAGGAAAAGTTTTAATTTTTAAAACTTTTAAAAAAATAAATTACAACATTTCAACCTCCCAAGGAGATTATCATAGGAAACTGGGTTTACATTGGACACTTACTCATGTATTTTCTATAGACCAATATTATTTCTGGGCATTAGGCGAAAACTTATATTTGACGCCGTAGATGGTGAAGGTATTAAATTTTGCCTTTAAAATATAGTAATTATATTATAAAAATTTAATACGCGCAATGTTAGACCATCATGTACATCGAATACGAATTTTTACGCAGTAAAATGTCTTTTGAACTGTCTTAATTAACATGTGTGATGCTATTTGAAGCTAAAATGAACCCATGCATATATTTTACAGCTAAACAACTAGTTGGTTGGTTTCTTATGCTTAACTATTAATTGATTAATTAATTGATTAATTAATTGTGTATTTATATTTTGTATTCTTGAAAAATTATATATATATATATATAAAATTAAAAAAAAAGAGAAAGAAATGAAATGACAAATGGTGGGGCAAACAAGCCGCCAGGTAAGGAAGGGACTTGCATTGTTTAAATGCACACTATTTAATATTTATTTCTCTTTTAATAATTTTATATTACTTTGTTGATAGAGTAAACTCCAAATTTGGTCCATTGCGTTTTAATTTTTTAAGTTTAGTCCCTAACATTTGAAAATGTCTTTTTTGGTCCCTTATTTTTAAAATGTGAATAAAATAGTCCCGAACTGTCTAAACTAACGGATTAAAACACAAATGTAAATTGCTTCTCCATTCCTTTGTAATATTATCCACCGCGAACCAGCAAATTAACAATGACTTTGAAGGGTTACAGAGTTTCATGGACAGGCGAATCGTTGTACCTTTTGCCAAATTAGATCGAGTCACTGAATTGCATGTTAGCAAAAAATCATAAGAACTTGGGACTCCAATTAATTACAGTATTATATATAGAAGTTTAACCAACATGTACGTGACTCTAAATATTTTGAAAATTCCTGAAACTGTTTGCATCAAAATACGATTCTCCACCAGCTTTTCTTTCTCCTATTGGAGATCCTTCTTCACCATATTGCCGTAGCCTGTAGTATGCAAGCAAGCAACTTTTGCTATACGTACGATAAAAGGGATAAAATCTAAAAAATATATACTTTTGCTTTTCTTAATTTGATGTTGCAGAGTGTAATAACTATGGCCGTATCTGTGAACTATCTTGGGTTCCATCAAGTACTGATCAATCGATACTGTTTTTTTTTATTTTTCAGTAAGCATAAACTTTTAGTTTTATCTCTAGCTAGTACTAAGTAGAGAGCTGCTGCTTAGAGTTTAGGGAAATGAATTAGGTTCCTTCATTTACATCTGCATGAGTCTTGATAAGTTATTACGTACATATATAGCTTATTTATGGTGGTTCGACGGATAGATAGGAGGTGGTGGCCTAATGAGGTGCGTGGAAGGGGCAACATTGGTGTTCTATCTTCTGTTGTACTGATCTAACTAAAATTTTTGGACCAAACTGCCCTCTCTAATTTACAAGTCAGATGAGGCTAGCTCATGTGCGTTTACTTGACAGAATCCGTTAATTTTGACAGTTGGGGACCATTTTATTCACATTTTAAAAGTAAGGGACTAAAAAAAATACGTTTTCAAATGTTAAGGACTAAAAAAATTAAAACGCGATATGTAGGGGACCAAATTTGGAGTTTACTCAACAAGATTTAATAGGGACAAACTCGTCAAACAAAAGTATATTTATAAAATATAAGTGTCGAAATTTTCTATATTAAGTGGTATATGAGTCATTTCACATCTATAAAAATATATATATATATATATATATATATAATTCATCTCATAAATGTAGCTCGATAAAGAGTATCTCACCCGAAAATATAGAGATTACTAAACCTATAAATAATCTTTTTCAAACCAACGTAAGCTAGCTAGCGGTGCATTTTGGAATAGCCTCCCGATCCTCGTGAGGCAACTCCGGCCACCGGAATAAATAGAATAAGAAGAAAAAATGGCGGCCGGGAATACAGTGAGGGGCTCAGCAATCAGGGAAGATAAGAGGGTAGCGGAGGCAGGCGGCAGTTGTTCGCTGAACCGGCCGGCGTTTGTGACGTTTTTGGCCGGTGACGGGGACTACTGGAAGGGAGTGGTTGGGTTGGCGAAGGGTTTAAGGAGAGTCAAAACTGGGTACGATCTTGTGGTTGCCGTTTTGCCGGATGTGCCTGAAGACCACCGCGCCAAATTACTCCGGCAGGGCTGCACCGTCCGTGAAATCCAGCCGGTGATTCCTCCTCAGGGCCAAAAAGGGATCTTTGCATGGGATTATTATGTCCTCAATTACTCCAAGCTTCGTATCTGGGAGGTGATCATCATTATTATTCATTCTTCCTTCTTTTTTTTAAAAAAAATATTTTTTTTTTCTTTTTTGAGTGATTATTTTCTTGATTAATTTGTAACTTTTTTTCTTCACATTGTTCAAGGGACATGTGTGCTTATGCACACGAAAAGCACGTGGAAATGAGAATAAAAAATTTTTAAAAAAAAGAAGAAGCTAACAACACATTATTTTTATTGTATTACAGGGTAAATGAGTAGTTCATCACTTGGCGTTTCATGAAACTATCATGTTATTGATCTTGATAAACTATCATTATCGGTTGAATGTCTAAAAAAAATTCCAATTAGCCAATATAGTAGAAAATTTTATGATAATTTGACCAAATTAAAGAGTTCATTACTTATATATTAAAGCAAAATTTATGAAATAGTGATATTTTTTCCAAATTTTAGGAGAGGAATAATAATATTGTAAAACCTCAAAGAGATAAATGTATTCTAACACATTAAAGTAATTCTAATATTGATTAATTGTGTGGTACAACACAACCCAATTTTTTCCTATATTTTGAGGTCAGATTCTCTATATCGGGTAACATCTATGGAATAAAGTTATATTTTTACCTCTTATAAATGTGAAATGATACATATCGATACAGAGGATTTTAGCACTATTATTTTATAGATATTTTTTTTGTTAGTTAATTCTAACACACTACAGTAATTCTAGTATTGATTACCATATGATAAATACTTATAAGATGTCTGAAATTTAGGCCATGTTCTTTTTCATTTTATTTCAGGGAGATCATTATTTTTTTCTCCAAAATTTTCATAAAGAAACATCATCATTTTCTACAAAATTTAGAATTCAAAATTTAAAATTCCCTCTAAATCTTCACCACATAAATTTAAAAATATATCATAATCATTACATTTTTTTCTTCTCCTTCCTACGCAAATCGCCCAAAAAAGTTTCCTATAAAAAAGATTCTTACTTGAAGATAAAAATTTCCCATTTGAATCTCAAATAAAATGGAGACAATTTGTGAGTGTGATCCTTCAATTTGTGAATTTGCAGTTTGTGGAGCATAGCAAAATGGTTTATTTGGATGCTGACGTACAAGTGTTTGACAACATTGACCATCTGTTTGACTTGCCAAATGGATACTTCTATGCGGGTATGGATTGTATTTGTGAGACCCGACCCGAACCCTGCCCCGATAAAGTCAAGTGGCCATCCGAGTTGGGACCCGAACCCGCCTACTATTTCAATGCTGGGGTTTATGTATTCGAACCCAGTTTCTCTACTTATTCGGATCTTCTCAAAACGCTCCAAGTTACCCCTCGCACACCCTACGCTGAACAGGTAACTAATTTAAGAGCTTCTTTTACAGTTTTACTGTTTTTGTTTCAATCTTTTAGCACCCACAAATTTGATTCCCAGCAAATGTAAAATTGTTTGCCTATTTTTAATTGGATATTTTAAAACTCCTTGAGAGAGTCTCTCTCGTGTAAATAAGTATATTTTGATCATAGGCGGAGTTAGGGTGGGGCCCTAGGGCACATGTGCCCATTGAATTTGCGAAATTTATTTTTTTTCCAATAGTTCTTAAAATTTTTCATTGGTGTCCTCACTATTGGCTTTTAGAAATTTTTATTCCTTTTTTTCTAAATGCACATTTTTATTTATTGAATATATTTATATATATATATATATTATTTCAATAAAAAAATAGATCATCGTTTATCTAGTTTTAAACATTTTAACATACACCATTAGCATTATGTATTTACCCACTAAAATTTCTTTCTAACTCCGCTAGTGATTTTGGTTACGGGGTTTGACAAACATTGTTGCCCGTGAATTAGAAAGTTACGCTAAATTCGTAGACATTGTTTGCTAGAGTATTGTACATGAGTTTGTTGTTCAATCGTGGTTAAATGATTTCCAACAAATACATATACTATATTTTTCCAAAAAAATATAGAGATATTCCCTGAAATTTAGAAAAGTACAATTCATAGAAGAAATGATGATTTTTTTTCATGCAATTGGCAGGACTTCTTGAACATGTACTTTAAGGATGTGCACAAGACCCTCCTTCCGAGTTACAACTTCATGGTGGCAATGCTGTGGCGGCACCCGGCAGAGACTGAGCTGGAGAAGGCGAAAGTGGTGCACTATTCTGCCAGCGGGTCCAAGCCCTGGAGGTACACCGGCAAAGAAAAAAACATGGACAGGGAAGACATCAAGATGTTGGTGAGGAAATGGTGGGAGATTTTTGATGATCAGAGTTTGGATTTTGATCAGAAAATCGCCGGCACCAACAGTTCAGTGGCTGCCGATGATGATGATGACGGTGATGAAGCTGTTGGATTCAGGCAGGATGCTTCGCTTTCTGAAGGTGGCGCCGTCCTTTATGCTGCCGCCATGACAGCTGCTTAATTTAAGTTAGTGCATGAATTCGGATTGAATAATTGTTATTGTGTTTTATGTTCGATTTCATTCTTTATTAATTCCTAGGACGATCAAGGATATAGTTAAATCGATGATCTCTGAAAGTTTAGAGGGACAAAATTATTTATTAGAAATATTATCTTTTATTATTTTAATTTTTTGTGGGATAAAATATAAATTTTTTAAAAATTCTGCATGATTAAAAAACAAAATTAAGATGGTTGATGGGCATACACGTCTCTCCGCCCCTAGTCCAAATCCAGTGATGGCTTTTTGTTTCTAATATATTCAATATTTAAAAGACCAAAATTTGTAAAAGAAATTTAAAAAGTTATATCAAAAATATTTGTCTAAATGCAACTTGATGAGGAATTTGGTGTGGTGTCCGTTTAGCGCTGAGATTCTTTGTGTATGAACCCTGTGATTCCTCTAGTAAGGTTGAACTTGAACTTTGAGGAAATAAGTATATGCATTGAGAAAATGTCCATCTTTATCAAAACTTAAGTTAGTATGAAGTTGAAGCTATTTTGACAAAGTAATCGTACAAATGATTTAAAATTTACGTTTCATTGACTTCAAGCGAGTATAACTATAGAATGTGTTCCCCTCTACCCATTGGCGTGTGTCGGGTTTGTCGAAACCACCTTCAGGGTTGTCCTCACGATCCAGATATGGTCTATCATGGGCGAGCCGCTATGAGCGGCCCCAGTAATCCCGAGGGCCACGTCCACCTTTCCAAAGGAGAATGCATATGTGGCCCACAACTGACGGAGCCGGCTGGGCGGCCATAATAACGTATCCCTTAAGTCTCGAACTCGACTGCATTCCTTGCTGGACCTTCTCATTGGGCCAAGGCCTTTGGGCTGCAACTGGACACACCACAACTTATTGTGTATGATCAAATCACTATTAATATGGAGGCCCAAATCCATGAAATAATGGGCCTAACGGAAGGACCGAAAAAGCCCAAGTCAACAAAGACAAAGATCGAGAAACCTCCAACTTTCAAACCCTGTGGAGTGGGACACACGATCAAATTGTGGCCATACACGAATCATTTTTTAGCATTCAATGTGAGATCCAAATTCGTCGGTCCAAAGAAGAAAAAGATGAAAAAAAGAAATTAATACTTCCTCCATTGAAAAGATCTCCTCCACGAAGATTCCAGGAAAATCATGAAGTCATTAATGAATAATTACTAATTAATTACCACTAATCAAGTCCCTCCACGCGTTAACCTTTGAATAAAAAGTTTCCACTTTCATAGTTTTACTCTCAAGCTACCTTTACTCTCGTTAGTCCAAATATTATCCCTAAATAAATAATGTTTTCTTATCAAATCCTTACCTCATATTGTGGATTAGCTGCAAACCAACTCTCTCAATTAGACCAACTAACTAAACTAAAGAAAGTTGAAAATTTTCACTCCAACCGCCATCCCCCGAGAAGTTATTCAGTACATTTGCAGCGACACAAATGATGTGAAAACCAAGTATATCTGAGAGAATATGTACTAATTTTTGAAAGAATGATAGACGTGTTGGGATCATAAACAAAAATAAATTTTAGTTTTTATTTTATTATTAATTTTTTTAATACTATTTTTAAATATGCAGCGGATATAATAGATAATTTTTGATGGGTCACACTCACACACAACACTTTGACTGTGAGACTTGTTCTAACTTCTACGTGCAGCTTCTTAATGCTGGGGAGGCGCACTGGACGGCACGTGGCAACATCGCCGCCCCTAAAAATGCTGATTTTTGGTGTTTTTTCATTTTCATTCGTCTCGTGGGAAAACGCGGAGAGAACAGGTTGGCCCCACTAGTAATTTTTTATTTCTTTTTGCCTTTTCTTCTGTGGACCCCACAACCACCTATTTTTTCTACGTGAAATCTGAGTATTGGTGCATGGGGCTCCTCTGGGTCGCCACGTGGATGTTTCGCCACGTGGCGGGAAATTCTTGGGGTAGCGGATTTTGCTTTTTCTTTTTTTTTCCCCCCATTTTTTAGGAGGTGCTTGGTCGGCGACGGTGGGTGGATGGCTCCGCGGAAAGCAATGGGCCACCAGCCTACCCCAATAAAGTGGCGTTGAACAAAGAATTTTTTTTTTATTTTTTTTTACTCTTTGTGCTTTTTTTCAACCTTTAGGGTGAATATACCATTGAAGATCCTTTGTGGGGACCACTGTTTTAAATATAAAGATATATATAATTTCATATAATTCAAAATATATTTAGAAATATGATTTATTTCCCCCAATATTCATTTTGGGGCATATAAATACCAAACAAACCAAATTGAATTTTATTCCCAAAATATAGAAAACGAATTCGGGAGATTCGTTTTCAAAAACGAATCTCCCCGTTTCTTCAAAAAAAAAAAAATTTGTTGTTGAAAATTTTTTTTTCCAGTAGAAAACGAATTCTTAGGGAATTATTATTATTTTTTTTTTAAATTCTGATCGTTTTCGGTTCTAAATTTTTATGGTTTTTTAAATATAAATATTATTTAATGTAAAAACGAATTATGGTGATCGAAATTGACACCCGTAATTCGTTTTTCAATTTCAGGGGAAACAAAGGCAAGAGCTAATTATATAAATGAAAATCTAATTTTATTAAGCTGAATTAGTTCTTTCAAAAATATTTAACAAAAAAAAAAACCAGCCTTCCGTCCTTTATGCCAAGGTCCTGCTCCTGCACGTACGTAGTTAAGTAGTTTTGAATGCCAAATTAACAGTATAGGATGTGGGATTCAAAGTGATGGTCATATGGTTCATCGTACTTTTTCTTGTAAAGTGAAAGGCTTTTTAGCGCCAGCCAGCCACTATATATTCTTCCATAAACTCCTTGGTTCCCCTATTTTCTTCAGTCAAATTCAGTTACAATTCTATACGTACGATAAAAGGGATAAAATCTCAAAAATATATATACTTTGCTTTTCTTAATTTGATGTTGCAGAGTGTAATAACTATGGCCGTATCTGTGAACTATCTTGGGTTCCATCAAGTACTGATCAATCGATACTGTTTTTTTTATTTTTCATTAAGCATAAACTTCTAGTTTTATCTCTAGCTAGTACTAAGTAGAGAGCTGCTGCCTAGAGTTTAGGGAAATGAATTAGGTTCCTTAATTTACATCTGCATGAGTCTTGATAAGTTATTACGTACATATATATATAGCTTATTTATGGTGGTTCGACGGATAAATAGGAGGTGGTGGCCGAATGAGGTGCGTGGAAGGGGCAACATTGGTGTTCTATCTTCTGTTGTACTGATCTAACCAAAATTTTTGGACCAAACTGCCCTCTCTAATTTACAAGTCAGGTGAGGCTCGTGTGCGTTTACTTGACAGAATCCGTTAATTTAGACAGTTGGGGACCATTTTATTCACATTTTAAAAGTAAGGGACTAAAAAAAATACGTTTTCAAATGTTAAGGACTAAAAAAATTAAAACGCGATATGTAGGGGATCAAATTTGGAGTTTACTCAACAAGATTTAATCGGGACAAACTCGTCAAACAAAAGTATATTTATAAAATATAAGTATCGAAATTTTCTATATTAAGTGGTATATGAGTCATTTCACATCTATAAAAATATATATATATAATTTCATCTCATAAATGTAGCTCGATAAAGAGTATCTCACCCCAAAATATAGAGATTACTAAACCTATAAATAATCTTTTTCAAACCAACGTAGGCTAGCTAGCGGTGCATTTTGGAATAGCCTCCCGATCCTCGTGAGGCAACTCCGGCCACCGGAATAAATAGAATAAGAAGAAAAAAATGGCGGCCGGGAATACAGTGAGGGGCTCAGCAATCAGGGAAGATAAGAGGGTAGCGGAGGCAGGCGGCAGTTGTTCGCTGAACCGGCCGGCGTTTGTGACGTTTTTGGCCGGTGACGGGGACTACTGGAAGGGAGTGGTTGGGTTGGCGAAGGGTTTAAGGAGAGTCAAAACTGGGTACGATCTTGTGGTTGCCGTTTCGCCGGATGTGCCGGAAGACCACCGCGCCAAATTACTCCGGCAGGGCTGCACCGTCCGTGAAATCCAGCCGGTGATTCCTCCTCAGGGCCAAAAAGGGATCTTTGCATGGGATTATTATGTCCTCAATTACTCCAAGCTTCGTATCTGGGAGGTGATCATCATTATTCTTCATTCTTCCTTCTTTTTTTAAAAAAAAATATATATTTTTCTTTTTTGAGTGATTATTTCTTGATTAATTTGTAACTTTTTTTCTTCACATTGTTCAAGGGACATGTGTGCTTATGCACACGAAAAGCACGTGGAAATGAGAATAAAAAATTTTTAAAAAAAAAGAAGAAGCTAATAACACATTATTTTCATTGTATTATAGGGTAAATGAGTAGTTCATCACTTGGCGTTTTATGAAACTATCATGTTACTGATCTTGATAAACTATCATTATCGGTTGAATGTCTAAAAAAAATTCCAATTAGCCAATATAGTAGAAAAGTTTATGATAATTTGACCAAATTAAAGAGTTCATTACTTATATATTAAAGCAAAATTTATGAAATAGTGATATTTTTTCCAAATTTTAGGAGAGGAATAATAATATTGTAAAACCTCAAAGAGATAAATGTATTCTAACACATTAAAGTAATTATAATATTGATTAATTGTGTGGTACAACACAACCCAATTTTTTCCTATATTTTGAGGTCAGATTCTCTATATCGGTAACATCTATGGAATAAAGTTATATTTTTACCTCTTATAAATGTGAAATGATACATATCAATACAGAGGATTTTAGCACTATTATTTTATAGATATTTTTTTGTTAGTTAATTCTAACACACTACAGTAATTCTAGTATTGATTACCATATGATAAATACTTATACGATGTCTGAAATTTAGACCCTGTTCTTTTTTATTTTATTTCAGGGAGATCATTATTTTTTTCTCCAAAATTTTCATAAAGAAACATCATCATTTTCTACAAAATTCAGAATTCAAAATTTAAAATTCCCTCTAAATCTTCACCACATAAATTTAAAAATATATCATAATCATTACATTTTTTTCTTCTCCTTCCTACGCAAATCGCCCAAAAAAGTTTCCTATAAAAAAAGATTCTTACTTGAAGATAAAAATTTCCCATTTGAATCTCAAATAAAATGGAGACAATTTGTGAGTGTGATCCTTCAATTTGTGAATTTGCAGTTTGTGGAGCATAGCAAAATGGTTTATTTGGATGCTGACGTACAAGTGTTTGACAACATTGACCATCTGTTTGACTTGCCAAATGGATACTTCTATGCGGGTATGGATTGTATTTGTGAGACCCGACCCGAACCCTGCCCCGATAAAGTCAAGTGGCCATCCGAGTTGGGACCCGAACCCGCCTACTATTTCAATGCTGGGGTTTATGTATTCGAACCCAGTTTCTCTACTTATTCGGATCTTCTCAAAACGCTCCAAGTTACCCCTCGCACACCCTACGCTGAACAGGTAACTAATTTAAGAGCTTCTTTTACAGTTTTACTGTTTTTGTTTCAATCTTTTAGCACCCACAAATTTGATTCCCAGCAAATGTAAAATTGTTTGCCTATTTTTAATTGGATATTTTAAAACTCCTTGAGAGAGTCTCTCTCGTGTAAATAAGTATATTTTGATCATAGGCGGAGTTAGGGTGGGGCCCTAGGGCACATGTGCCCATTGAATTTGCGAAATTTATTTTTTTTTCCAATAGTTCTTAAAATTTTTCATTGGTGTCCTCACTATTGGCTTTTAGAAATTTTTATTCCTTTTTTTCTAAATGCACATTTTTATTTATTGAATATATTTATATATATATATATATTATTTCAATAAAAAAATAGATCATCGTTTATCTAGTTTTAAACATTTTAACATACACCATTAGCATTATGTATTTACCCCACTAAAATTTCTTTCTAACTCCGCTAGTGATTTTGGTTACGGGGTTTGACAAACATTGTTGCCCTTGAATTAGAAAGTTACGCTAAATTCGTAGACATTGTTTGCTAGAGTATTAGTACATGAGTTTGTTGTTCAATCGTGGTTAAATGATTTCCAACAAATACATATACTATATTTTTCCAAAAAAAATATAGAAATATTCCCTGAAATTTAGAAAAATACAATTCCTAGAAGAAATGATGGTTTTTTTTCATGCAATTGGCAGGACTTCTTGAACATGTACTTTAAGGATGTGCACAAGACCCTCCTTCCGAGTTACAACTTCATGGTGGCAATGCTGTGGCGGCACCCGGCAGAGACTGAGCTGGAGAAGGCGAAAGTGGTGCACTATTCTGCCAGCGGGTCCAAGCCCTGGAGGTACACCGGCAAAGAAAAAAACATGGACAGGGAAGACATCAAGATGCTGGTGAGGAAATGGTGGGAGATTTTTGATGATCAGAGTTTGGATTTTGATCAGAAAATCGCCGGCACCAACAGTTCAGTGGCTGCCGATGATGATGATGACGGTGATGAAGCTGTTGGATTCAGGCAGAATGCTTCGCTTTCTGAAGGTGGCGCCGTCCTTTATGCTGCCGCCATGACAGCTGCTTAATTTAAGTTAGTGCATATATGCATTCGGATTGAATAATTGTTATTGTGTTTTATGTTCGATTTCATTCTTTATTAATTCCTAGGACGATCAAGGATATAGTTAAATCGATGATCTCTGAAGGTTTAGAGGGACAAAATTATTTATTAGAAATATTTCCTTTTATTATTTTAATTTTTTGTGGGATAAAATATAAATTTTTTAAAAATTCTACATGGTTAAAAAACAAAATTAAGATGGTTGATGGGGCATACACGTCCCTCCGCCCCTGATCCAAATCCAGTGATGGCTTTTTGTTTCTAATATATTCAATAGTTAAAAGACCAAAATTTGTAAAAGAAATTTAAAAAGTTATATCAAAAATATTTGTCGAAATGCAACTTGATAAGGAATCTGGTGTCCGTTTAGCGCTGAGATTCTTTGTGTATGAATCCTATCATTCCTCCAGTAAGGTTGAACTTGAACTTTGAGGAAATAAGTATATGCATTGAGAAAATGTCCATCTTTATCAAAACTTAAGTTAGTATGAAGTTGAAGCTATTTTGACAAAGTAATCGTACAAATGATTTAAAATTTACGTTTCATTGACTTCAAGCGAGTATAACTATAGAATGTGTTCCCCTCTACCCATTGGCGTGTGTCGGGTTTGTCGAAACCACCTTCAGGGTTGTCCTCACGATCCAGATATGGTATATCATGGGCGAGCCGCTATGAGCGGCCCCAGTAATCCCGAGGGCCACGTCCACCTTTCCAAGGGAGAATGTGTCAGGCAATGAGCCATCCCACATTGGTAGTGTGGGCTACCAATGTGTGGTTTAAAGGGGGAGTGTGGCACCCTCCTCTCTTGAGCTAGCTTTTGAGGGTGAGTTCTACCTCACTTCTCTGGCATGACAGTGGTATCAGAGCTGGAGCCCCACCCTTCCCATACCGTAGTGGAGTTCGATTCCAACTGTGATCAAAGGATCGCCGTGGACGGCGGTGCGGAAGCGTGGTGGTGTCAGGCAATGAGCCATCCCACATTGGTAGTGTGGGCTACCAATGTGTGATTTAAAGGGGGAGTGTGGCACCCTCCCCTCTTGAGCTAGCTTTTGAGGGTGAGTTCTACCTCACTTCCCTGGCATGACAGAATGCATATGTGGCCCACAACGGAGCCGGCTGAGCGGCCATAGTAACGTATCCCTTAAGTCTCGAACTCGACTGCATTCCTTGCTGGACCTTCTCGTTGGGCCAAGGCCTTTGGGCTGCAACTGGACACACCACAACTTATTGTGTATGATCAAATCACTATTAATATGGAGGCCCAAATCTATGAAATAATGGGCCTAACGGAAGGACCAAAAAAAGCCCAAGTCCACAAAGGCAAAGATCGAGAAACCTCCAACTTTCAAACCCTGTGGAGTGGGACACACGACCAAATTGTGGCCATACACGAATCATTTTTTAGCATTCCATGTGAGGTCCAAATTCGTCGGTCCAAAGAAGAAAAAGATTTAAAAAAAAAAAATTAATACTTCCTCCATTGAAAAGATCTCCTCCACGAAGATTCCAGGAAAATCATGAAGTCATTAATGAATAATTACTAATTAATTACCACTAATCAAGTCCCTCCACGCGTTAATCTTTGAATAAAAAGTTTTCCACTTTCATAGTTTTTACTCTCAAGCTACCTTTACTCTCGTTAGTCCAAATATTATCCCTAAATAAATAAATTGTTTTCTTATCCAAATCCTTACCTCATATTTGTGGATTAGCTGCAACCAACTCTCTCAATTAGACCAACTAACTAAACTAAACTAAGAAAGTTGAAAATTTTCACTCCAACCGCCAATCCCCCGAGAGGTTATTCAGTACATTTGCAGCGACACAAATGATGTGAAAATCAAATATATCTGAGAGAAGAATTTTTTCCCAAAATAATGTAAAAATTGGCTGAAATTCCCAAAGTAGGGATGTTTTTTTGGAGTTTCCGGAACTCAAGAAATCGAGGATGGGAACCTCGATTTCTTAAGGAAATTTTTTTTTGCTTATGTCCCGAAGAAAGCGAGGTTAGCAACCTCGCTTTCTTCGGAAACATTTTTTTTGTTCGGTTTCTGAAGAAAGCGAGGTTGCCAACCTCGCTTTCTTCAGGAAAATTTTTTTCCTCGTTTCATGAAGAAAGCGAGGTTGGCAACCTCGCTTTCTTCAGGAAACGAGGGAAAAAAAGAATTCCTGAAGAAAGCGAGGTTGGCAACCTCGCTTTCTTTAGAAACCGAGGAAAAAAAATTTTACTAAAGAAAGCGAGGTTGCCAACTCGCTTTCTTCAGAAATCGAAATTTTTCGGGACACTTATAAACTTAAAACATACTGAAACGAGGTTTCTTCAGTAAAATTTTTTTCCTCGGTTTCTAAAGAAAGCGAGGTTGCCAACCTCGCTTTCTTCAGGAATTCTTTTTTTCCCTCGTTTCCTGAAGAAAGCGAGGTTGCCAACCTCGCTTTCTTCAGGAATTCTTTTTTTCCTCGTTTCCTGAAGAAAGCGAGGTTGCCAACCTCGCTTTCTTCAGAAACTGAACAAAAAAAATGTTTCCGAAGAAAGCGAGGTTGCTAACCTCGCTTTCTTCGGGACATAAGCAAAAAAAATTTTCCTTAAGAAGTCGAGGTTCCCATCCTCGATTTCTTGAGTTCTAGAAACTCCAAAAAAACATCCCTAGTTTGGGAATTTCAGCCAATTTTTACATTATTTTGGGAAAAAATTCTCTGAGAGAATATGTACTAATTTTTTGAAAGAATGATAGACGTGTTGGGATCATAAACAAAAATAAATTTTAGTTTTAATTTTATTATTAATATTTTTTATACTATTTTTAAATATACAACGGATATACCAATAATTTTTGATGGGTCACACTCACACACAACACTTTGACTGTGAGACTTGTTCTAACTTCTACGTGCAGCTTCTTAATGCTGGGGAGGCGAACTGGACGGCACGTGGCAACATCGCCGCCCCTAAAAATGCTGATTTTTGGTGTTTTTTCATTTTCATTCGTCTCGTGGGAAAACGTGGAGAGAACAGGTTGGCCCCACTAGTAATTTTTTATTTCTTTTTGCCTTTTCTTCTGTGGACCCCACAACCACCTATTTTTTTCTACGTGAAATCTGAGTATTGGTGCATGGGGCTCCTCTGGGTCGCCACGTGGATGTTTCGCCACGTGGCGGGAAATTCTTGGGGTAGCGGATTTTGCTTTTTTCTTTTTTTTTCCCCCCCATTTTTTAGGAGGTGCTTGGTCGGCGACGGTGGGTGGATGGCTCCGCGGAAGCAATGGGCCCACCAGCCTACCCCAATAAAGTGGCGTTGAACAAAGAATTTTTTTTATTCTTACTTTTTTACTCTTTATGCCTTTTTTTCAACCTTTAGGGTGAATATACCATTGAAGATCCTTTGTGGGGACCACTGTTTTAAATATAAAGATATATATATATTTCATATAATTCAAAATATATTTAGAAATATGATTTATTTCCCCCAATATTCATTTTGGGGCAATATAAATACCAAAACAAACCAAATTGAATTTTATTTCCCAAAATATAGAAAACGAATTCGGGAGATTCGTTTTCAAAAAACGAATCTCCCCCGTTTTCTTCAAAAAAAAAAAAATTTGTTGAAAATTTTTTTTTCCAGTAGAAAACGAATTCTTAGGGAATTATTATTATTTTTTTTTTAAATTCTGATCGTTTTCGGTTCTAAATTTTTATGGTTTTTTAAATATAAATATTATTTAATGTAAAACGAATTATGGTGATTCGAAATTGACACCCGTAATTCGTTTTTCAATTTCAGGGGAACAAAGGCAAGAGCTAATTATATAACTGAAAATCTAATTTTATTAAGCTGAATTCGTTTCTTTCAAAAATATTTAACAAAAAAAAAAAACCAAAATAAAAAGTACTTAAAATATTTATTAAATTACAAATCAAATTTTCAGTTATATAATTACAAGAGTCTTTTTTTTCATAAAAACTGAAAAACCGAATTACGAGGGTCCATTTTGAATGACCAATATTTTTACTGGGGCAACTAATTACCAAAATACACAAATTCGTTTCTTCCTTTTTTGTTTTTTATTAATTTCATTAATCTTGGAGAAATTAATTGTTTCCTTTTTTGTTTTTTTTTTAATTTCATTAATTCAAAAGAATCCCCGTAATTCATTTTTGAGTTGTTATAAAAAAAAGGCAAAATATAATTATATAACTGAAATTTTAATTTCAATTTAATAAAATTTCAGAGGAAGTAATTTTCGGCATTTCTTGAAATGGTGGTCAATTACCTTTGTCTTCTTTATTTTGTAATTCAAAACGATTTCACTAACATCATTTCTAAGTTTTTATATATTTTGAAATATAAATATTATTTAATGTAAAACAAATTATGGTCATTCAAAATGGACCCCCGTAATTCGATTTTTCAGTTTTTATGAAAAAAAGACTCTTGTAATTATATAACTGAAAATCTAATTTGTAATTTAATAAATATTTTAAGTACTTTTTATTTTGGTTTTTTTTTTGTTAAATATTTTTGAAAGAAACGAATTCAGCTTAATAAAATTAGATTTTCAGTTATATAATTAGCTCTTGCCTTTGTTCCCCTAAAATTGAAAAACGAATTACGGGTGTCAATTTCGAATCACCATAATTCGTTTTACATTAAATAATATTTATATTTAAAAAACCATACAAATTTAGAACCGAAAACGAATTCAGAATTTAAAAATAATAATAATAATAATTCCCTACTGGAAACGAATTCTAAGAATTCGTTTTCTACTGGAAAAAAAATTTTTCAACAAATTTTTTTTTTTGTTGAAGAAAACGAGGGTTGAAAACGGAGCTCCCGAATTCGTTTTCTATATTTTGGGAAATAAAATTCAATTTGGTTTGTTTTGGTATTTATATCGCCCCAAAATGAATATTGGGGGAAATAAATCATATTTCTAAATATATTTTGAATTATATGAAAGATATATATATCTTTATATTTAAAACAGTGGTCCCCACAAAGGATCTTCAATGGTAATGAATTTGCCTAATTCGTTTCCTATAGAATGGGAATGATTTTTTTTTTTTTTGTGTATTTTGGTAATTAGTTGCCCCAGTAAAAATATTGGGGGAAAAAACCCTTAGAAATATTCATGCAAAATTTCAAATTTAGCTATATCATGATTCATGACCCTATTAGAGGCACACAAGGGGCTTTGATTGTTGGTTCTTTTTTAAATGGTCATTGAATTTTTAGGATTACACAAAACTTTGTAATGTAAATTTATTTTCTAAACATTCTCAATTTTCTACTGCAATATGCTAAGACTAATAAGGTAACATGACAACACTCCGTAGAAAATTGCACAAAACAAATTCCAGTTTTTGAATCGAGTCCCTTGAAGCTGCTATAATGCAATATCTATTGTCGAAATCAATTCACCGTACATTCTTGGCCTACGAATTGTTAGAGATTTTTCAATAATTAAGCTGAAAGAAGAAAGGAAAAGGAATGAAGAGGCTGAGCAGGTTGTCCGAGTATCTGTCCGAATCGGACAGCAACTTAGACAAGCTCCAGAAAACTTCTAGGACTGAGATGTTCAACTTCTGGGACTGATTGATGTCAGAATTGCTGTCCGAGTCAATCGGACAAACTCCATAAAGTTTTTCTTCTTCTGAAAAGTTGCTTTTCTTCACGAAAATGGTGATTCCGAACTCAATTCTTATTCGAATTCAGTTCCGTTTCTCCCTACCTCTTCATATGAGTTGTGGCTATTGAATGGTACCCTTTGGAGGTCTATAAATAGACTCCTTAGGACGGATTTACATATACACTAAATCATTTCTCACTTTACAAGGTTTTCTTGCTATTTTCTCTCTTGTTCTGGTTTTGTTTAAGTCAGTGCAGGCTTATTACAAAAGACTTCATCTTATCCCATAATGATATTAGTTCCGGATCTCTTTGCACATAAAAGGAAACTAATAAAACCTAAAAGAAAGTGCATTTGTACGATTTGAAGCAACATTTCCTTTTACTATATCTTGTAATAGATTAGTGCTCAAAGAATATATTCTTGGTTTCATTTTGGTTAGTCATTGTTGTGTGATTCGGAAATTATATCCAACAATCTTTAGGTTTTATTATGCACAAATGGCTACCAATATGAAGAGCACAATGGATTCAATGTTCCAACTTGAGAGGTTTGATGGTGGGAATTTTGTTCGTTGGAAGAAAAAGATGCATCTTCATCTTGGTTCTTTGAAGATCTCATATGTTTTGAAAACTCCCAAGCCACAGAACAATGTTGAAGATTCATTGGACCAATCACGCAATATAAAGAGATGGGAAATAGATGATGCACTCTGCAAAGGACACATCATGAATGCAGTTGGTGACAACTTGTACAATTTCTGCTATTCAATTCCTACGGCTAAGGAATTGTGGGACAAAATGAAAGTAAGGTACATGCATGAGAATTTCAATAGTAAGAAATTCTTATTATCTACATTTTCTAAACTTAAAATGTTAGATAACATGCCTAAAATACAACAATTTGCTAAAATAAAAAAGGTGCTTAATCAGTTTGCACAACATGACATGATTATTGAAGAGTCAGTTGTTGTAAATGCTTTGATTGATAGGTTACCCCCTTCTTGGAATGACTTCAAAAGAGATTTCAAAAGTGGAAAAAATGAGATCAATTTTGAAAGTCTTGCTAATTCTCTTCGTGTTGAAGAACAATTAAGATTGCAGGAAAATTCTCAAATAACTGAGAACATGCAAGTTAATGACAAAGGCAAAGAATTCGAAGTCAATGTCATTAAAGAAGGACAAAAGAACAAATCCAAGAAAATGGTCAAAGATGATGGTCCTGGCACAGGCAAAAGGAAAAGTGGCAAGTGTTTCCGGTGCAATGAAGTCGGACACTACAAATATGAGTGTTATTTGCTAAAGATGCAAAAGAAAGAGGAAAAATCCTTTAGGGACATTCCTGTGGAAGCACTTGTGCCCATGATTTCTAATATCAAAATTTGATCTAGATTTGTCTTTAAAAAATGACAGGGATGTTCTGCTTGTGAAGGGAGAATTTATGTAAACAAGAATGTACTTGTAATAGCATATGAAATAATAAAGTTATATTTTAGAAACATGAAAATTATTGTGATATGCTTGCTAGCTTAATTTACATTGTACATTATGATTATATAATTTGATTATACATAAATTTAAACAAATTTCACTTGAAACTCTAAAATTGCATAAACTTTAGAGTAGATGCTGCATATTGTGAAATTGTGATTACAAGAATTGTTTAAAGTATGTAAGTATTTGTGCATGTCAATATATGTTTTGGAAAACATGTGATCATTAGTAATGAGGGTGTAATGTATGATTTCCTTTGAAAAGTAAGATTGATTCATGCATGGATAATAGTTCAAAATATAATGAATGTCCTTATGATTAATTCTTAAGCTTTCATTGTGCCTATTTGAAATCAGAATTAAATTAAGAAGTATATTATGTTTTGTATGAATAGGTAGCATGTTTAGGTAATTTGATACATAGAAAATGTATGGAAAACTACCTAACATGATTACTTGCTTTGATGAACTAGAATTGTTCATAGTTCTTGAAAAATTTCATATGAAGTAAAATATTATGTATGAAATTATGTGAAGCATGCGTGTTAAGTGACAGAGATAACATGTTCATGCTTTGCTTTATATGCTATAAATGAATAGATAATTATTTTCATAATTAAAATTCATAATGCATTTATTGAAGTCTTAAAGTTTCATGCATATACAAATTTTGCAGAACTTGAACTAGGTGTGACATGTACATTAAGTGTGTTTAATGAAATCTATAAAAGCAATTTGATTGCTTGTATGGTCACAAAAAGGAGGATGAACCTTTGTTAAGGAATCATCTATAGATTGATGCAAAGAGACATAAATGGAAATGGATTAAAAATCTAGATTAAAATCACTAAATGGTAGAATCTTGATATATGAGATTAAGTAACCATTTGGAATAGTGATTTGAAGTCTCAATAAGAGAAAGTTTGATTAAACCAAATTAGGCAAACCAAAGAATGGATTAAGGACTAATATGAAAGATTATCTTCTATCAAGAAATATGTCCCCATTTACAATGGAACCCTCAATTCATTGCTAGTTAAACTACTAGTTCTGAATTCAATGTAGCGAAAAGTACATTGTCTAAATGGTTGAAACACTACAATTTTAGTGTTATAACTTGCCAGTGAGTCCAAGTTGAACTTGGAGTTCTTAACAAGTCCAAAAAAATGCCAAATATGAGAAAGCAATTAAATGCTGGAAATTCTCATATGGCAGGGGCATTTTGAGACTTGCCTATATGAATGTATAATGAATACTCATACAAGATTTTGGTTAAGTCTTGGAAACATTCATGAAGGGATTGAGGCACATAGTTGTTATGTGTTGTTTATAACATTTAGTAGAAAAGTGAACTTGTGTGTGATTACATCAAGGCTTGTCAATGGACTGTTGGTTCAAAGCTTGTCTACCAAATTAGTTCGACAGGTTTGCAGGATGTTTTCACTAAGTCTTTGGTTCAATCGAAAGACACCATAGCTAATGCATAAGTTATCAGGAAAGGTTCTTGATCTTGAGAAAAAGGCAATTTTCCAAATTATTGGAAAATGGCAGGGGATTGTTGGAGATTTTTCAATAATTAAACTGAAAGAAGAAAGGAAAAGGAATGAACAGGCTGAGCAGGTTGTCCGAGTATCTGTTCGAATCGGACAGCAACTCGGACAAGCTCCAGAAAACTTCTAGGACTGAGATGTTCAACTTCTGGGACTGATTGATGTCCGAATGACAAACTCCAAAAAGTTTTTCTTCTTCTGAAAAGTTGCTTCTCTTCACGAAAATGGTGATTTCAAACTCAATTTTTATCCGAATTCAGTTCCGTTTCTTCCTACCACTTCATATGAGTTGTGGCTATTGAATGACACCTTTTAGAGGTCTATAAATGGATTCCATAGGACGGATTTTCATATACACTAAATCATTTCTCACTTTACAAGGTTTTCTTGCTCTTTTCTCTCTTGTTCTGGTTTTGTTTAAGTCAGTGCAGACTTACTACAAAAGACTTCATCTTATCCCATAAGGATATTAGTTCCAGATCTCTTTGCACACAAAAGGGAACTAATAAAATTTAAAGGAAAGTGCATTTGTACGATTTGAAGCAACATTTCCTTTTACTATATTTTGTAATAGATTAGTGCTCAAAGAATAGATTCTTGGTTTCATTTTGGTTAGTTATTTTTGTGTTATCCAAAAATTATATCCAACACGAATCACTTTTCGAAGTCGAATGTTGGCAGAACAGGGTTGGCCCTGGCCACGTGCGAGGTGCGCAAGTGCTTAGGACCCCCAATTTTGTTAATTTTTTTTAAAGAGATAATATTTAAAATTAATACTTTTAAAGAGATAATAATTCTATTTTTAAAATAGATACGCAGAAATATGGTCTCTTCAAAAAAGTAGCGCATGTATAATAAAACGAACCGAATTTAAAGGTAGAAGTAGTGTCTCTTTAACAAAGTAGCATGTATAATATTAAAAGTAGTACCTATTTCTTAAAAAACAAATTAATAATAATAATAAAACTCACTTTAAGGGTATTGATGCGACATAAAATGCCCTTGAATCTTGGTACCTTGTGTTCCTGAAAAGGTAGCTTGGATGAATCGCGGTATGGCTCGGATTTGTGAAGTTATGGCTCGATCCTGGCAAGGTACGTGGAGATTTGGAATTTAAGAGAGAAAACAAGTTGGCTATCCCCCTTATTCCACTCCGACGCTCAAGTTAGCAAGATATATAAAATCGAAAGTATAGACTCAGTATTCAGAGTATAAAAAATTGCGTACCTCATTTGATCCAAAATGCGAATATATATAGCCTTACTTTGCTATCCTGCCCGTTGCGCCTTTCTCGGGCCATAACCTTTAATGCTACCCTGATTTGCTTCCTTCTTAAGTGCAAACCTAGTCTTGAATGCTTTCTCGGTCTGACACCTCTTTTATGGCCCGGGTCTCGCTCATTTGCTTTAAGTGTCCTGCATAACTCCTGCCCATGATAACAGCCTAAAATCTTGCCCCCTCTTTATAGTTTTGGCAGCCTAGTGTTGTGTTTACAATCCGACCTATGTTTCAACTATCAACCTGGTCTATTCTAGCCAGGTTTGCTTATCGTGTCTTTCGACCTATCATTATTCTTCTTTCCTTTTGGGCATTTTCTTTTATTCCCCCAAAAAGCTCTCCGGCCTATACACGATTTCCGACCTAGAATTATGCTCAAATACTTACCCACAGCCCCCCCAAGAATAAATAATGTGTACGTTGTTTATTCTTCCTTTCCTGGCCTTTTTTCGTACACAGCCCCTCCCCCCCAAACCCCAAAAAGAATAAATAGTATGTACCTCATTTATTTTATTCCTTCGTGTCAACGAATGTAACTTTAACCCCCCGAAAACTGGGCTAAAACTGAACCAATCCGGACTAAAGAGAAAATAGCATATAGTAATGTGTAAAGGATGCATGAGGGAGATTTACCTGGGAACGATGTACCGGGATAAGCATGCCTGAAGTGCCGGGCTAAATCGGTCGTACCTTTTCAGGCCAGAATCTGAGTCGGCCAGTTTGTCCAGCTGGATTAACCGAGGCAAGTGTTGTTTTTGAATTTTGGAAAGATCGTACATGTCTCCTCGAGAATCGTGAAAGGTAATTATGTTGCTCCACCTGCACACGTTTCCTCTCCCATGATAATTGATTTTCACTTTCCCATTTTTCGGTTCAACTTCCCACTAAGCTTTTGCGTTTCCTCTTCCCACACACCCTTAATTACTTTCTGCTTTAATTTTTCCCACAAGCCCTAAAAAATGTATTTTTGGAGTCACTTCGGGAAAATTTTTGGGGTACATGGTCTCTGAAGGGGGTATTTCTGTTAAACCAAAAAAAGTAGAGGCCGTTTTACAAATGCATCCTCCTAGATCGGTACACGAAGTTCAATAGCTTACAGGTCGGCTGGCCGCTTTAAATCGACTTTTGTCCTGGTCAGCAAAAAAAGCTTTGCCATTTTTTAGTATATTGAAAAAGTCAGACAATTTCGTTTGGACGCCCTAGTGTCAGGTAGCTTTTGATTAATTGAAAACTTATTTAGCTTCGTTGCCATCGTTAACTATGCCTTTGCCCGGGGAGTCATTGTACATGTATTTAGCTACTACTAAATCTGTGATTAGTTCAATTTTGCTTAGTGATGATAATGAGGTACAAAAGCTCATCTACTTTGTTAGCAAGGTATTGCAGGCTGCTGAACGTAATTATTCAGATTTGGAGAGATTGGTCTTGGCGCTCGTTCATTCCACTAGGCGCCTTCGACCTTACTTCGACGCTCATCCGGTCATAGTATTTACCGATGCCCCCTTAAAGTCAGCTCTACAAAAGGCCCACGTATCGGGACGCCTTACCAAATGGGCCATTGAGTTGGGGGATTACGACATCTCTTTCAAGCCACGGATGACAGTCAAGGGGCAAGTTCTTGCTGATTTTCTTACTGAAGGAATATCTGCGAAGGCCGATACAATTTCTTTGGTTCCAGTAGAGCCCATCCAGTCCACTCCCGAGTCTATTGACCAATGAACTCTCTTTGTCGATGGGGCATCCAGTCATTCAGGGGCCAGAGCAGGCCTTATACTTACTAGTTTGGTTGTAGTTCTATTTTTAGGCAACGAATAATGAAGCAGAATACAAGACCGTGGTGGCCGGGCTGAATTGATTTGTTTGGGCCAAAGTTTCTAAAGTTTCTCATAAATCAACCAAGTAGACAGACTCATTTTTACTTTTGACTAGCAAGTCGTCAACATACGCCTCCATATTCCGACCTAATTATTTTTTGAAAATTTTATTAACTAATTGCTGAAAAAGTAGCTCCAGCATTTTTTTAAACCAAAAAGCATAGTAATAAAGCAATAAGTACCTTTAACTGTAATAAACAAAGTTTTCTCCTCATCTTCTTTAGCCATGAAGATTTGATAATAACCCTTGTAGGAGTCCAAGAAAATAAGAAAACGACAGCCCGCAATCGTATCTATTAGAGCATCAATTAAGGGCAAAGGTAACCAGTCTTTTGGACTGGCTTTATTCAAATATGTGAAATCAACATACATGTGCCAGCTACCATCCAGCTTGGGGACTAACACCAGTTGGCCAACCATTCAGGATAATGAACTTCTCGAATAATCCTTACCTCTAGTAGAGCATTGACCTCGATTTCTCCATACCGGCTGCGTTTCCCACCAAAGTTGCGCTTCTTTTGCCTCACCGGTTTATGGCTAGCGTCAATGGATAACCTGTGTTCAATGATATCTCAAAAAATGCCCGGCATATCCTTTGGACCCCAGGCAAACACTTTCGCAAACTCACGTAATAACTGAAGCAAGTCATATTCAAGTTGGAAAGAAAGGTCGGCTTCGACTTTGATTACCTTGTTTGGGTCGGCCCCTAATGGAATCTCCTTGATCTCAGCTCCAGCTTCAATGAGTCGGTCAGATCGGTCAGCTGGGTCCTCTAAATTGGTGATATCGATGATCCGAGAGGACTCTTGAGTCGAGGCTGGCTGAGGTGAGGCCTTAAGTGATGCTGCGGGGTCCGACCTGTCGGGTGCGGTTGAGTGGGCGGAGCCAGGGTATCTTAATGAAGCAGTATAGCATTACCGAGCTTGTTGAACATCACAACAAAGAGAAACAACCCCATATGTGGTAGGAAATTTAGTAACATATGCATAGTAGAAACTATAGCCTGAAAGCAATTTAAGCCGGGTCTGCCGAGATAAACATTGTAAGGTGATGCCTATGGTTTCTGTCCGTTTTAGCTGGCCAGCTATCAAGGTGACTGGGATGCTCAACTACCCTATGGGTATAACATGGTGAATGCCAAAATCGATCAAAGGTGTAAGCACCGGGTCTACCTAAGCCTTATGCAATTGATGGCCCTCTAATGCTTTAACAGTAATAATATTACTAGAACTACCAGAATCAATTAATGTCCGTTTAACTTGGAAATTAGAAATATAGCAATCTATGACAAGGGTATCATCACTAGTATATGGCAAAAAGTGATATTTTCCCCGAAAGAAATAACAGAGGTAGTAGGGTCTACCTTTCACTTACCCAAAATACCATCCCGGTGCCGGTAGGCCTGCTTTCATTGGCGATTTAAGTCTTCTAAATTGGGTCCACCAGCAATAGTGTTCACTACCCTGACAATGACGGGATCAGAACTGAACCTTACCTGAGACCCGCGCGGGTTGTGTTGAGAACATTCGCAAGCAAAATTGTTGGGGTCTCCACATCGATAATAGGCTGCTGGCTTATCACGATTTATTTGACTTGGGGGTTTAGGAATGGGTCTCACTTGGGAATATTGCTGCAATTTCCCCATTTGGATTAACTTGGTGATCTCTGCATCCAGATCCCTGCAACTATTAGTATTATGGCCAATATACTTGTGATAATTACAATATCTGTTGTGATTCAATTGATCGGTGGGACCCAGTATAGGTCGGGCGGGAGGCAATAGCCCTTGATGCTGAATAGCGGCATGAATGTCAGCCCGGGATGCCGAAAAGGGTTCCATGACCTGCAAAGAATTATCACCTATCCTGACCCTTGGCCCGGTATCAGTAGCACCAACAAAGTTCTGCCTCTTACCCCCACCCTGATGCGGGATAGGAGAAGAAGCTTGCACTTATTATAGCTATCAAAAAGCACATTTTCCCAAGTGAGATCAAATAAGGACCAACCTTACGAATATTTTCAACCTATGGTCCAATCCACATATGTTCCTCCTGTTTTAGGTCCTAGATATTTACCAGAATTTCCTAGTTATGCTGATACAGGGAATACCTTTCCTGTTTATTCATCTATTATTCCTGTAGTTACTGGCTATGGGGGCACAACTAGGTCTGAGGATATGACCATAAGAGTACTGTGCCCATCTAATAAGATTGGTCGTGTTATTGGGAAAGAAGGAAGCTCCATTAGAAGTGTAAGAGAGGCTAGTGATGCTCGTGTTGAAGTAGAAGATGCAAGGGCTGATCGCGATGAATGTATAATCACTGTCATCTCAACAGAGTCTTCAGATGATTTAAAAGCCATTGCAGTTGAGACTGTGTTATTGCTTGAGCCAAGATAAATGATGAAGATGATGATGAGACTATTACCATGAGTCTTCAGATGAACTCCTTTGATGCTTTCATTGGCGATTTGAGTCTCTTAAAGTGGGTCCATCAGCAATAGTGTTCACTACCCCGGTAATGACGGGATCCGAACCGGACCTTACCTGAGACTCGTGCGTGTCGAGTTGAGAACATTCGCGAACAAAATGATCGGGCTCTCCACATCGATAACAGGCTGCTGGCTTATCGCGATTGATTTGACTTGGGTGTTTAGGAAGGGGTCCCACTTGGGAATATTGTGACAATTTCCCCATTGCTGGCCTATGTTTCAACTATCAACCTGGTCTATTCTAGCCCGGTTTGCTTATCGTGTCTTTCGACCTATTCTTATTCTTCTTTCCTTTTGGCCCTTTTCTTTTATTCGTTATTTTCTCTGGGCTTATCTCATTCTATTGGGTCAAGCCCAATGCCTTATTCACTTTTAGGCACACCAGGTATAAATAGTGCATGTAAAGTAAAACGTACCAAATTTAATAGTGGAGCAGTGTATCTTTAAAAATATAATATATGTAATCTAAAATGTAGTGTTATTTCTAAAAATTTACAATAATAACAGTAGTAATAAGAAGTTTTTAAAAAAAAATTTTAAGAGTATAAGTAGTGTATGTAAGATAAAAAGTAGTACATATTTCTAAAATAATAATAATAATAATAATAATAATAATTGTAATGTTATAAAAACTGCTTGTAAAAGAAAAGGTATGGTCTTTTTCTATAAATAATAATTGTAATGTTATTAATAATGAAGTAGTGTTGCGTGCGTTTGCACACAAATTACACAATGCAGTCTCATGTCGAACACTCAAATCGTTACATGAATGACTCTTTACCTGATAATTATATTTTACACTTATGATAATATAGATAATATAAAATGGTCCAAATTTATATTATTGAATAGGACCCTAATTTATGTAAGAATGGTCTGGCAGAACTGGGCGACGTGTCATTGTCACTATCATCTGCCCAATTCTCATATTTGTGTGAGGTTAGTAATCATGGTGGTGCTGGATTTGAGAGTGGGGATGAGAAGGGTTTTCGATGGTAGTGTTGAGATTGAAGATTTTGTCACGTGAAAGTGAGGGGGAGCAATGGCAATGCTTTTTTTTTTTTTTTTTTTTTTTGATAAAGTACTATTTTTATCAAAATTTAGTAGTGGTTACATAATTAAATTCCCTAATTGCCCTAGTAGCCAGGAGATGTGCTTCATGCACGACAATACTGCTTACTTTCTTGATGACTAAATTAGGAAATGTACTAACATAACGTCTAATGTTTGTCAATATTACCTGAACCTCCTTGTGAGTTGACGTCGCCTCGCGTAATTGGTTGACCAATTGGAGACTATCTGTGTACATCCTTAGAATCCAACCATTGGCTATCGAGCATTGAATCGCCCTTAAGCACGCTAAAACCTCCATATGTAGTGGGGATTTCCCTTGAGTTATCAGTCCCTTTCTTTGTATAGGGACATCTGAGTTGTCTTTTATGATCCATCTGATGGCCCCTATGAAGTTCTTTTTTTTTGAATGCCCTCATCGACCAGGATTTTGACTTGTGTACTTATGTTCTCATGATGACCTTCCATACTTGTGTTCTCATGATGACCTTCCACTTCGACCCTTGTACTGGTTTGAACCTGTCCATCATTGCCATTTATGTCTCCTTGTCGAGTCGTTCCCTTTGGTTTCATCTGTCTTAGGTAGAACTCCACTTGTATTTGATGCCAAATCACATATGGTCGAATGAGTTAATTCTCCCAGACCATTTTGTTTCTCGCTAGCCATATGGCATACAATATGTGTAATGATAATTCAATGGCTTCCGCATCTGGTGCTTCCAACAGGTGATCCAATATCAAAGCTAAATCCAAGTGAAGATATTCTCCAAATCCTTTTGGAGTGACTACATTGAAGGAAAATATGTTCTGTATCCTTTTCTTCCAGCCCATATTTGACACATAACAGAGGGACATAGACTGACCTTTTCCTAAGATTCTGTGCTGATGGGCAAGCATTCTGAAGAAGCCGCCATGTAAGGATTTGCACTTTAGCGGGTACATTTAGTTTCCATAACCTTTTCCATAGCATCTGCTCACTTTGTCCAGGCTCACTATACCCTTCAACTTCCTGGGCCCCAATGTGCTCTCTCAGCGCTCTCTTGTATCCTGCTTTGGCAGAGTAAATGCCTGTCTTTTTTGGTTCGTACCAGATTGTGTCCTCCCCTTCTGGCCATGGAGACAAGTAGATGGACCTAATCCTTTCCTAGATTCGCTGTGGGGACATAACTTGAAGCATGGGTTCCCTCCATTTCCGGTTCTGGTCAATCAAATGCTCCACCTTTAGGTTTGTCTATCTGATTTCTGACATCTTTTCTGATTAATTCCTTTCCCCGACCACCCCCCCCCCCCCCCCCCCCCCCCCAAAAACAATATTCCTTTCTAGCCCCAAGAGTCATCTCCTCTGAGTGGCATAGTCAGAAAATTCCTTCCCTCGCACCAATCATTTTACTGTCGTCACAACAACTAAAACAACCATTTAACGCCAACTTGATCCCTTCCAAATCCCTGTTACTTGGTCGAAATATAATTCGTTGGTCACCAAAATGCTATAAAATATGAAACAAAATGAGAATCAATTTATTTAGACATTAATTATCTATTGATGCTGTCCCAATTCTTGATGTTTGGCCCAAATTACGACCTAGAATCAATTTTGACGGTTTATAGTATTATTTTAATTATCTATAAAAAGAATTGCACTTTAAAAGAGGTACAATTTTGTTACCCTTTTTATTAATATATTTATTTTTGGTTATAAACTAAAATATAATTGAATTCGTAATGGTAATAAAAATAAAAAACATTAAAATAATTTTTTGTTACAAAGTATGTATTATATTTTAGTAGCTTTTTATCTAGGTGATCAACAATCTCATAATTATAACTGATTTTTCATCTTTTTTTTTTTTTTGTACACGTTCTTATTGGATTCTCTCATACTCTTTTAAGTATAAGTAAAATATATAGGTACAAAGTTTCAAAATATTAATTTTCTATTAACTAATTAACTTACATGTTACTTGGGAGGGTGGGTTTTGTAATTCTGAGGTCATCCTGAGGTCATTGGTTCGGAAGTTAGTGATACAAGGGTGAAAAAAGAAAAATAAAGCTTGTGCGTGTTACTTTACTTCTAAAGCGGTCTTGTCTTTCTATTAAATTTTAAAATACACAAAATATTAGTTTTGTTATTATTTATTTGTTTACATTGGCCATCCATAAGCTTCAAACTTATGAATGTGAAGTTACAAAACTCATCTCTTATCACCACTGTAATCATCCTCTCACAAAAGATTTCTTCATTTTAATTATATTTATTTTTCTTCATAAATATTTAAATAAGTATAAGATAGCGAAAGAACCATAACTGAAACAAAGAATGTAAGTTATAAATTATATGTAACGGGGACGGTAAGTTCTAAGTTCTATATTTTAATAATCCATTCATTTCAAAATATAAATCATATTTACTTTTTCAACTTTGTTTCACAATACAATATACGTTATTCTAATTACTTTTGACATCTGCTTTTCAAATTTACCTTTACCAGATAAGCATAAGGAGTAATATTATCGTCAAAATTTACACATTTTTTAACATTTTTTTAGAATAAATTATTTTCAGATTCCCATAGCTAGTGGTAGTAACTCCAAAAAAAATATATAAAAAAGATAAGCATGACGTCATTAACTGCCAGTCATTAACTCCAAGATAACTACGGAAGTTAAAGTGCAATAAAAAATTTGGAGCGGAAATATACTAGATTAGCACCTCAAATTTTAAATTATTATATCTTACACCACATAACAGTCGAATTACCCAAAGAACTCCGCATTCCTCCTCTAATTTCCCACCATACCACCCCAATTTCAGCGGTGTACAAGTGAGGACAGGCAGGGGCAAATCCGAATTTTCACAAACTTGATTACGTGGGCCGGGCCTCTTTTTACCCGAATGTTGCGCTAACCTTATTTTATTTTATAACTTAAATGGGCTTTTCAAATCGACCGCCCAACTCCAGAAACTTCCCCTCAAAAAAATGACAGCCGTCCGATCAAAATCAATCGCACGTATACATTCGGATACTATTTTAATTTATCTAGGATACTCTCAGTAACCTCAGTCGGCACAAAACCGTTACCGTCTGGCTACGGTTTCAAAAGCGGAGACGCGTCTCCAAAAGCGTAATTAAGTGTGCCACAGTCGCGATTTCGCTAGAATCCTCCACGAATCCGCCGTGATTTATTTCTCTTTAAATGCGTTATATTTTTGGTTTTAAAATTTTTAATTAATATTTAAATCTTCAACAAACGCCTATATAAACCCGTCCCAGATCACATCCAAAATCCACCAAAAAACTCGAAGCAATTACTAGTACACAGTGAAAAAACAGCAAAAAGTCTCTCAGAATTTTCCCGTTCGATCTTCAGTTTTCTTCCGTTAAAATTTCCTTAACAAAGCTTCTTAAGAGCTAGAGAATCATGGCGCCCACTGGACTGACCACTGCCACTGGTACCCTGGCCAAGGCCGCCAGCCTCCCCAGCCGAGCCTACGTGACTTTTTTGGCCGGAAACGGCGACTACGTGAAGGGCGTGGTTGGGCTGGCGAAGGGGCTGAGGAAGGTGAAAACCGCCTACCCTTTGGTGGTTGCATGCTTGCCGGACGTCCCGGAGGAGCACCGGAGGATTCTGGTGAACCAGGGCTGTATCGTCCGGGAGATTGAACCCGTTTACCCACCCGAGAATCAGACCCAGTTCGCCATGGCGTATTATGTCATCAACTACTCCAAGCTTCGTATCTGGGAGGTAATTAATTACGCCGATTTTGTGGGATTCCATTTCTGATTTTCGTCCTTTCGCTTAACCCTCAATTTTTGGGTGCAGTTTGTGGAGTACAGCAAGATGATATACTTGGACGGAGATATTCAGGTGTTTCAGAATATCGATCATCTGTTTGACTTGCCGGACGGATATTTCTACGCCGTGAAGGACTGCTTCTGCGAGAAAACATGGAGTCACACGCCGCAGTACAAAGTCGGGTACTGCCAGCAGTGCCCCGACAGGGTCCAATGGCGTGAGGAAGAAATGGGTCCGAAGCCCCCACTCTACTTCAATGCCGGCATGTTCGTTTACGAACCAAGCCTCCCAATCTACGACGATCTCCTTAAAAAGCTCAAGATCACTCCTCCCACCCCTTTTGCAGAGCAGGTAATTAAAATTTTCAATTCCCAATTTCGCGAATTAAGGGCTTTTGTTTTTGCGTTTTTGAATCTCATAAATCGGTTCCCCTGTTGCAGGATTTCCTGAACATGTTCTTCAGGGATGTCTACAGGCCGATCCCGCCGATTTACAACCTGGTTTTGGCGATGCTCTGGCGCCACCCGGAGAACATCGAGCTTGAGAAAGTGAGGGTCGTTCACTACTGCGCCGCCGGATCAAAGCCCTGGAGGTACACCGGGGAGGAAGAGCACATGGACAGGGAAGACATCAAGATGTTGGTGAAGAAATGGTGGGACATTTACAACGACGAGTCGCTGGATTACAAGAGCGGTCCTGCAGGTGTCGCCGCTGTCACCACTCCGGGGCCGGAGGCTGAGGCCAAGAAGCTTAAAGTCAAACCCGTCCGCTATATCGCTGCACCGTCCGCCGCTTGATCGGTTCCCCGATCATCTTCATCGATCAATCAAGTTAAAAATAGTTGAAGATATGTTAATTAATTAAAGGGATCTCTGTTATTAATGTTATAGGCGTGGGAAAGCATAGAGAATTGAATCAATTCCGATCATCCTGTAATTTTTAAGGGATGTTCTATTATGCTTGATAGGAGAGGATTGATAGAAAAAAGGTTTTCTATGCTATCGTAATGATCATCATCATCATACGATTAATTTGGTGTGTAAAATCTTCCAGAGTTCATGGAATTTCCAGGTTCTTTCCTGCGTAATTTTCAACTTAGTCCTCCGTTTACTTCCAATTGTGTAATTACAAAAATAGCCTTGTTATTTTGGATAATCACTTTTGCGTCTTTCTTGAATTGTTCATAGAAATGTGTTATAATCAGAATTATATATATATATATAAATAATATTATGTAATTTGATAAAATAATAGACGCGATTATATAAGAAGTTTAGGGATGTAAATGTAATTCATCCTTGTTTTAATGTTTTACAACTAATGGAGAAAGATGAAGTGAAAAAAGAGAGAATTGGACAAGTTTATTAAAACATCAATAAAATTCATAAATTGAAAATTAAAAAAATTTGACGGTTAGGTATTATTGTCATTCTATGACTTCTCAATTCAAAGAGAAACGGAAAATTTAATGAGCTTTTAAATCCTAAACGAAACGTATGGAATTCATGAGTATATTTTTACAAAAATTTTAATATTATTGTTAGTCCAAGCTTCTCGTCTTTATAAAAATTCACTAAATTTTTTTTACTTCTTTTAAATCGCCGCCCTCCTCTTTTACTTGAGCGAAATTACATCGAGTAGAATTTGAGACAAACTAGTTTTGACTCATTTTGAGCAATTTTTTGACTAATAGTCTTGAAAATTTTTCATTTGACTACTTTTATTATGTTGTTGTCATATTTAGCCATGAAAAACTTAATATTTTTGACAAGTTAATAGAAATTAAAAGTTACATCTCAGTGTTAAGGTTTGGTCTAAATTGCAACTTGGTCGCCTAGGTTTGGGCTTACATTACAACTGGATCCCTGAGGTTAGGGCTAAATTATAACCCAATCCTTGTAAAGGGATTAGGATATAATTTTGTAAAACCTTAAAGAACTGAATTGTAATTTAGCCTGGGGAACTTGATTTGTTGATTCCTTCCAAATTCATGGGATTTGTCGGAATTTAATTCATTGGTTACAAAATGCGATAAAAGTACGATACGAAATAATAATAAAAAATTATTTAAGACATATTTATCTCTTGACAGGTGTGTTTATAAATAAATCACTCTGACGATTGCCCTTGACAGTAACTTAAAATGTTGAAAACAATGTAATAACATTAATACCCCTAATATGCCCTTATAAGTAGCTTTATCCAGAAAAATTTTACAATTTTTTAAAGGCATTGATGTGCATAAAAATAGCTAAAGTCATTGGGCTTGGCCCAATCAAGACAAGGAGAGTTTATGCACAAAAAGCCCAAGGGCAGGCTTAGGTCGGCATTAAACAAACCTAAGTAGATGGTCAAGGTCAGGCTTAGGTCGGTATTAAACAGACCTAACGAGATGGTCAAGGTCGAGCTTAGGTCGGTAAACAAGAAAACCAAACTCGGAAGCTTAGGTCGGTAAAGCTTAGGTCAGTAAAGCTTAGGTCAGGAAAACTTAGGTCGGCAGAGCTTAGGTCAGTAAAGTTTAGGTCAGGAAAGCTTAGGTCGGCAGAGCTTAGGTCAGCAAATCTTAGGTCAGTAAAGCTTAGGTCAGGTCGGGATAACGGTAACATTGGCATGACAGCTAGACATCATTGTAGGGCCATGAATCTGATATATGCAGGAGCAATAATGACAAATGAGCCAAATTAGAGCCGTTATTACAAGAACGTTAAAGTCATCATAAAAAGGAGAGTAGTTGGAAGTGCAGGTCATCATGGCACAACGGACATATCATACAGCTCATCACAGCACAACGGATATATCAAGATGAGCCTATAAATACTCAGTCACCAGACTCATTTCAGGTAAGCCATTCTGGACGCCTTCTTCTTCATGCTTAAACTCTTGATCAGTACAGTTTCTCATATTGCATCTTGCTAACTTGATCGTCGGAGTTAAACAGGGGGGATAGCCCCGCTTCTTTCTGATTGCTTGTCTTTGTCACCGGAATATTCTTCATACAGATCCCGGTCCTCACTAATCCGACCTCCATAGCTCGGTTTCCATCTTTGCCTTCATCCATTTTGTCCGTCAATCTCTATATTGTGTCTGAACGTTCAAGATCTTCATTGGGCCAAACAGGAGCATCCAACACCGGACTTTTTACGTCACATCAGGCATCCTATTATCAATTCCAGCGGTTCATAGTATTCTTTGAAATGTCTAGATAAAGAATTGCACTTTTTAAAGATACAATTTTAATATGGGGTTTTAGACTATTTGTTACCTCTTTTAATTAATATATTTATTTTTAGTTCTAAGCTCAAATATAAAAATAAAATAATAAAACAAATTTATTTTTTGAATGAAATATGTATAGTATTTCACACACAAGTTAATGAGTCCCTTTCGAAAGTTGTGGTGACGGCAAGACTTCAATTGCCAATTAATTTATGTTCTTAATTTACACGTTATTTATTTAATTTTTACAGATTGTAATCCTCCACCTTATAAGTTATGTCTCTTTTTGAAAGTTCTTCCGAACTAGAAGTGGGCACGATGGCAACACTTCAATTGTTATATATTTCTAATTTATTTTTTTCTTCTATAAATTCCGCATTTTCTAAACTGACATAAAACCTTAATTATCCGTGAATGGATAACACATCACTCATATATGAATTTATAGTTATGGATATCATTACCGAGATTATATCGAATCCCAATCCGTATGAGATCTAACTTCGAAATCACACTTTTGTTATTGCAGATATTCACATTGAGAACGTTTTTTTTTTTTTTTTTATAGCGCATCAGATGCTTAAGACTCATGATTTGTGATTTTAAACGTGTTATTACCACTTATGATATGATTTTTTCTAACAGATTCATAGTATCTTTAATTTTTTTTCTTATGATTCTCAATGGTTAATTAGTAACTGATCATATGTATCGGATCCTCATAATTTTGCCATTTTGGGGTCATGACAAGTTTAGTATTAGTTAAGTCCAAGTTTCTTACTAGTTAAGTTTACACTATTCAGTATTTGGCCATGATATTTCAGTTTTAACACATAAGTCTAATGCTTATTGTTTTAACATATATTTTCGAGACAAAACATAATATTTTTGCATCTAAAAAAGTATGTGTTAAAAAAAAAAATACATAATACTCATTGTTTTAACATATAAGCTATAACTCATAAACTAAATTCGATATTTCGGTACCTAAAAATGGTACACGTGTTTAAAAAAAAACGCACGATACTTGATATTTAGACATACACGAGATATTTCAGAAGTCGAACCATCATAACTGATATATCCAAGTTTTTGAATTAAAAGATTTTAAGTTATGGTAGAGCATATAAAATATATACCATTGATATCTTATATTTTCATTGGATTTATATATATATATACATGGTAATTACAAATTCTTTTTTTTTTTTTCAATTATAATAGTCCTTCTCAAATGATAATTCTCTTTTCCTTCCTTGATATGGAAAAGTCAACATTCAAAATTCTAAAATCCAAACCAACAGTAGCTACCTTACCTTAAATGGGGAAGAAAAAGGGGAATCCCACATTTGAATCATCAGCTTAGACAAGGCAAGAAATTTGGTTAAACTTAAAAACTGCAGAAGAGAAGAAAAGGAGGAATATTCGAAGAAACTAAGAATATTTATTTGAGTTTACCAGTCAAAATTGCGTATGTTTGAAAATTTTATTGGGTGCATCCGTTTCATATTATACAAAACAGTATAGCAATCAATTAGCGAAATAGAATCTGAAATTTATTTTATTTCTAGATCTTTACGTATTCATCACTCTTCTAAAATAATACGTAATCTAAAATAATACGGAATCATTTTACGGTATCTTTGTGTGAATTTATAGTCAGCTTAAACTAGTAGTATTTGTGGGAACATTATCCACAATTCTTAAACAAAATTAATTATCACCTTATCCTATCAGACCGGTCTCAAAGTTCCAGTCATCACCGACACTTTTCTTTCGTTCATATTGACAACTGACAACGTTTCCAACTAACGAAAAACGGAAAAAGTTGACCGTTAGAGCCGGACAAGTCGCCCGGTTACGTATCTCTCACTCCTGTAAATTAAATACGTGACGTTTAACTGAAATTGTTGTAGAATTTTGAAACATTATTAGGGGTAAGAAAAAAATCCACTAATCTAAAAATTACCCAAATTTATTGGATATTAACTCAATAAAATCCACTTAAAATAACAATGGGTTGGGTGAGCTTGGGCTAAATATGCAATGAGCGGGTTTAGGGTAGCTCATTGGTACCTAAAACCCGCCTATTATGAGTACCAAAAATACACATCCAAAACTACCCTTAAAAGTATAAACAAAAACCCAACAACTCACCTATTTTAGTGGGTCCATTTTATTTTTTTCTTCAAACTTTTTTTTTTCTTATTTATTTTTCATGTCCTACAATTACTTTACGTTTTTTCTCCAATTTATTCTTTTATAATATTTTTAAATTACCCACTTATAAATACTAATTCAAAATTCGTTCGGGCTTAGTCTCGGGTTTAGGACTAGGTTTGGGTTTGGGTTGGGCCGGTTCAGTTTGGGCCCAGTTCTGGACCGATTTCTGGCAGGGCCCAGTTTCGGACCTCGGGCCTAGTTTTGGGCCGGGCCCAATTTCGGGCCTCGGGTCCAGTTTCGGCCAGGGCCCAGTTTCGGTCCTCGGGTCCAGTTTCGGCCCGGGCCCAATTTCGGGCCTCGGATCGAAGCATGCACGGGTTTATATAAATATAAAAAAATTAAAAATTGTGTTTGGAAAAAAGATTTACATACGATTAAACATAAAAGTATACAAAATTTAATATTTCAAATTTTAGAATAGATTCAAAAAATTAAAATTCGCTTTAAAAAAAATTTAAAATGAAATTAAAAAAAATTTAAAAAATTTTATTAATAAATTATTAAATAAACCTTACATTTTTGTATAATGGGTATTATGGGTACCCATGAATACCCATAACTACCCATTACCCATTTGAGTTAAAACCATTAATTGAATGGGTAATGGGTACCCATTACCCATTAACTTAACACCCATTTAATACTCGCCCAACCCGCCCGTTTGACACCCCTAAACATCACTTTAAAACTTTGACAAACCATTAATAAACAAGGGTGAGCGGGGATTGAACGTAATATAGCGGTTCAACTACACTCAGGCACTCTCTCCACAAGAGTGCGGGATCAAAACCTTTTATTGGGGAGAAAATTAACAAGTTGTAAGAGTAAATAATGAAATCTAGTAAGGGGATTAGAGACAATCACGTTAAATAACAATGCAATCATTGAATGGTTCCCTTAATAGGATTGTAGTATAAATCATACTCCTTTGGGCTAGACTTCAATTTCTTTTTTTCTTTTTTAATCACAATATACTACCCTTCTTTTTATTTTTTGTTTTTACTTTTTATATCTACTTATTGGTATAATTATGTTCGATTAAAAATTAATTTATATTTAAAATGTGATTACCATGTATGTTTTGAGACAATATGAAGTATACACAAATCGATTTATTGTCAGAGCTAAAATTATCCTTCAGAGCAACATTTGATCATTTTTCTAACATTACCCCTATTAATTCACCTATATTCATGTTATGTTGATAAGGGTTGGTGCATCGAGGGAAGGGTTGGAGTGATGAATAATGGGTTAGTCTTGTAACCCGATGTCGTGTGCTTGATCCTTTGGGATGCAAGAGTAAGATAATAAAATATTTTTAAAAAAACTTGATAAAAAAGGGTTGGTGTATCTGTTTTGACCTCCAAATCAACCCTAAACCCAAAAGCTTATGCCCAACTAGAGGACCCACATAAGCTTGAAATAAGGGTTTCGAACTGAATCCAAGAAACAAGGGGCACGTGAGCCCGATGATCCAAATGAGTTCGATAATTCAGGGCCACGCTACCCACGTTCTATGAGTGGACGACTATAAGGATCCCGAGATTAATGCAGGGGTCAGTTTCAACTACTAATCCTTGATGGACAATCATTAGCTCGTGGGTTGATTCTTGAAATACCCGCGGACAGTTCTGAGATCCTCGGGGTCGATTAACGGGCAAAATATTAATATCTTCTATAAAAATACACGTTCCACCCAGTTAAATGGACGTTTCTAGGGTCTAGACTCTAAACACCGCTCAAACCCTTCCACGCCCACACATACATATATGTGTGTGTGTACAATTTTAATATTTTACACTATTCTTTCGACCAATATTTTTTTTTACATTAGCCCCCTAATATTTTTTTATAGCTATGCCACTGCTCAGTGAGAATGTACGTTTTTAATCATTGCACTAAAACTATGGCAAAATGGCTCCAACATATCACTAATTTACACTTTGAAGTGCTGATGAGTACACTTCTCTGAACGTGCAGGTTCTCTCATCAAGTAAGATAACAGTTACCGGATCATAGTACTCGCTAGCCACAACTTGCTTCATATCATAGGTAAATTTTTTTAAAAAATAGTAAGATCGATCAATACTGCTTTGGATGCTAATTCTAATAACAGAATATTTTAAAATTAATTTATAAATAACTATATAGATAGTTAAAACTCTTTCTACATGACAGAATAAGAATTACGAGTATTAAATATGTTGAAAAGAAACTCATTAGTTTTAAAGATAAACAAAACAATATCCTTTGCTTAAACTATTAAATTTGGTCAAAGTTAAATAAAAGGGTAGGTGCACAATACAACCGACCACATATATGATGATATTATATATCCCCACCAACCGAACACAGAAATTACACTCAATTGCACATGGCATGTGAATGCATGTAACAACGTTGTAGTCTGGATGCTGAATAGTAGTAATACTTTTGTTGTCACCGTCATTGCCATAAATATAAGGGAGAATTTCATTTAAACACCCCCTATGTTTGAGGGTAATTATATGAAATGAACTAAATTATTTGTGATTATAATATGTACCGTTTCTTGAATTGTTCATACTATAAAACGAGACATATGAGGTTGTGGAGTTTAAAAACTACAAAACAAATCATGTGAAATGTAAAACTTTGTGAAACATATAAACTGTACTATATATATTTCAGAAATTTTGAAATCATTTTCTAGTTTAAAAGAGTATTTTTGTAATTACTCCCAAACATCAAGGGGAGATTGATGTGGTTCGCCCTAAATATAATTAGAGTGAATTACATTTACTCCTCAACGTTTTGATAGAATTACATAACAAACTATGTTATTTTAATAATTATATTTACGCCCTTCCTGAATTATTCGCACAAGAAGATGAGCATTGGAAACGTGAAAGCTACAAAACAGACGCGGTAAAGAAAAACCCCCTCCCCCACAGAATCTATGGGGGCGCATAAATTTCTATATATTTAAGGGTTCTCTGTAATCTTTATGAAATAATAATGTTCATCTCGTAATTATACCAAAACATTAGGGAATTAAATGTAATTCGGTCATATAATAATTATGTAATAACTGGTCCATATATATATATATATATTTTTTTATTTACTTTTTTCCTTCTTGTTTTTAAATTGGACCACGTAGAGAAACTTGAAAAAGAGGGTTATTTGATGAATTGGATTTATCCCCACGAAACCGACGTTAATCCTTAACATAGAAGCACTTCGATTCCTAACGATGATAAATGGTCGGTGGTTATCATTAATATTAGTGGGATTTTCTTTCTTTCTTATCGTAAAACTTCAAACCCACCTATTTCTACCTTAGGGGCCGGGCAATCCAAGATTTAATGCTTATGACTCGACAGTTGGTTGAATTTGTCGCCTTCAATCAAGTTCTAAGATCTATCTGTTGATTAGTCCAAGAAATATCAGTTAAATGAGTTTTGAGTCATGTTCAATCGTACATATATATCATCGTAAATTTAAAATAAAAATATATAATATTCTGTTAGTTATAGTTTGAATATTAACCATATCTTATAATGCATGCTTTTGAGTAGGGGTGGCAAAAAAATTCATTAATCCAAAAATCATTCAAACTCATTGAGTTTTAACCCAATAAAACTCACCTAAAAAAATAATAGGTTGGGTGGACTTTGCGTAAATATATAATGGGTAGGTTTAGGGTAGCCCATTAGGTACCCTAAAACCCGCCCATCATAGGTACCAAAAATACCCATCCAAAACTACCCTTAAAAGTATAAACAAAAACTCAATAACTCACCTATTTTAGTGGGCTCATTTTATTTTTTTTTTCTTCAAACTTAGTTTTTTTTCTTTTTTCTTTATTTTTCGTGTCCTACAATTACTTTGCGTTTTTTCCCATTTATTCTTTTATAATATTTTTAAATTGTCCACTTATAAATACTAATTCAAAATTCGTTCGGGTTCCAAGTCGAGTTCATGCTCGGGTTTAGGGATGGGTTTGGGTTCGGGCCGGGCCAGGCTAGTTCAGTTTGGGCCCATGGTTTTGGCCCAGTTCTGGGCTAGTTTCTGGCCGGGTCCAGTTTCAGGTCTCGGGTCGGGGCATGCACGGGTTTTTATAAATATAAAAAAAATTAAAAATTGTGTTTGGACACAAAAAATTACATACGATTAAATAGATTAAATATAAAAGTATACAATATATAATATTTCAAATTTTAGAATATATTCAAAAAATTAAAATCCGCTTAAAAAAACGGAATTAAAATGAAATTAAAAAACTTTGAAAAAATTTTATTAATAAACCATTAAATAAGTCTTATATTTTTGTATAATGGTGATACCTATAACTACCCATTACCCATTTGAACTAAGACCATCAATTGAATCCCTATTACCCATTAATTTAATACCCATACAACTCGTCCTTTTAACACCCCTACTTTTGAGATAACTTGAAGTACACGGTATCTCATTTTCAGTGATAATGTGAATTAAAATTTGTAGATATGTATACATACAATTTTATGAGAAAAATAAACCTATTTTCGAATCCAATGAGGACAAACGTACGTACGATGATGACCGTTGAAGTTTTCAATTTCATGAGCTACCCAGCTCAATCTCCAAAGTATGTGTTAGATCGGTCTGATGTCTGGTGAAATTGATGCTTGCCGACTTCGGCTTGTACAATAGTCTACCCACACTTGTAATACTTTAAAGAAAATAAATCTTCAAGAATTAATAGTCGCTGTCATCATACAGAAAAAGAAGAATACCGTCATTTTAAATAGGACTTAAATGTTGTATACTATACAAATTCAACACGTTAAAATGAATTTTCAATATATATATATATATACGCTTTTAAATTTTCACTGATAAAAGAAAATTTTTGATAATATACATGCCGTTAGACCATCAAACTTTTTTTTTTCTTTTTTCTAGTCCATATTCTATAGGAGAAGTTATAAGGTGCATTTGAAGAAGAAAAAAAAAAAAAAAAAAAAACCTTCAAATATTATATGAGGAACTTTTCTTGCTGCACTATTTTATTTTAGTGGATGAAATTGGGAAGGGAGCATAATCTTTCAAAACTGACAATTTCAATTTCCATCATCCTGAGAACATTGCGCTTGATAAAATTAAGGCTGGACATTACTTCCCTGGCGGATCGAGGAATGGTGGGATGTTTTACGATGATGAGACGTTGGATGGCCGGAAATCTGACGCCATCCCGGAAGTGAATGATGATGATGAAGAAGCTGAGGCTTAAATTAAGGCAGAAATCTAGAGTTTCTGCTCTTCATTTTCTCCCATCTTGTTGGAGCATTTTAATAAAATTCAATTTTATTAATTTAAATCAATTTAATTTGGCTACAAAGGAGCTGCCGTTTTTATCTATTCATATAATGAGTTTCTCATCTTTAATATAATGCTAAAAATATGTATCCATTTAGCATTGTAACTTATGAGGTTTAATTCCATCATTCAATTAGCAATATTACTCATTGATTAAAACCGTTGCCACCATTCTTTAAGCTTCGTTTCTCTGATTTAAAATTTAGAGACAATTTAAGTCTATAGATATGTATAGAGCTATATATATATATATGAAGGAACAAGGCAGAAAATAGAAGAATGAAAAACAGTGAGATTGATTTTATGTTCTCTACAACCCTTAAAAATACAGCTTTGGCAAGAGAGGAAACATGTGTTAGAAAGAGTTGATAATTTCCTAGTGTTGTGCAGATTATTAGGCAAACACGTGTGTTAGGCTGTTGTATCTTGAGGGTGACAAGTCGCGTTGCTCTGCTGCACCGAAATTGATACTTTGTAGAGGGATTGAATCACCTAAAGAAGGCAAAAGATCCGCGCCTCAACCCTATTAACGATTAACCATTTGTTCATTGTGTTTGTTTTTATTGTTTTGCAGGTCACTTGAACTTGATTTATTCAAATTTCAATCTTTTTTTTTTTTTTTTTTTTTGGATGGATTGATTGTACAATTTGTACAGGTTTGTGTATCGTTGTGTGAGACTTGTGTGTTATGATATCCAAATCTCCATAACTATGTGTACTTGGAAAGAAAATTTAATAGAATTTTTATCGCATCTGAGCTGCATCCGCACCAGTCCTCAAACTCACAATGCCTTTGGGAGAAAGAAAAAAAAAAAGCTAGTTAGCTTTTCAGGTCGATAGCTAGTTAGCACTGGACTATTCTGATTTCCTAAAGTTAAACAAAGTAAATTCAGCAATTGGATTTTCTATGGATTTTACACGGTTATAAAATAAATATAAAAAAATTAGTGGGCCTTTTGAATATTAATTTTTTTCTCACGGCCCACATCACATATTTATGGGCCCAACACAAACAAAATAAAAATTACACTGTTTATAAGGATTTTTTTTTAATAATGAGCCCACGAAGCATTTGGGCCTCAGCCCAAGCTATCCTATTTCAGGGCTGGACCTAACTATTATATCTTGCTTTTAACTCTAAAAATCTTCTGCCTGCTATAATATCTTTTATGTTCATCATCTCATAATGGAGAGTGAGACCCACTTACCATATTATAGGATTTACTTTTTTCTTATGAGAGGGCAAACATGAAAGAGAGTGATAGGGAAGACATTAGATCTAGTTGGCTAAAAAACACACCCAATTCAGTTATAAATGAAGAGTAAATTACATTTACCTTCCTCAATGTTCGTCCAAGCTGTCAAGCATCCCTTAAACTAGGGGTGGACACGAAATGGTTTCCTCGAATTTTAAATTTTTTTGGCAAATTTGAAAACCGAACCTAATTCGTTTTAAAACTGAAGAAACCAAATCGAATTCGTAATTTGAATTCGATTTAGACCGTGAAAACCGAATTCACAAAGTTGTTTCTAGAATTAATAGTTTTAACACAGTAATGCTTTGAAGAAAATGAAAGAGAGATGGGAGAAGAAAATAGGATGAGTAAAGAAAGAAAGATAATGAAGAGAAGAAAGAAAATAGATGACGAGAAGAAGCACCGTTTAGTTCCAAATCTATCACTGCCCCTTCCTAGATCCACAACCTCTACCATCCAACAACAACAATCAACACCACCATAACCTTCTCCCAAAAACTTGATGGCCAAGAGAAGAAAATGAAAGAGAGATGGGAAAAGGAAATAGGAAGAGTAAAGAAAGAAAGATAATGAAGAGAAGAAAGAAAATAGATGAAAAGAAGAAGAGAGAACAGAGGTGGTTTGCAGGGAGAAAGAAAAGAAAGAAAAAGATTGGGGGGGGGGGGGGGGGGGGGGGGGAGAGGAGAGAGAGAGAGAGAGATGTAGTGGGGCAGAGGAATTAAAAAAATGTGAAGTATAAAATTAAAATATATATAAATCATATATCTCAATTCGTTTTTTGGGTTGGATATCAACTTCGAAAACCGAATTCATAATTAGAATTCGGTTTCAAACCAAACATAATTCGAATACTGAATTCGAATTAGGTTATTCAAATTTGGTTAGATTTTCGAATTGGACCAAACCATGCCCACTCCTACCTTAAACTTTGTGGAAACTATCAAACACCTCGTGAGTATGATAAAAATACAAATTACATCCATCAAAGTGGGATTGAAAAGGAAAAACGTTGGGAACTGTCAAAATAGCAATTTTGTTAGTCCAATACACTATTAATACGAAAAATAAAAATACAAAGACAAAATACCCCTGATGTGACGCAAAATGTCCGGCGTATGGATGCTCCGGCTGGCCCAATGAAGATCTTGAACGTTTATGCCCAATATAGAGATTGACGGACAAAATGGATGAAGGCAAAGATGGAAACCGAGCTATGGAGGTCGGATTAGTGAGGACCTGGATCTGTATGAAGAATATTCCGGTGACAAAGACAAGCAATCAGAAAGAAGCGGGGCTATCCCCCCTGTTTAACTCCGACGATCAAGTTAGCAAGATGCAATATGAGAAACTGTATTGATCAAGAGTTTAAGCATGAAGAAGAAGGCGTCTAGAATGGCTTACCCGAAATGAGTCTGGTGACTGAGTATTTATAGGCTCATCTTGATATATCCGTTGTGCTGTGATGAGCTGTATGATATGTCCGTTGTGCCATGATGACCTGCACTTCCAACTACTCTCCTTTTTATGATGAATTTAACGTTCTTGTAATAACAGCTCTAATTTGGCTCCTTTGTCATTATTGCTCCTGCATATATCAGATTCATGGCCCTTCCTTTGTCATTATTGCTCCTGCATATATCAGATTCATGGCCCTACAATAATGTCTAGCTGTCATGCCAATGTTACCGTTATCCCGACCTGACATAAGCTTTACCGACCTAAGATTTGCTGACCTAAGCTCTACCGACCTAAGCTTTCCTGACCTAAACTTTACTGACCTAAGCTTTACTGACCTAAGCTCTGCCGACCTAAGTTCTGCCGGACCTAAGCTTTACTGACCTAAGCTTTACCGATCTAAGCTTTCCGAGTTTGGTTATCTTGTTTACCGACTTAAGCTCCTTGAGCTTTGATATCTTGTTTACCGACCTAAGCTCGACCTTGACCATCTCATTAGGTCTGTTTAATACCGACCTAAGCCTGACCTTGACTATCTCCTTAGGTCTGTTTAATGCCGACCTAGGCCTGTCCTTGGGCTTTTTGTGCCTAAACTCTCCTTGTTTTGATTGGGCCAAGCCCAATGACTTTAGCTATTCTTATGCACATCAACAAACCCCCCTCCCCTCCCCCAGTATCATGTTTTACTTGACTTAAGCTAAAACATGATACTTAGCCCCAGATAAACGATTAGTATGCATCCGACCTTAGTAAGTTTTTGTCCGACCTTGACTGTGGTGAGGTACTGAAATCCAGACTATAATTATCGACCTAACATGAATTTTACCGACCTATTGCTATCTGAAATGCTAAACTAACATAGAGCATTACGCCATGTCAGCCGGATCTACCTAACAATGTTTGCAGTGATAACTGAAAGATTTATTTAATTACATACCTCCGCATCTTGATCTAAGGGTTTGACCCAATATCCTATGAGACTATGCTAATGACTTGTCCCGACCAAATGCCTAGTCCTACCTATGTTTGTCACATCTAACTGCTTAGCCCTTCCCATATAACATTGTCTTGCCTGTTTAACATGACAATGAAGAGGAGCCATCCCATACATGATAGAGAAAACATATGCATAATTGAAGACATGGCTTAAAAACGGTTAAACCAAGCCTTCCAAGGTATACATGATAAGTGATCACATGATTTCTGTAAGTAGTAGCTGGTCATCTATCATGGTTACTGGTATGCTCAACTATCTTGTGAGTATAACATGGTGGTTATCAAATTTAACATGGTGACTGGTATGCTCAGCTATAATGATGGTTGTCACAATAATTTGAAAGCGGTTTCAAACCGTGCCTTTCACAATGCATACTGAATAATGAAAACAATAATGTGAAAGCCGTTTCCAACCATGTCTTTCATAATGCATACTGAATAATGAAAATAGTAACTTAAGCATCTAAGATATTTTATTGTCCTATAAACCGTACCTGATGGTCTCCAAGACCTACAAACTGTGTCTGATCTGACTTCATGCCTTGAATGCGTGTCCCCTGCAGGTTATAAAGGGGTGTTTAATATTCGCGGTGTACTTAGGACACTGTAGTTCAGTTCGTCTACTAACGGGGTCGTTCCCCAGATCGTCAACTGATGGGGGGTCTGCCCTCCAGGTCGTCCACTGATGGGGTCTGCCATCTAGGTCGTCCACTGCTCCAGGTCGTCCACTGATGGGGTCTACCTTTTAGGTCATCCACTGATGGGGGTCAGCCTTCTAGGTCGTCCATTGATAGGGGTCAGCCTCCAAGGTCATCCACTGGTGGGGGTTAACCTCCAAGGTCATCCACTGATGGGTCGGCCTCCAAGGTCATCCACTGATGGGTCGGACTCCAAGGTTGTCCACTGATGGGTCGGCCTCCAAGGTCGTCCACTGATGGGTCGGCCTCCAAGGTCGTCCACTGATGGGTCGGCCTCCAAGGTCGTGCACTGATGGGTCATCCTCCAAGGTCGTCCACTGATGGGTCGGCCTCCAAGGTCGTGCACTGATGAATCATCCTCCAAGGTCATCCACTGATGGGTCATCCTTCAAGGTCATTCATTGATGGGTCATCTTCTAAGGTCATTCACTGATAGGTCATCCTCCAAGGTCATCCACTTATGGGTCAGCTTCCAAGGTCATCCACTTATGGGTAGGCCTCCAATCCTTATTTCTCACTCCGTAAATTAATATATTTGACCTGTATTCCACATGCAAAAATTTTGGGACCTAGAATGTCTTCCTGATTTGCCATTCCTCCATTTCTCGACATCCATGCACAACAAAGAACAAGAAATGCAACAAGAGTTAAAGTATACAACCAAGAAACAAGAGACCCATGGTATGCAGTTTCAAGACATATTTTAATTGTTTCAAGAGCTGCCTTCTGAAGCGTGCTCCTTCTAAAATGTTAACAACCAGATAGATGCACATGGTATGCAGTTTGGAAGTGGCTAAAAAATCGGGCCTTCCCAGATGTACATGGTATGATGACGATGCATTGATGTCAACCAAGTTTATGTTTCTTTACGTCGGTTAGAAAATTCATCGTTCCAAAAACTGTACCTGATTGAATAATTATTTCTTTAGTGCAAACTGCTACTCCGGAAGAAGAAGCATCCATTCCCGAACCTTCTTGCATCATGATTTCAACAATTTTCTTCAATTTTCTTTGATTGTGAAGAAAATTTGATGAAAAAATTGATCAAATCGTTCCCCACAGACGGCGCCAGTTGATGTGACGCAAAATGTCCGGCGTATGGATGCTCCGGCTGGCCCAATGAAGATCTTGAACGTTCAGGCCCAATATAGAGATTGACGGACAAAATGGATGAAGGCAAAGATGGAAACCGAGCTATGGAGGTCGGATTAGTGAGGACCTGGATCTGTATGAAGAATATTCCGGTGACAAAGACAAGCAATCAGAAAGAAGCGGGGCTATCCCCCCTGTTTAACTCCGACGATCAAGTTAGCAAGATGCAATATGAGAAACTGTATTGATCAAGAGTTTAAGCATGAAGAAGAAGGCGTCTAGAATGGCTTACCCGAAATGAGTCTGGTGACTGAGTATTTATAGGCTCATCTTGATATATCCGTTGTGCTGTGATGAGCTGTATGATATGTCTGTTGTGCCATGATGACCTGCACTTCCAACTACTCTCTTTTTTATGATGAATTTAACGTTCTTGTAATAACGACTCTAATTTGGCTCATTTGTCATTATTGCTCCTGCATATATCAGATTCATGGCCCTACAATAATGTCTAGCTGTCATGCCAATGTTACCGTTATCCCGACCTGACATAAGCTTTACCGACCTAAGATTTGCTGACCTAAGCTCTGCCGACCTAAGCTTTCCTGACCTAAACTTTACTGACCTAAGCTTTACTGACCTAAGCTCTGCCGACCTAAGCTCTGCCGGACCTAAGCTTTACTGACCTAAGCTTTACCGATCTAAGCTTTCCGAGTTTGGTTATCTTGTTTACCGACTTAAGCTCCTTGAGCTTTGATATCTTGTTTACCGACCTAAGCTCGACCTTGACCATCTCGTTAGGTCTGTTTAATACCGACCTAAGCCTGACCTTGACTATCTCCTTAGGTCTGTTTAATGCCGACCTAAGCCTGTCCTTGGGCTTTTTGTGCCTAAACTCTCCTTGTCTTGATTGGGCTAAATCCAATGACTTTAGCTATTTTTATGCACATCAACCCCTACCAATCAAGTCTCATTAACAATAAAGCGTGAGTGAATAACTGATGATTTACATTAATTTCATATTTATAAATTGTGAGGTTCAATTTTGAATATAATGTTACTGTAAATGAGATTTATCTATCCACCTACTATTTATTGTAAATGAAGAGCCGATTAATAAGGATATTTTCGTCTACATATTTTTATCTTTCTTATTAATGATATGTTAAGTGGTTTAACCATTTACTATTTCAACAGCTGCTAACATTTTCTCATTTCAATTCCGTTTTGAGGGGTGTAATTTTTATTTTTAACACATTCAGGGGCCGTTTGGTAGTTTTCACAAACACCAAGGAGTGCTTGGTAGTTTGGACGATTTTTGAGGGAGGTAAATATAATTTACTCATAAATGAATTGACGAAATGAGGTAAATTGTATATCAAACCCTACGTTTTGGACTAAATTATAATTTTGTGCTTAAAGTTTTAATAAATTACATTATAACTCCTTTACAAGGACCAAGATGTTAATGAGTTAAATTGTAACGACGTAATGTTACTTTGGTGTGAAGTTTAATGATCGAGATGTAATTTAAAGATGAGATTCCGATCCTTACAAGGATTCAAATATAAATTGTTGAAACTTCAAAGGCTGCCACATAATTTAACAAAATATTAGGGACTGAAATGTAATTTGCCCAAACTATTATTATGAAACTTAAATCAAGATATTTCACCATTTTAAAGATAGAATAGGAAATATAATTGATGATTGATAATTATAAGTCTTTTTTTAATGTAAAAAAAAAGAAGTTATAAGTCATATTCTATCGTATTTATTATACACATTCTTATTCTCATTCTTGAGTTAATGGACTCATTATGAGTATATTTTCCTTTTCAACAATTGGTATTCCATGCATGATTACTTTCAAATTTCACTATTATTTTAGAAGGGGAAAAAAAATAATTTCGCATTGGAATCAAAAAGATTTTCCAAGTCTCTCGCTTTGTTACCTATTCTCTTACTTGTCTTAATCACTGTTTTGGAGAGAAAAATGAATCTTTAGTAGCATCATATGTGATGTTAGGGTATATGATTATTGTCAATTGATCTCATCTATAATTGAACTCATTTTTGTTACTTTATTTTCAGGATATCATTTCACCTGATAAGATGGTAAACCAGAAAAAAAAGCATTACAGTTGCGTTTGAGCGCAGAAATAAACAAGTGATCTCTGAAATTAAAATTCCTTCATTAAGGTTGAGTCAGCGTGCAAAATCTAAGATTATTTTAGTGATGGATTTATCCATTTTTTAACACACAATGTGAATCCAACTTGGCTATTTTTGTTATTTTACTTGCAACTTGATCAATGCCAGTTTGGAAAGCATAAGAATAGGCATCGCTAATGGCCAGCCACCCCCAAATGGTTAAAAAACACACAAGAAATCTCAGAATCTGCCATTTTTGTATGCAAATATTGTCCTGATGAACACAATATTATTTTATAAAGGGCGTGATTCTTGGGCAGATTTAAATAGTATTCAAATCCCTTTCATTGTTAGGAATCTTTTGCTATTTTTTTTTTTCCCTTTTTAGATTCTCAAAGAAATCTTCTTTTTGCCAAACCCCTTCAAAACATCCCAACATTGTGGTACTTACAACAACTGAAGGGCAAAACATGGATTCTCAACATCTCAAACAATTTCTTCTTCTTGCATTTTCAGCAGCAGCAGCAGCCCTGGCCATCTCCCCTTCCCACGGTGTCCCGTATCGAACTCTGTACACCATTTGCTCCCAATCGCAGAGCGAAGAAGCCTGCGTGAAAATACTTCAGAGCGATCCCCACACGGGTTCTGCAACTCTTCCTCAGCTTTCGCTGATATCCATAGGCCTGGCGAGGAATCAAGCCAGTAAGAACTACCAGGTTTTCACGGATTTGTGGAAGAATAACACCTCGCCACCATTGAAGGCTGCTTACGACGACTGTAGGACCATTTACAATCAAATGAAGGTCAAGATCAATGAAGCCAATCAGTTGTCCCTGCAAGGAAGGTACAAGGACATACATCAACTGGGAGACGCGCAAAGTCTCGCCTACAAGTGTGAGAATGGACTCCCTTCGAGTTCAAAGACAGCCCCAGATACCGAAACGATGGTCTTAACTTGTCAAGCTTCTTGGAGTGTCATCTCTTATATTCTTTCTTCTACTCCTCAATGACCACATAACATAGGAGGGTTCTCCTCCTCCTCAAAAAGCTGTCAAGAATCATGTTTTATGCCAGCCTAATACAGGTTGGCACTTTCCTGTTAGAATGTAATAATATTAGCAGTCTTTCTTTTCTATATCTTTTTTCCCATGCCTTTGATTTGTCATGGACAAACCATGATCATGGCATGTGAAGCATTACTTGTGCCATTTATCTCACAAGATTCATGCAAACAGAGAACAGATAATTAGGTATTTGTTCCCGAGTAAAGACCATCTTCATGAATGGAAATGTGAGATTCATGCATCCAAACCAACACCTAAAGTCCCCAACAGATCCCTAACAATACTACCTCACGGAGGAGGAAAATTGCAACTAGTCCTTGACAACCGTCGCGCCACTATTTGACTTCAAAAATATGATAGCGGCAGATCTATCAATGGTCGCTAGCATGGACTGGAGAACAAGCAAAGGTAAAGAGGGAGGTGGAGCTACCAATTCAATCATTCAGCACTTTCTCCTATCTTTGAATCTAATTCTATGCAATCAGAATAATCCCATTACCATTCAACTAGAAAATTGAAATCTCCATCATGGATGATGGGACAATCTAATCCAAGACTTCATCACAGCCACCACTTTTAACAACTAAAAGGAGATTCTTTACTAATGCATTATAGTATAAGTCTGAAAACTGGTCACATGCTTTTTGGCAAAGCTAAGTCAATGCTAGTGAGGCAATGACCTTCAGAGATGGGCATTTCATCAGCAAAAGCTGGATCCAAGAGTGCCATTAATTATTCACAATCTGAAAAAGCAAATTGGAGACGAAATATAAAACACTACACTTGCTCCTATATCATGAGGTTTCAATCCAACATGTTAAAGCAAAAAAAATGAGTTGTTCATCTCCCAAGTAGAACAACACGGTCCTTCTGTACTGCCTGAGACAGGTTGATGTCAAACAGTTCGCACCGGATTGGCATCTCCATTTCGTAGAAAGGGTTCTTCAACACAAAATCTGTATATAATTCATAAACATGTTTCAAAAGCCCCTCCATATGTAGAGTTCCGGGTTCACAGACCACAAAAAATTTTGTCCCTACAAAAAAAGATTTAGTTATAGCTGTTAAATAATTCTCTTTATGATTATAAAAATTAAAATAACCAAAAAGGGAAATATTTTGAAAGTTGATACAGTATAATATTCTCCTTCATCAGCAGCATATTACAGAAATAAATTGGCTGAAAGGAGAGGATGAGATTTTCGTTCCTATCAGAAATTAGGTAACAGGGAACAACACTAGACTACTATTCTTATTTCCTCAGTGCAAGCAGAGATTGACAAGAAAGCAAGCCATAAATTTCAGATTGAGCAAAACCAATACAAGTACCATCCGGGACAACATGTGCTGAACTGCCGACTACCGTGGAACCTAAAAAACAGAGTTTCCGCATTCAACCTCTTTAATTGAATATTGAGTAAGGGAAGTCCATTCGGCTTCTACAGATGCCAAGGGATGGCTCCTTCTAGACCTCCTGAACCGCTAACACAGGCCCTCAGATGAGAAAAGGGGATCATATGCCTCCATGTACAAAAACGCCTCTCATTTAACATTATTGTTCATCTTTATATAACCCCCTAAAAACCCCAGACTAGTGCATAAATCTCCAAAACAGTACATAGAAAACCATGAAGGCTAAAATTGGTTAAAAACAAGGTACCAATAATATTAATATGCAACACATCGGACACCAAATGACATAACCTACCAAATTTTAGCTTAAATGCCTGATAAATATCATTTCTAACTAAGGGAACACAAGTTGAGAAAAATCATCATGATTCCGTGACCCTTTTCAGGTTATCCAGAAACAAGTCACACAATTAAATTTCTATTGAAAAGCAGGAATGTTCTCAGTAACATACATCTTTCAATAAGGACACCACAACTATGTATCATGAATAAAAAAGATGGTCAATCTGACTAAGCACATACTCATCCTTCTTTCCATATAATGTTTTCCAATGATGCACCATATTCTCAATCAACTTTCACTATTTGTACCCATCCTCCAAGTAGAAGGTATGGGAGAAGCCCTTCACCTATTACCAACACACTTTTTATTAACATAATCTTCTCCCTGACACTGAATATTAAGTTAATGAGCCACCCCATTCTATAACCTATACATGCATTTCAGACTGTCATTCTCATGAGTATACGTCAAACATATAGAGAAGTTACCTACACTGAAGAGTAGATCTTTCTTAATTATGAGCACAACCTTGCACGAAGAAATACTGATTTATTACTTATCACACAGGTTATAAAAGTAACTTTTTGTCATGTCTGTCCAGGAAGTGGACATTTTTTTATCAACTTTTACCTAGATATTCTAATGGAGATTCCTCAATTGCATAATTTCAAGAATCATCTCCATTGTTAGTAAATACGTCTGTAACTATAATCAATCTTCTGCCCCTTTGGTAGACCATATTGGCAGAGAATTCCACTCATCATGGGGCAAGAGGTTGGAGAATGAGCCATATGACCTGCCCATCCAAATTCATTGGCCTGATACTTGTCCCGATTAACATCCATGCCACTATTCTCAGAAAGAACTGGTCATAAGTAGGATCAAACTGGCTGAAAATTCACCTATTTTAAACTCAGTAGCCCACGAGAAAAGAAGATCCACTGAAGTCAATTCACCGAAATTGGCTCTCATACTAACAAGAAGTGTGCATCCAACAATGTACATTCGAGAATAAGCAACAGTTTAACTCAGAACCACTAGCTATGGCTTCTTATTCATAATCACACAACACCTGGCTATGTTACCATCAGCACAATAAAAACTACCCAGAACCAAGTCAAGATCTTCATATTCCCCAAATATGTACTGTGTTCCTATTCTTATTCCTTCAGCTAAATAAAAGGCATGAATTTCTAACTGCATGATCCCGCAAAGGAAAACGTCTTTCTTAACAATCAAAATACAACAAAGCCAAAAGAAACCGACCCCAAACGTTAAATCACACAGAACACATCAACTACAAGTGCACATAACAAAAAAATTACAAAAACTGAAAAATAGAAGAGGAATAGGGAAGAGGGAAAAACCAGTTAGGGACTGATAGCAATGGAGATCAAAAGTGTCCGCCTGGAGGAGTTCAATCCCAGAGCAATTGGGAACAGGGGAAAGCTGCTGAGAGATGGCGTGCATAGAGTGCCATAGACTGGCTACTCTCAAGCTGTCATTGGTGTCCATTCTTCCCGCAGATCCATAGTCCTTGTAGAAGATTAGCCCGCCTGATTTATTGATTATGTAGAGGCTGTAAATGGCCGCCATCATCCACCGCTTCCAATACACAGATCTTCCCAATTCTCAAACTCTCTGTTCTTTTCTCCTCCGTCTTCCAAACCCGCCGGAATGGAAGTTTCGGAACAGCGACCGCAGCTCAGCTAACTAATGCGTAAAATGGGTGGATTAGAGTTGGGTCGGGTCCTTAGTCGGTTAACCCGAAGAGATCAGCAATTTTTTTGGATAAATTACCAAAATTCCCCTATATTTTATTAAAAATACTAATAAGACCCTAAAGTTGTAAGTTTATTAGGAAGACCCTATCTTGGTAAACTTTTTGCACAGCAAAGGAGTTTTGATATCGTTTTAACAAATAATTTCGAGATTCACTTGGCAATTTTTCAAAACTCATTATTCGATTGGTGATTTAAATAAATCTCAAGGAAATGTTTGATAATTTACTTATTTTTCAGGGGCAAAGGATTGTAGCTTTCTAACATCTAATTAAGAAAATTAGTGTCATTGATAAAAAAATTTGTTCAACACTATTAACAATATTCATTACAACTTTTCATAATAATTTATATAGCATACATTCATTAGTTAATAATTTGATACTAATAATTATTTAATAAAAATATAACTAAATAAATGCATGTTGCATCCGCTGCTATAAAAAAAAACTATGAGGAGTTAAGAGTTAAACTATGGTTAATTAAAATTGTAATTTGGGTTATAATTATATTACACCATGTCACATAGAATTTAACTATTGTCGGCAGGCAAAAATAATAATTTTGGTTGGTTTCAATCGATGAGTCACTAACAAATTAACAATGGACTATGATGATGGATGCTGTGGTTATAGCTATAAGGAGAATGGGAAAAGGGTAACGTGTCCGGTTATGGACCGAATTCCTTAGTATTGAATTTTATTTATTTTTTTTGTTGTTGGAGAACAACTAATTAAGCGGCTGGGTCATGGGGATCCTTTATTAATTTGGTGGCATAAATACCTGAAATAAAGACGTGTCGAGGGAATGTAATGAGTCTTACCTTAGCATTACAAATATGCAAATGCAAATGATGAAAAAGTTTGAGAAATACATCGGTAAAAATTACAACACAAGATATGGAACACTACACGTAACCAAGCTAACCAAACGCCGAAGCCGCAATGGCATATGGAGGTATGGGTGAACATCCTCGACTCCTGTGTATCACTCGCCAAGCAAGCCAAACCATCCGCAACTGCATTGGCTCTCGGTATATATGCATGAGGAAACAGGGAGAGAGGCCCGAATCCGTACGATCTGCTTCAGAGCCGATGAAGCCCACCAAGACCATACTCCTTTGGAGAGAGCTTCCAAAAGGTGTTTCGAGTCCGTCTCCACCATAAGAGAGAGTATAGGTCACCGCTGACATGCTAGGATACCCAATATTAAAGCCGATGCTTTCGCCTGAAAATTGGTTAGATTACCCAAATGAAAAGATCCTGCAAATACAACAAACCCTGTGGCGTCTCTAAAAAAAAAAACCACTACCTGACATTTTCGTTAGTATTGAACATTTCTGTTTCTAAGTGAAATCACCTCGCAAAAATGAAACTCAAAGATTTGACGAGGTTCGCACAAGCTGTGGAACAGGCGGTTTACTTCGATGCAAAGTGAAGAACTTTACCAGGACTTGACATGCCACACACCCTCTTGAAAGAAAGGGGTGTCTTGGGAAATGCAGAAACAGGTGGTGCATGGTTGTCATGAGCTCGTGCCGTAAGGTGTTGCGTTCAATCTCGCAATGAGTTCAAACCATCTATAGTTAAGCATAAAAGAGATTTCGCTGGAGTTATGAGCTCAAAACCTCAAACTCATATGAAGAAATAAAAGATTGATGTTATTGCCACAATAATAATTCACCATCAAAAACAAATTGTACGTAAACACATGTAATTTCGGACAATAAGTTATTTGGCAAATCCTGTGTGGAAGCTACTCTCAAAGCATATTTTTGGAAGAAAAAAGGTGGAACCTACACTCAAAATGTGTTTTACAAACACATTCCAAACGCATTTTGGGTGTGGGGTCTATATTTTTTCTACCAAAAACATGTTTTGAGAGTAGATACCAAATCTCAAAATTCATACAAAACAAATTTTATCTGTGGAACCCACAATTTTACTCTCAAAACATGGTTTCAAAAATGCTTCCACATATGGCCATTCTGACAATACATAGTCGAGAGAAAAACTAAATATACCGTAAATAATGGAGTCCACTAGGAGCTAGTTAAAAAAAATTACAATAGTAATAATAATCACAATAGTAATTATGGCAAAACATGATTATATGTGACAAAATATAATATTTTACCATAAAAAAAAGGTTAATTTGACAATTGGTATTTCCTATATTAAAAAAACACACATTTTATATTTAGAATAATTTTTATTATTCAATACATTTCTTCATTTTCATCTTCCAATTCACTTTTAATATTCATAACATATATTCTAATATATATCGAATGTGATACCATATGCTCCGAAAATATTTATGAGAATGGCCCATAAGATATACTATATTGTATTTTACCCACACACAAAAAAAAATTATATAAGTTTAATTATTTTATATTCAGCAAATCCTCTTTTTTTTAATTTATAAATATACTAATTACACTATTTGATATTAAAAGTACCAATTATGGGAAAATTATATTTTTGGTCTCTATTTTTTATATTCGTTTCACTTGTGGTCCTTGTTTTTTTACTATTTTGGCACTTTTGGTCTCGATAATCAACTTTAGATTTTTGTTGACTAATTTTGTAAGTCAATATTAATTTTGTGAGTCAACAATATTCTTAAATTTTGCATAACTAACCGATCATGGGAACCAAATTTGCCAAAATAGTAAAGACCGAGAATTACAAATGCAACGACACTAGAAAGATAACAAAAAATGCGACGAATGTAAAGAACATGAACCAAATGTGTAATTTTTACTACAAAATATTTAAGAGGAACAAAGCAGCGTCGCAAATTGTGCCACGTAGCCAACGCCTAACGGCAATGCTATATATATTTGAAGCTACCAAACCAACTAATTTGACTGTAATCAAAATCGATTTGGAAGAGCCAAAACTCAAAAGAAAAGAAAAATGGCGGTGAAGCAGCAGCAGCGGGAGGTGGAGGATGGAGGTCCAAAACCGACGGTGGAGATCAGTAATCTCCGGTTCACCTACCCTGGGATCGACGGCCATCCTCCGCCTGGCTCCACTCCTTTGATCCAAGATTTTTCTCTCTCTCTTTACCCCGGTGATCGTTGCCTTCTCGTGGGATCCAATGGCGCTGGTTATCTCTCTTATTCCCGCTTTATTTTGCTTTTTTTTTTTTTTCATCCTCAATTGCTTCAAAATGAGTTTTTCTTTTCTTCTTCTCTATTGGGATTGTCTTAGAAATGATCAATTTTGCTATTGAAATACTAATGATTAGTTGTGTACTGTTAGTGGTAGTGGCTTGACTGAATTTTGTACTATGAGGTTGTCAATATGACTTTGAAGGTTGCTCTTTCTGTTATTATTCTACTTTTATATGGGTGTTGTGTAGTGGGCTAGTGGTTAATTTGACTGCATTGAATTGGTTTTTGGGGTTTTGGATTTTAGGAAAAACTACAATTCTGAAGATTTTGGGAGGAAAGCACATGGTGGAGCCTGAGATGGTGAGAGTCCTGGGAAGATCAGCATTCCATGACACTGCTCTCACTGTTTCTGGAGATCTCTGTTATCTTGGTGGAGAGGTATTTTTTTAATTCTCCCCTTTTACTCTTTTTTATTTTATTTTTTACAGTGTTAATTTTTGTGTGTGACTTAATTTTTGTTGAATAGAGAGTTAAGAGAATAAGCAGGATCCATACAAGTTTTCTTTAGTTCAATACTGTGCTGCTGGTTGTATATAAGTTTCCGAATATTAACTTTCAGTTATTGTGCATAAGAAAGACCTGAAGCTTTATCTTTGCATATTTTATCATTTTGGTTTATGAATTGTCTTGAGGTGATGTATATGGGGTACTTGGGTAATGATTGTCATTGTTTCTGGAAATTCTTTTTTCCTTTTATGTAATTATCCACGTGGACAATGACCATGATGCCATTACCTTAGAATATAATTGAATCTTGCAGTGGAAAAGAGAAGTTGCATTTGCTGGGTTTGAGGTCTCCATTCAAATGGATGTTTCTGCTGAGAAAATGATATTTGGTGTTGCGGGTATTGACCCTCAAAGACGAGATGAACTGATCAAGGTATGATCTTACAATGATGGTTACTTGTTAACAAGTTTCTTTATCATTGCCTTGCTTGTATGGATTGAACTTTCTTTGGTTAGAGGCACAGACTTCATTGTTTTGATTGAATGTATTGATGAAATTAACTGTGTGAGCCTCAACGGCATACAGATCTTATGGGTGTTTACTATTGTTATCTTATCACTTTCTTCGAAAAGTCTTGATGCATTATCATTTCAGATGTTTTTGGTGCCACAGTTTTCCTAGAGGATCTATCTAAATTGCCTCTCTTCTTTGATAAATACAATGATTTTGGTTGTACGCAAAGAAAAGCTTTTGGTGGACTTTAGACTCTAGTTTAGATTTTCAATCAAAGAGGTGCCAGTTTAATTGTAAATTGCCTAAATTGAAGTTGTTTGAGAAATATGAAACAGATTCAGTGAAAAATGAATTAGGTCGGTGTATGTATTTGTAGCCATGAGGATATAGCTATCAAGTGTTCTTATTTCCTATTCAGTATGAACTTAATTTGGTCTTATGTGCTGTTTTCACTGAAGTCAGATATTTTCTGCCTTTTTATATTTTACTACGATTAGTCTCTATTCAAAACCTTGGTATGTAATAGAAGAGAGCTTTCTTTTGTTTGTGCGTCTTTACATTGAGTGGTAATCTGTCTTTGACATGATGAATGGATTTACTGATTTCCTATATGGAAAAAGTAAAAGTTGAACCAAGAAATAGCACTACTAAGCATATACTAATGTTTTTCCATTTTATACAAATTTGCAATAGATATTTTCATTCCTCTGATGTTGATGGTTGCTAAATTCAAAACTCATGTTAGCATTGTTTTCCTTCGAAAGTAGTTTTATCTTGTTATGGCTGTTAGAGTTTCACACATTTTCTTTTTGTAAAGTAGGTCTTAGGCGTTGATCTATCATGGCGGATGCACAAGGTGTCTGATGGTCAGAGAAGAAGAGTACAGATATGCATGGGTCTACTTAAGCCATTCAAGGTACAATTTCCTTCAGACCAAGTTGTGAAGTCTATATTTGTCATGTACTTAATCTCTTAGAAATGTAACCATAATCCGTCTTGTAATTATTAGAATCTTTTGTGTATCTAGGTTCTACTTCTAGACGAGATCACAGTAGACCTAGATGTCCTCGCGAGAGCTGTCCTTATGAAATTTTTGAAGAAGGAATGCCAAGAACGTGGTGCTACAATTGTTTATGCAACCCATATTTTTGATGGCCTTGAGGATTGGCCTTCTTCTATTGTAGGATTCTGTTCTCCATTTCCTGTTTTGCTGACTTCATAATTTTCTTCACTAAACTTTATTCTCGAACTGATCTTCTCTGTTTAGGTCTACGTAGCCCGTGGGAGGTTGCATCTAGCAATGCCAATGGAAAAGGTTCGGGAGATGAGCCAGTTGTCACTAATGGTAAGTTTTCCTCACTAACAACCATCTACAGTCTAGGTTCATTTAGTGAGTTTTTCATTGTTCTATTATTTCGAAGATTACTGAATGCTGCACCAATGTTTATAGGGCTCATGCTTGGGATCAAGCTCAGAATGTTTGATATCTGCCTTCCTGAAAATTAGAACTTGCTAGAATCTTGAACAAAATAAAGAAACATTTTACTCTCTCTGTCCCGTTAAAAGAGTCTAGTGGTGCAACCATTTTTGAATCGCATAACGGGCTATTTTCTGCTTGTGGTTTTGCACAAACCATTGACATAAATGTTTTGTGCACTTTGGGAAATTGGCAATTGACAGAGAACAGTGGAGAGTGGGCTGAGAAAAGAAAGAGATGAAGACCGGAGAATAAGGAAAGAGAGGAAGGCGAAAGGGCTTCCAGAGTTTGAAAGGCGAAATGAGGGAAGTCGGGTGGCAGGGGAGCCAGCTCGGGCATTGAACAATGGATGGGCAGGTGGAAGGATGCATTCCACCATTGCTGGTGAAGATAATTTTTCCTTGAGCTCAAACAGGGTTCTCAGATAATTAATATTATTTGTTGGGCGGCAAAATTGCAATTTCAGTTTACTACACGTACTTTTCTTTAATTATAATTATTGATGTGTACCTTATTTTATTTTACATATTTTATTGTCACAAAAACTTTTTAAGCCTCAAATAGTGGAGTGAAGCGATACAAATACGATCAATAAAGTCAGAATTTGTTGGAATTCCTTAATCTCTTCTTTAGACAAACGTCAATGTAAACATTACCACTTTTGATATATTATGATGATTTTTCACGGTTCTTAATAGATTTTTTTTTATTTATTTCTTCTTTCACATTTTTTTAATATATTCACATGTTGCAAATGAGCCCTAGGAATTACTTGCTCATTCTCATTCCTGCCCGCAAACTCTTACGAAGTTCTTTCTAAATTGACTATTTATGCCTTGTCAAAGGTGTTCCAGAAATATCTCATAATTAGCTCTACAAATATGAAGGTATTTTTTTAGGAACTTCGGTATTTTCAACATTATTTCATGCAAATTTATGGAGTTATACGCCAATCATGAAATTTATTTTATCTTTTACAAAATTTAGAGAGTATTTCATGTTTTTATGTCCAGGTTATCGATTCAAATTGGCGGGTGCCCACCCCTCGACTACAACCTTACCCGATTGATCATTCGTGTCGACCCAATTCAGTTGCGAACATTTTAAGTTTGTGTCGGGAACGTAGATTAACGAATTTATATTCTCACCCCCTAACTTTACCTGTTTAAATATTCGAATATCGACCCATTTAACCCATCTCCTAAATGTAATTCATTTATATCGTGTCAAATTTCAAAAATTTACAAGAAAGTTTTGTCGAAAGCAATAAAAACAGCTTAAAATTTGCGTCTCTGAGCGGCGCGTGCCACAATTGAAAGACTACTGACCTAATCGATGTAGTGCTGTGCTAAACTGGCCAGTAAAATAAAATGGAGAGAAATGAATCGAATTTTTCTTATTTTAACAAGAAAGATAATATCATCTAGATCTCACTAATTTAGACTGGTTCAACAGAAACAACGGTTTTAACATCATATCAAAACACTAAAAATGCAGAGCCGACCTGCATAACTATACCATATCGAAATGTCAAATAGTATGGAATACAGACAGACCACTAAACATAAACAGAAAAAGAAAAAAACAGTTTTGATCTTGCAGATGATGCAAGATGAATCAAATTATAAAAATAACATGGAAAATGTGGCGTCCACTTGGGGGGAAGGAAGACTGATCTGCAAAAATCATGAAGTATGATGTCTTCTTCTTCTTCTTCTTCGTCGTTTAGGCCTACAACCAACGAATTCCCAGGAATCAGGAAGTTGCTAAATCAAATTTTAACCCAACATTTACCAGCATATGTATATAGTTGTCAATCAGAGACATTTTCCTACCTTGTTAGCTATGTTGTTAGATAGCCAGTCGAGGCCCTCGTAAAGCCCTTCCCCAGATGTGGCACAGGTGCTCTGGATGTACCTGAAAAATGTAGACATGAATTTTCAGCACACGTTCTATGCATACATGACAGGAGAGCATGTGAGGGCAGTGTCTGTGAGTCCTTACCAATGACGCTGACGGAGAGAGTGAAGACCGAGCTTGTCGGTGATCTCTGCAGCATTCATTGCGTTTGGAAGATCTTGTTTGTTGGCAAACACAAGGAGAACTGCATCCCTCAGTTCATCCTACATGTGCATCAGAGATGTATATAAATATCATATTTACAAGGCTCTTAGTATGTACTTAACTAAGAGTGAATTCGATAATTTTGACTCCAATCCATATGATAATTTCATTACAGGTGCACCTAAATGAAGCACTCCATCGTCATAACATGATCAGCAGAATGCAGGTTAAGTACTAAAATTGGATTTAGTACCTCATTCAACATCCTGTGTAGCTCGTCCCTAGCCTCAACAACACGATCTCTGTCATTACTATCAACAACAAAAATAAGTCCTTGAGTGTTTTGGAAGTAATGTCTCCACAATGGTCGGATCTGCAAAAATAAATAAAAAATGAGAAAGTAGAAAATATAAGAATTCAGTCCTTAATCTTCATAAAAGCAGAGCTTCATTATACCCAGAGTCACATTGTTTAAAAGAGTGGGGCAAAAAAATTTATTTCCATTATTCTTTCAAGGGAACTTGATACACCAGCTGAGAGACTCGTTGATAGGTTAAAATATTCACGGATAGGTTATTCATCTTCTTCCAAAGCAGGAGAGACTCATGGTGCTCATGAATACACATCAAAAGAATACTGATACTTTGTGAAGTAATAAACCAATGGAATGGGGGAATAACAAAATACCACTTCAGAAGATACCAAACTCTGCAAATACTGAGTCATTTAAACAAACACCCATTTTTAGATTTTAAAGTTTGAATACAAGTTAAAGCTTTAGCAAACCCTACACGATAGATGAGAAAAGAACCTAGCTAAGGAGAAACAAGTAATACTAATCAGCTCTAATAAACCAGAACCTGAAGTTGACATAAAAAACCAAAGCTTTGTTGCCATAATATTCAGCTACAAGAGGGACATTTATAAAAAATTAAAATTGGTACTTGGCACTATCAATAGCTCAACAAACTCACCATTGCAAAAGGCCTAGCAATGACCACACACAAAGGTAAGCAAAAAGAGAAGGGGCAACACTAAATCCATTAGATACAATCATGTTACTTTTAATAGAAACCTAGCAGTTTAGGTCCTCAATATCATGTTCCAAAAAGATCTCATAATTGTACAATGAAAACTATCAATTATATACAAGTTGCATATCATGCAACCAAATTACGACACTTACCTTGTCTTGGCCTCCAACATCCCAGACAGTGAAGCTGATGTTCTTGTATTCCACAGTCTCCACATTAAATCCTGGCAGTACAAATAAAAGTTCAGCAACAAGACAAAAGAAAGATTTTGATAACATTATTTTCTGCAAAATACTACTCCCTTTGTTCCATTAGAAGAGTCCACTTTGTTGTACTGGGAGTACATACTAAAATAGTACAAAGCGCCTCTCCCTCCCTCCCTCCTGGTTGTGGTATTCATATGCCAGTATTTGTATACATGTAGGTAATCTTAGGACTCTACTAACAAGAAGGCACATAATTTCTTGTATTTGCTTTAGGCTCGATTGATTGAATCACTTATCCAAGTACAGAACCTATTTAGGCTAAAGATGATTATGTGCCTTCTTGTATTATGAACCATGAGGAAATGACCCTCTATTATGAACCATGAGAAAAAACAGTATTTAGAAAACAATTCAAGTGGATGTAACATACCAATGGTAGGAATGGTTGTAACAATCTCTCCCAGCTTGAGCTTATACAATATTGTAGTCTTACCAGCCGCATCGAGACCCACCATCAGTATACGCATCTCCTTCTTGGCAAAAAGCCGGCTGAAAAGCTTGGTAAATGACAACCCCATATTGATACCTTCTTATGCCTGCAGTGACCAAATGTAGAAATAAGCAAACAGCATACATAATCCATCTGACCTATCTATAATCCGTAATGAATAATCTAAATCTTAAATTTCAATAAATTCCAATTTTCAGAAATAACTTGAAGCTAAATTATATGTCCTCTACCTATTCAGAAAGCCAATCGGCACTTTGAATTATAACTTTTATTACTCTTCTTCGCTGGGATTCAAAACTCAATTTGATGAACAAAAACAGTGAATTTAACTAAAACTGGAGAGAGTAACCACCACTCCAGAAAGTAAAGGAAAACAGCAACAAAGAACCCGCTTGCAAACAACAGAAATAGTCGGAATTCAAGCAATGAAATCCCAATCAGCAAATTGAAATGGTTACCGATTTCAAAAAAAAAAAAAAAAAAAAAATTGTTTCCAACAATTCACGACAAACTTACGAAAAATAAATCAAAGCCCTTCCCTTTTCATTTCTCAAACAAACAAAAAAAAATCCCCCTGCTCGCGATGAACGCAACACAAATTAAATCACAAATCTGGAGAAACATCGACCCACCAAACACCACCTCCTACTAAGATCCAACGTTTCACCATCTTTGTCTCTCACTTATTCGAACAAGAATTGAAATCAACAAACAAAACGCCAACACCCAACAAAATTTTTCAAAAAGTAAATAAATAATAAAACCGATAACTGGGATCTAAATAAAGGGATCAGATCTAACTCAGCCCAGATCTACAACTGAAAAAAGAAAAAAAACCCAACAAAACAAGATAATCAAACAACAAAAAACATTCCCCATACACACACAGATGCATGATCTAAAGAAAGATACATGGAAAAGAGAACAAATCCTTACAACAAAGGCAGGAATTGAGGAAGATTGGAAAGGGGCAGATCTTGAGAGACTCTGCCCAGACACAGAAGGCCGACGAAGAATATAAAAATTGCGTTGTTCAGCAGCAAATGTGATGTGACGCAATGCAATGGTGGAGATGAGAGGAAGGTCCTTTTATAGTGTGTAGACGTGTTGCTCTTAATTAATTGTTTTTCAAAATCACAACAAAATTAAAGTTTAATTAAAAAAACGCAATAAAAAATATGTTTTTTAAAAGAATTTTTTATGTAAATAGGTATAACAAATTATGAGAAATAATTATATATTACATATGTATTATAGAACATAATAAAAACTAATGTTATATGCCCTTACAGGATCTTGTTGCATGTTGTTGACAGCGATGCCGTTAATTGTAAAAGCCAATAACAATAAATTATTTTTGCAGAGGCTGAGTATTTTTTTTAAAATTTTTTTTGGGTACTAAAATATAAATGAAAAAAAATTCTTTTAGGGGCCCTATCCCAATTTGTTTGTAGCACTCAATTTATTTCAATGCACTTATGATCGTTTTAACGAAATTGTCATATTTTGTAAACGCATATATTATTTTTATATTTTGATTATAAAATTTAAAATGAGTAATTTCTCTTATACTTTTTAAATATTAGTTATGAACACGCGTGATTAATTCGTAAATGTATGAAAAACAAATAAAGAAAAAAATATTTTTCGTACTTTTTTTTGGGTTAAAGATCGGACCTTTTATTGAGACGAATAAAGAGTTATAACCACTAAATCAACTATGAGGCATTGAACAAAACTCTATCATTAGGACGATTTGTTTTTTTTTCTAGAAATATGGTTATTTTATTCGGACAAAAGAAGTATTATGTTTTGAAAACGTTTTTTTTTTTCCTTTTTCAAAAATAAATTTTCAATATTAAAAGTAAATTAGAAATATAAAAGCTTTTGGTTGAATAAAAAAAAAGAAAGAATGGTTTGGAAACTGAATTTTGAAAATGTTGACAGAATATTCAAAATTGGCTTTCCCAAACAGCGTTTTGTTTGTATGTAATGTTAAATTTGTTGGAAAAGGGGAGGAAAAGAGAGAGCATCATATGCTTATTTCCTTTATAATTAAAATGAAAGATGGCTAATTGGTCATACACATTCTTATTCTCCCATTCAAGATTTATTCAATTGTTTCGTAATTTGTGATTTGTAAATTTTTTTTTTTATATAATTATTACATACTCGTAATATTTATTATGTAGAGGGAATATTTTTCTAAGGAGATTTGATTTGGAATTCTTATATGTCCAAAGTTCACTATTAAAATAATTTCATAGGTTTTCCTTTATTTTGTTCGTCTTCTCCATCTAGTGATTCAAAATAAATTGCATTTGTTAATGACTTATCAAAGTTTTCCTTTCTACTATTGCTGATGGATTCTATGATGCCCCGGTCAAAGAGACTAATTTTCTTCATCTATATGTCCAATTGTTCGCTCTCAAAGCGTCTCGAAATTTAAGCTTCAAGTTGGACAAAGAAAAATATACTGGGGAAGACGATGAAAATTCAAGAAAAAAAGTAGAACTGGGAAGGAGGCAGTCCTATTCCAAAATCAGAAATCTCTTCAACTATATGAGTTAGATATGCTATCTATGTGAGAGGTGCATTTTTATTGAGATCTCTTTTCTCTCAAAGTTGGCTAAAAGAATCCCTATATATAAAAAATTAAAAATCTAATGGAGCAACCAATTAAGTAATTGGAAAACTTATGATTCTTTATTAATAATTTAGAAAAACGCATAAACTACCGAGGAAACGTAATAAACCTTATCTCGGTCTACAAAGAGATGAATGCATGTGCAAAAAAATCTTAACCTATAGTACATCATGCCCTAAGGTTAAAGAATCATTATATATCTAAAAGGGGTAAACTCCTGTCAAACATGTTCATACATGTAACTAATACTTATGCGTATTTTTATTTATTTTTATACCCTTTTATTATTTTGATGAAACCCGTCATTTTTAGATATAATTTTTCGACTGAAAATTATCACAGAAGTTATATGGTATACATGATAAATGTTTTATTTTACGGGTATCATTTTTTTATTCAAGAAAAGCATTGTCAAACTTGATAAGTATCACATGTGTTACTTTCAGGTAACATTTTCGATTTAGGGATAATATTGTAGAAGTGTCACAAGAGTACCACCATCAAACTTGTAAAGTATCACTTGAATTATTTACGAGTATCACTTTTGGTTTAAGAGTAGCATTACCATCACACTTGGCAAGCATCATCAGTGCTACTTACATGTATCATTTTTTGTTCAATAATAATCATTTCCAATTTAACAAGTATCAAAAGAGTAACACGGTCATACTTAACAAGTATCACTAACATTACTAATGTGTATCACATTTGGCTCAGAAGTATACTAACTTATAAGTATTATTCGTGTTGTTTACGAATATCACTTTTAGTTCATAAGTACATTATCAAATGAGCTACCCTACAAATCCTCGTATATTTCGAGTACAAATATTTTACAACAAAATCCGAAGTGCCTCCGAAACAAACCTAAAAAAATAGTTTGGGTACATGTACCTTTTTCAAGTTGTTTCATAATTTTATTGTAAGTATTGCATAATGCACAATATAATTGTGTTCATTGGAGTTTTTTTTTTTTTTAACCGAGACCACATATTTTGTCAGCCCAAAATCTATCTTATTTGTCTACCTTCTCACAATGAAATGTGAGTCATATATCATATCATAGAGTCCACTTCCCTTGAGAAAGCATATAGAGAAAAATAGAATTTGGACCGACAAAGAATCTTATCGGAATTTAACTATCTATGATTGAAGAATTGAATGCCTCCTTTATGAGAAACATTGAGTGCATCGGATGTATCATTAAAAATAGTGCAGCCAACGAATAGTAAAATAGGCAACTTAAATATTTTATTTATTTATTTCTGGGCTCCCTACATATTCATCACCCCCAAGAAAATAACACTTTCCCCTCATTGTGTGTGGTTGTGCCATCCTACGTGATGCGGCGAATGTACTGAATAATTTCTCCTACATTACTGATACAATAAATTTCCTTATCTTCTATTACTCTCTATGTGTAATGGAATGTCTTTTCTTGGATTTGTTCTTTTTTATTGTTTTGAAAACATATTTTTGAAAAATAGTTTTATAATGTAAAAAGTGTATTAAAAATGTAAAAATGTATAGCTGAATAATAAAATGTTGTATTGGAAATGATGAAAAATGATTATAATATATTAAATTTACGGTTGAACAAAAACAAAACCAAATGAAAAGAACGTGCCCTTGTTTTGGTGATAATCTTTCAAAATGATCATTAGTATTTTATCGTATCTTTGTTTATAGTAATAATAAATAAATAAATAAAACTCTCATAACTCAAAAATCACAACTAGAAATGGAATGGTCTCGATCCCCTTTCTGTCTAAGGAGCGGCAATTCAAATTGTACCAATGCTAACAGCGACTTTGAATGAGTCGTGTAGATGACCGTTACTTTTTAACGTGTTAAGTTTGTATCGCATTAAAAATCGTCGCTCATCCATTCACTGCGTGATCTACGTTATGAACCCCCATATAAAAGTCAGGTAGCAAGGAGATTTCAATTCAACCCCCGAGATGTTGAGATGCAAGAAATCAAAAAATAATAATAATCGAACAAATAATTACGGGCCCTCGTGGTTCTGGTCAATCTGTGACGGGGTCAGGGACATCCCACGGGTGGAAAACAGAATGTCCAAATCCTGTTTCTGGAAGGAACAAACTTAACACGCTTGTTTGACGCACGGGAATGAGAATGAACGTCTAATTCATATAATTAAAATTTTTATATTTTGACCGTATACGAATCTAATAATTTAAATGATTATATCATCTGGAACGCAATCTAAAATTCTCTTAAGAGGGATTCATCCATTCCTGGATGGAAGATACCCATCATTTTCATTTCCATTCCCGCGTGTTTGGCTTGGGAATGGGTATGGGAATTGATAAGCAATTCATGGGATTAAAATTTCTATATTGAGTACATACGGAATTTGATAATTTAAACTATTCTATTCTCTAAAATGCAATATAAGATTCTTTTAATGAAAAATCCATCAATTCTCGGAGATGAGAGGTCTCATTTCCATTTCTATTCTTGCGCGAAAAACGTACCCTGAATTGACATCAATAGGGTGACTGCCAAAAAGAAGATGCATGACTCATTCATCTTGATCTATCCCCGCAATAATAATAACACATCTAAATGCAGTAAAGATGACATAACAATGTTTTTTTTTTTTTCCTTTTTTCCAAGAGAAGTCAGATAGAAAAGATGATACCTTGTAGTTGTTGGCTACATTGCTAGCAAGCCACTCCAGCTCTTCATCAAGTCCTTCCCCAGTGGGGGCACTTGTGCTCTGGATATGCCTGTGAAAATGCACAATAAACCATTCCTCAGTATGAGATGGAGTCACAGAGATGGAGATGGAGATCGAGATCGAGATGAGTCACCAGAGGCGTTGCTGAAGAGATTGAGGATCGAGATTGAGCTTTTCCGTGATTTCAGCAACATTCATCGCATCTGGAAGATCTTGCTTGTTTGCCAGAATAAGCAGGGGTGTATCCCTCAGTTTATCCTGCATCGAAAACCCGATCGCGATCATTACTGTCAACAACATAGATAACCCCTCCAACTCTCTTGAACCAGCACCTCAGTGATGTTAATCTCTGAAAATAAAAGTTAAAAATGCTTCAAATCTTTGTCAAGAAATTTAAGCAGACACTGCACATGCAAACTACGTCGTTTTACCACATTCTGGCCACCACAGTCATGGATGATAAAGCTGAAATCCTTGTACTCCAAAGTCTCTATATTAAATCCTGAAAAAAGTTGGGATTGCAACAAAACAAAACTTTCGGGTAAGCTATAAGGATCATATTTCGCCATCATCGGCTAAGAAAACCAATGGAAAATTTAACTTAAGAGCACATACCAACGGTGACAGCGGTGGTAATGGTGTCTCCCAGCTTCAATTTGTATAAGATTGTTGTTTTACCAGAAAAATCAAGACCCACCATCAGTATGAGTACGGGGTCTCTGTTTCTTGAAAAGCTTGCCGAATGACGAACCCATCTTTCTTTGTAAGAAGAGGATTTGTGGGATCCAAGGAGAAAGAGAAAGAAAAGGCCAATCTTGTTTATGATTGAATCTGAATCTGCACCTGCCCTTTTGGAAATTGGAAATGAACCTAGCTAAGAAGCATTGGTCATTGACTTGCTTTTTCATTATTTTTCCTTTTTCTCTTTTGAGCATTGGCTTGCTGTTCGTTGACTTCCATTAGTATATACTCAATAGTAAAAAGAACGTCTCGGGTGGATTGTACGTAGATTGACGAGTCATTCTAACTTGGTTAATTTATATGCGTCGAGTTATAAATTCGAGTAGTATTAGTGTTGATGGTTCTTTTTTATCATGTCGAATTTGTTTCTTGTAAAAAGTTCTCATTTCCCCTGCTCAAAGAAGAGGTACTTCTTCACATTTATGAAAAATCAACGTACATTTGGCAATCAGAATAAACAAAAATACGCAATCTTAGCAAGAAGATTCAACTAACATTGACAGCTAACCCTTGTGGTTCTTTCTGGTCCAAAATTTCTGTCTGTGGAAGACACAAACTTATAGACACAAAGTGACACCAACAGATTGATTGGAGAAAAAAATGATGCATCAATCATCTTTGATCTATCCCTGCAACAATAATACACAGGAAAACCGCGGTCACCCAGTGATGATGTTAGAAACTTAGAACAATGATTCAGCTTTTTCATAAAAAAAAAAAAAGAGAAGAAATGATACCTTGTTGGCTACATTGCTAGCAAGCCACTCCAGCCCTTCATCAAGTCCTTCCCCAGTGATGGCACTTGTGCTCTGGATATGCCTGTGAAAATGCACAATAAACCATTCCTCAGTATGAGATCGAGCGACAGAGATGGAGATGGAGATAGAGATCAAGATTACTCACCAGCAGTGATGCTGAAGAGATCGAAGATCAAGCTTGTCTGTGATTTCTGCAGCATTCATTGCATTTGGAAGATCTTGCTTGTTTGCCAGAACAAGCAGGGGTAGATCCCTCAATGTATCCTGCATTTACCCAAGTTAAAAAGTCATATTCACATCCGTCCCATTAAAAGAATTCCGTTTCTAATACTGCCAGTATCAGAAACACGGCTTTTACAGTGAGATTGGAAGGAGTAGAATCCTAATAGATGGATTTCTACAAAAGTTCAGCTCAGTCAAGTATGTCATTACCACATTGAAGTGACAGAAAAGAGTACATAAATGATAGTTAGAGAGTAAGTAATGCAAAAACTCTCCATGTTTCTAAATGCAATTCAAACTTAAAAATTATATATCATAGATGCCTTAGGTTTGATACCTCCTTCAACTTCAAGTGCAGATCATCCCTAGCCTCAAGAACACGATCGTGATCATTACTGTCAACAACATAGACAAGTCCTCCAAGTTCATAGTAGAAGTAGAACCTCAATAATGGTAGTCCCTGAAAATTTTCATAACAAATAGATTGAACTCTCAGGACATATGTGAGCACTTTCCTACAAGTAAAATGCTGCAAATCTTATACATTCCAGAGAAAGAGTCGCATTTTTGTAAAAACTCAAAGAACTATGTCAATCAGTTAATAAAAGCTAATTTAGATAGAAATCCAGAAGTTTTAGGTCATTGTTAATGTCTCCACAAGTTCTTAACAATGCTTCAAGTCTCAAATCTACAGTAAAGAACTCATGAGTTGGCTAATATTATGTCATTTTACCACATTCTGGCCACCACAATCTAAGAAGAGAAAGCTGAAGTTCTTGTACTCCAAAGTGTCCAAATGAACTCCTGGCAGAGAAGAAAAGAATATGGATCAGATCTCAAACCATCGTTCAAACCACATTTTACATTTTATCAAGAGTGAACTACCCAAAAGACACTTTACTTTTCTAGTATGTCCGCTTTGGTAACTAAAACTTTTTTATTTCACACAAATGTCACCATGCTCTTTAAAATGGGCCGAATATGTCATTTTATTGTTTTGCGCCGTTAGTCTTGACCGAAGAGCATACACACACGTTTCAAGTGCCCTTTTTCAAGGGTATTTTTGTCCATGCGCTTAGAAAGACATTTGTCTTATAGAATACACTATTCATCTTATTATCCACAAAAAAAATTCCTCCCAACTATTTTATCAAACAACTTTAATCCATAAAAACTACCCACCTTTTTAACCAACTGAACCAACAAATCCTTATGATTTCGGCAATCAGGTGAATTTGTCCAGTCACAATTTTTTTGTGAAGAAGAAGATGCATTCAATAAAACAAAAGGGTTTTAAACGCATTGACAAAATCACCATCGAAAAAGGCATGTGAAATGCACATGTATGGTCATCCGACAAGACTAACGGCACAAAACAACAAAATGACAAATTCGGCCCATTTTAAAATGTATGTTAACATTTGTAGGAAATAAAGCGGACAAAGTGGAAAAGTAATATGACATTTTGAGGAGTTCACCCTTTTATCAACCCCAGTACACTTTTTTTCACTAATCATTCAGGTCTTTTTACATTTTCAAAACGCTTCACACGTTTCTAACACACAAGACACTTATCAAAGCACATTTTCACAATATGTGATACCATACATGCCGTAACCTTGGGAATATACGCGAAAGCAATTGAAATGAAACCTGAAGAATCAAACACATGGGAGAAATATATTCAGAAACAATGCGTACCAACGGTGACAGCGGTTGTAATGGCGGCTCCGAGCTTCATCTTGTTAAAGATTTGTGTTTTACCAGAATAACTAAGACCCACCATCAGTATCCGAACCTCTTTCTTGAAAAGCTTAGCGAGTGAAGAACCCATCTTTCTCCCTTCCTTCAAGCTTCAAATCAAAGTCCCACAAACAACGTTGTAAAAAAAACTGGATCTTTGGGATCCAAGTAGGAAGAAATTAAAAGGCCAATCTGTTCTTATGATTGAATTGAATCTACATCTGCCCTTTTGGAAATGAAGCATTGACTTCCATTTTATTGGCTTGCTCACTAAGTAAAGAATACTCCGGTTTTAATATTCAATCAAGAAAATATTTTACTTTGCTGTTCGTTGACTTCCATGTTTGAAAATATACATATAGTAAGTGGCGGACCCAGAAATTATTGTGTTGAGGGGACTAGATTAGCTAGTGCATTTTATTTTGAGTGAATTACCCAAAATGTCATCACATTTTGTCAAAATTTCTCGTTTAGTCACTAAACTTTTTTTTTCTCCAGAAATGTCATTATACTTTCCAAAAGTTGCCGAAAGTGTCATTTTGCCGTTAGTCCGGTTAGTTTTGACTGAATGGGTGTCACATGCTTGTCATGTACCCTTTTTCAAGGGTATTTCTGTCCTTTTACTGTTCTATTTTTTTTTTAAAAAAAATTCTTCTTTCCAAATTACTATTCATCTTCTTTCCAAAATTCTTCCATCTTCATCCCCCCTCCTCCACTGCCGTCCGCCTCCCCTCCCTCCACCAACCGCCACCTCTTCCCTTCTCTCCTTTTTTTCCTTTTTACATTTTTCTCTTCTAATTCAGTTGATTTTTTTTTCTTCTTCTTCTCTGTTTTGCTGATTTGGTAGTTTAGGATCGAGCAGCAATCCCAATTTCAGCAGTTTAGAATGGAAGGAAGCCGAATAACACCAGTAGAAAGCAGCGGGCAGCACCAGCGACGAACAAAAGTCACAGACTGGAGGCCGACGGAAACCCAGCATTGCCGGCAACCCAAATACTCTAAATCAGCCACCAAACGTCCTTAATTCCGGCAGTGGGATGGAAGGTTTTCCTAACCCAGTTTAAACTCAAACTTTTGTGCACCAATTTGGTTCAGCAGTTGCCAATTTACAGCAACCCAAAATTGATGAACAGTAGAAGCCTTAGCCTAGAAATTGGAAAGAATCCCGATTTCGAATTTTTGATTTCCTTCCAAGTACGAAATTCTCCCAACCGATTGGAGATAGCTTAATGTCTTGAAAATATGCATCAAACTGGAACGGGCAAGGCCAGATTCGAGCCAAGGCCAAAGCCCTCTATGCCGCACCACAGTCGGCCAAGAGCTCCAATTTTGGTTTAAAATTCTTCCATTGAGTGATTAATCAATCAATTAATTAAGAGAAAAATTGATTTTGAGTGGGTAATCTTCAGACTTAGAAATTTTGTGGTTGAAGGAGGTGTTGATAGTTGAAGGTTGGTGGTTCTGGAGATGGAGATAGGTATGTGGGGGGGTGAATCGGTGGTGAGGAGGAAGAGAGAAAGAAGAAGAAAAAAAAAAAAAAAAAAAAAGGGCAAGAAACAGAGAGCAATTTGGAAAGAAGAAAAAAAAATTTTAAAAAAATAAAACAGTAAAAGGACAGAAATACCCTTGAAAAAGGGCACATAACAAGCATGTGACACCCATTCCGTCAAAACTAACCTGATTAACGGTAAAATGACACTTTCGGCAACTTTTGAAAAGTATAGTGACATTTTTAAGAAAAAAAAATTTAATGACCAAACATAAAATTTTGAAAATGTATTATGTCATTTTGGACAATTCACTCTATTATTTTTCACTCTGCCGGCAATCCCTAAGAGGATCAAAACCCTCTCCGTAAAAACCCCGTAGTTTTGCCTATGCATATAGTATAATATAAAGAAGAAAACAGAGTTCACTTTGTACGATTTTTATATTTTATTACAATCAAAGAAGCCATTCATTCTTGTTTTTTTTTTCCTTTAGCACAGAAATACAGTAAACATCTTCATCTTTTACACTTTGAATAACTCTAATCCTTCTTCTTCATCTTTGATCATCTCTTTCCCATTATAATCTTCAACTCCATGTCCACGAATATCAGTAGATTCTGCTTCCTGCATCTCTTGACTTTTTCCCCACAGAACACTGTAGAGTCCCATCACAATCAATGCCGATCCCACCAATCTGACAGTGTAAAAGTAGTATATTAGTCCATTTGTAAACTGAAATGACTGATTATGGAGAGTTTTTTTTTTTTCGGACCCTGATTCTCTGCACATTTTATCAGGCCTTATTCCGTCCCACTAAGGACAAAAGGTACATAATAGGACATGGTAAAAGCAAGGTAGAGAATCTGAACTCGAGTTTTTTTACTCACGTTCCGACGTATAGTTTCTCTCGAAGAATAGCCCAGCTGAGAATGGCCACAATGACAAGCAGCAATGGACTGAAAACCGAAACGTAGAGGGGACCTTTTCTGCCAATACACCATGAGGATACGCAAAATGCTATTGCATTACACACAATTCCCTGTAAAAACCAAAGTTAGTGTGTTCTTTCTGATACGAAACTACACACGAGGATAAGTATAACGTAATTACTGATTATACATATCATACCGCCCATATGCATGAAACGGCCCTGATCGGTGGAAATAACGACCAATGAGATAAGTCATGATCAAAGCAGAAGCTAATGATGCCACATTCAATGGCAGCCATGAAACACATCAAAGCAGAGGTAGAATAGCATGCTGGATAGATCTTCCCCACCCTTGCCTAATGAAATCAAGAACACAAAATCAGGGCCAGGTTCCGGTTCGTTTTGACATGGTTTTGAAAACACGTTTTTGAAAAAACGAAACAGTCTTACTATGAGGATTAGCCATACTGCCCAAGAAACAGAGCTGATGATCAGAAGCAATGGCCCCAGAATCAAATTCCCATGGCTGTGGCCATTTCCCCCCCCTGAATTTTCCGCCATTTTCAAATGAATGCTTGATTGACCGATCCCCAGAACTTGTCCATGGTAAAACGACAACAAAAGGGCACCGCCTACACATATTGTTGTCCCCAGCAACTTTGCTTGTCCTGCTTTGGTCCTTAATCCTGCCCTTTCTAACCTGTGAAAAAAGCTTCAATCTTTATGAAATTAACCTCTTTTTTTTTTTTGTTTTGGAAAATTTAAGGAAAATCAAACTTTATAACCTGAGTGGAACAGCCAGGATGAAAGTGAAAGCTGGGCATAAATTTGTTATGGCACAGGCAATTGTTGGAGTTGAATTCCTCAGCCCAACAAAATATGTCATCTGATTCAGAGTGGCCCTGCATTTTTTCATGGTGAAGTTTATTATAAAAAATTTTATTAAAAAAAAAAAATGTTACTGAGTGAAGTTCTTACCCAAAAATAGACAAGAGGAAAATCTGGAAAACGATGGAGAATGTTAACTTGGACCAAGTTTTCCTGCATTAAAGAAAAAACAGAGGAACTTCAAATTCTGCAGAAATATTACAAAGCTTGCGTCTTTTTAATGCTTAATCATCAGTGGAAATGCATGTTCTCAAGAACCCAGAATTCATCTTCAAGAAATTGCGCAGAGGGTTCAAGAAATCTGGAAAAATTTCACCAAAATTAACAAAAGAATGCAGCAATTAATTACTATACCTCTCCAAGAAATAAGCTAAGGGGGCAAGAGAAAGGGTAGCAAGAACTTGTCTATAAGCAACAAGAACAAAAGGGTTCATCCCAGAATCCATAGCAAGTGTTGATATAATGTTCATCCCAGCATAGCCCAGTTGAACCAGAGTCATAGCCAAGAACGGCAAGAAATGACTACCCATTTTCTTCTTCTTCTTCTTCCTCCAATTAATGCAGACAAAAAGAAACAAACAATGAAGAGTTTCTTTAGTAATTAAAGAAGAAGAAGAAGAAGAAGAAGAAGAAAGAAAATCTGGGTTCTTCCTCTGTATGAGATAGAAGCCAAATTCACTAAAGGACATTTATAGAAGATCATAGAACAAACAACACAGAGGTTTTTTAAAAAAAAAAAAAAAAAAAGAATTTACCCATAAATGGTTTAATAATTATGATTAAAGAAGGGAAAAAGAAATTGGGAGGTATAACGGAAAAAAGGATTTCTTGTTGTGCTTTGAAATCATACAAGCAAGCAAACGCAAGCTTAATTTGCCATTCTTGCATAAAGCTACTTTAGTTCCTAGCCTCTGGGCTTTTCTTTTTTCTTTTTTTTTTTTTCTTTTTTTTTGCTTATAATGAGTTTAAGCTTGAAGCAACTAAATTGTATATTTCATGCATGACACATAGCCATTTTTTAAATTGAAGGTTTTATCTTTATTTATTTATTTACTTTAACAAGTATACGCAGTAGTTTTTTTTTTGAAAATTAAAAGATTTCATTAATGGCGTTGTGATTAGTAACACGTAATACTTATAACATCACTTAGTATAAAATGTTGTGATAAATTAGTTGAAATATATATCATTAGTCATAAATTATATATAAGGGTGCTTTTGATGGCAAAATGAGAATGAGAATTGATGTCATCATATGTAAATTTGAAATAGTTATTCTTATTCTTATGAGAATTTTTTTAAAAAAGTGAACGGTTTAAAAATGAAATGACAAAATGGACTCTTCTAATTGGAAGATAGAGCTTAACTTTTTAATTTTTATGTTTAGTTTTGACAAAATATGATGTTTGGTTTCTCGTGAGAGTAGATTATTTGAGTGATCAATTTATTTTCATATTTACATTTTAAACGAACGAGTTTTATTATTTGGAATCATTTAACCATTCTCACTATTCTTATTTACGCACTCTAATTTAATTCGTACTCTAATTTCACAATGTCTTAAGTGAAAGTCAGTAAAATGAATGAGAATGGCAAAATTGTTGGGAAGAAAAGCCATTAATTTTGTGATAAAATTATTGTTGATCACATGGATTAGTATTAGTAGACATGGTCATAGTTTCGGTTCGATCCAAAACCGAACTAGAACCATGACCCATGGTTCAAGAAACCAAAACTGTAGCTAATCTAGGCGGGTTGGTAAGGGCTTAGACCGTTTACAGTCTCAAAATTTGTGAAACCAAAAGTGGTAGTTATAGTTTTGAACCTGGTATTTTTCTTTTTAAATATATATATGTGGTATACTATTTATTTTGAGTCTTTATTAAATGTAATATTATACCAAAAAAAAATTCTATTTGTTTATATTCAACTAATCATTTAAAAGTTATTGAAGTAAAACTATTTTATTTTGTAACCTGTTATTTTTTAAAAATTCTTATTACTTTGTAATTTTAATAATATATAGTAGAAGTTAAAAGTTATGTTTACTAATTGAAATATACTAATAAGATAATGATAATTAAATTGAGAATATAAAAATATCAATTTATAAATTAAATAGTGAATTCATGATACATTAAAATATTAAAAGACTAAGAATGTCTATTTACTCAATTTTTGAATTTCTTCATCTTTTAATTTTTTAGAAAAAGAACATTGAACCGAAAACAAACTCTAGAACCGCTCCCTAAAAGTTTCGGTTCTGGTTCCACCTCCCATGAAACCGAAAATCGATGGTTTCGAAAGTGTGGCCATGTATAAGCTGTTGACAACTAGATTTACACGTTTCTAAGAAAAATGTGATTTAGGGCCCACAAAAGTGAAGAAAAGGCCCCACTAGTGCGTAAATGGAAAAATAGAATAATGATTTTGGACGTTAGAGTTTGGTTTGGTGACTTGATCATGCATGCAACTCGTTTTGTTAGCTTGTTTGTTTGTTCTTCCTTCTTACGAGGAGGAGAATGGCTGCCACCGTAACCCATTAATGCCCAAAATGCTTCCCTTCTTCACTCTTCTCTCCTTTTTTTCAAGCTGTTTTTACGGCCATCCATAGTTTTTCTAATCAAATCCTTTCTGTCGCATTTCACATTAAAAATACTCTCTTCGTTCCATTAAAAGATGTCCGTTTAGAGAATGTATAACTCATTATGAATGTCAAGGTACAACATCTAAAAGAACTAATTTGACACTGTTTATGAATGTATAATTTTGGTCAATATATAACTAATTATGAATGTCAAGATATAATATTTAAAAGAACTAATTTGACACCCTTTATTCTATTTATATGTACTATGTATTATTCTATTAATAAGGGTATGAGGAGTAAAAAATCTTGAAAGTAGACTTTTTTGATAGAACAAAAAATATTTTTCAAAGTAGACTCTTTTAATAAAATGAAGAAAGTATTTTGCTATTATTTATTCAACTAATGTCCTTACTTTTTATACGTAAGTTTGTTATTGATCAATCATTATCATATTAGTAATGGTAAAAAAAAGTAAAAATATTTGAACGTGTATTCTTATGTTAAAATAAAAATAAATTTTGAGACTGAACTCTTAATATAGTAGAGTAAGTAATGGCCTTCGTTTACACGTGCCCAAGTAGTAGTACTAAACAATATCACAACTTTCCACGTTATAACAATTTTGAGGAAATGCATATGTCACCAAAATACAAAAGTGACAAAAGTGGGGATGGCCACTCTTTGGTGCCATCTTGTATCTGTAGAAAATTTTGCAAAGATCACGATACAATTAAATTGATAGGAGTAAGAATCAACGGCCAATTACGTTTACATTCTGAACATAGGATATAACTACGAAATTATCTTTGCTGTTTTAAAAATTATAAATAACTCTTTAGACATGCACAGAATGAAAAATACATTATCACTATGTCACAATCATAAGAGCCAATGGCTTGTTCTTGCTGGTTTTGTCTGTTTTGTTTCGAACAACCTTAATGCAAAAACCTACTTCATCACTTTTTCGGTCATAGATTTGCCCCGAGAGTTATTTGTAGTTTTCTAAACAACCATTGATAATTTCATAATTGTACCCTAAATTTAGGGAGGTAAATGTAATTGGCCAAAGAATCAATTATTTACTACAAATATCATGCTACATTATTTAGACGTCAATTCATTCATTCGTGACATTCTCTTCGTTTTCTTGGAGGAGTGAAATTTAAAACAAACAAACAAAAAGAGTAGTAACCCTAAATTTAGGAAGGTAAATGTAATTCGCCTGATAATCAAATATTTACTACTAATGTCATGCATTATTTAGATGTCAATTTATTCGTGACATTCTCTTCGTCTTATTGAAAGTGGGAAATTTAAAACAAACAAACAAAAGGAGTAGAGTATAATTCTAAATTGGTGAAACTTTACTATTTGTATCAATCTTCTTTCCCTGTTAATACTTCTTTCTAGGAACATTATTCAAGTATTTCAGCTCAAGTGAAACAAACACTAGCCACAAACACCACACAAGCAGCTATCCACCCTATCCAAATTCTGGCCTCAATGAAACTTCAAAAATGCATTAACAAGCAGTAAACATCACCCAAAGTTCGATATCCAGAATGCAGTAATTCCAATTTCCACCCCAGCACAAAACACAAAGAGGTGACGAACACCCCCAAGAAATTTCTAGATGTTTTTACCTTCTATCAACCTTGCAACAGTTGATTCATCCTTTGTTTTTAATTGTCAAAATCATGATCATGGTACAATAAAGACACTGGCATAGTAAGTGGCACCATCAGTTCAGCTATGTACAGCAAAATTTTACCACTAAGGAGTTAGATTCCTAATCATTGGCGAGCAATGAACCGCTCTAATCATCAGCATCTGTTGGGGGGGCCTCTTTCTGCACAATCTGACATCAGAAATTGCAGTGTTAGGTTTAAGGCCAACCATAATAGCTGAGGTTGGCATTCTTGTACTGGTTTATTGCTTTTGACCCAAAAAGAAGGAAGAAGAAATCGCAGTTACAAAACCGATGTCACAAACTGGAACGCATTGGGGATGGGAGAAGCGTTTTGGGAAATTTTCCCATCCGAATAATTTCATTCGGATGCTTAGATCAAGAAAAAGCAACATTGTCAAGCATTACCATGAGGGGGAAAAAATCAGACGTACCTGAGATACATACTCCTTTATTTTACGAGAAACTGCTTCATCTTGTGCCCTCTCAGCAAACTCATAATACAAAGTATTAGCTTCAGGACCATTAACTTTGTCTTTCTGTAAATATCTGAAGAAAAAAGCGAAAAGAAAGCAACAAATATATAAGTACAAACAACGTGTAAGAGCACCAATGCCGAAATTATTTGTTTGAATTGCTATGCAATTAAGCGCATTGTCTGTCAGAAGCTGATTCCATATTGTAATCCTAACCTTTGCTGCACCAGTGATTCCAATGTTTGCTTTATGTTACCAAATTCTGGATGGTTTTCCTCCGTATCAGACAATCCCAACCGCTTCAAATGATGCCAAAGATTTTCTTCAGCACAAGAAGAAAATATATCAAGCTCTAAACAGCAAAATTATGCCAAAAAATAAATATCCAAATGATCAAATGTGTGTAAGCACACAGACACATACAAGTTCTCATTAGAATAATCATAGGAAGCTAAAGGTTGCAAAAGAATCACAGATCGGTTCCCTGATTCTTAGGATGCTTCATTAATTGTCAGGAGATTACAGTATTAACTATAGTTATCCTTCACTTTCCCTACAAGTATTGTTCTATTCTTTAACATCTCCTTCTAGTCTGAAAACTAAACAAACTTAAATACTCAGCCTTGAACCACAAAGATCAAAGGAAAATACGCAATAGGCTCCCATTTACCTACTTACTCAAGCACCAAGCTTGCTTCATAAAATCTTGCTCAATAATTTGTGTAATCCAATTAGAAGGCATACCTTCAGTGATCTTGCCTCCAGCAAGATGAACAATACCAAGGACAACAAAAGTAAAACCAGTCAGATGGGCTGTTTCATAATTCTCCACAAACTTCCGATATGCTTCGGCAGGTAATTGACTTATGATGACATAAGATTTTGCATCAGCTGCAAATCATAAAAAGTATGAAGGTGAACTTAAAGCTATTTTCACAACAACAAAACAACAGAAAAGAGAGTAGTTCAATTCTCTTCACTCCATCCTTGAACAGAACATAATTTATTAATAACATATCCCGAAAGACCTAGTTATTGCCATTATCTTTTCCTTATTGTATGAGATTATTATTGTCAGTTGCATATTTCTCTCTATTAAGACTAAGTAGAGCATTAATTTCACAAACAATACTGGAAACAATAAACAGAAAATGTCTTGAACATATACAAAACAGTGAAAAAAACAACAACGCTATGATTATTGGAATTAAAATCCGTGGATGTGAAAGCCAAAGAGTTTCTCACACTGCTGGGAAGAAGTAACGCTGCTGGGACGAGATCGTTGAAGCTCCCGCATTTCATACCCAAAAATGCTAGAAAGCTTTGATCTGGCTTCATTGATGACGAAATTCGGCAAATTCCGCTGCTTGTATTTCTTATCAGTGATAATCTGGGTGAGCTCTTCCCTCTTTATCGGGCACCCATTGTTCTGCGCCGTCTTGAATAACACAAAGCGGATCAATTCCCCAACCAATTTGTCCTTTTCCTGCATTATCAATTCCAAATTTCAGATTTCAAAAGCGGAGCAAAAAAATTAAAACTAAAAACGATCAGAAGTTATCTGAAATTCTGAATAACGCAATCGTTTTGAGAAAATGGAGGAGAAGACCCAAAAAACCAGAAGTTGAACTCACGAAATACCTCGACGGAGATGCCGAATTGGGAGAAATCGTCTTCGGTGGATGACATCGAACAAGCCCGCCAAATAAAACCCTAGGAATAGCGAGGAGGACTGAGTAGCAGCAGTTAGGTATTTCCCGCCGGAAATTTAAGAGCAAATGACAAAGAAAGGCATTACTTTATGGGGACACGTCTGCGCTTTTTTATTACTTTTCTGTGAGGGAAATTTTGTTTTTTGAAATTTTTTATTTTTTTAATCATAATAATATTATATTATAAATTACTGCCTGATTACATTTTTTTCTATCCATTACCCTGAGGTATAATGGTAATTTGTAAAACTACTAATATACCCTAAAAGTTTTTAAGAAAACAAAATATAGAAAAAAAAAAAGAGTCACGAGATTTATGTTATTTTTTTAGCTAAGACTGACCATAATTTGACCGACCAAAAGAGTTTAATTCTTATGTTCTAATCAAGGTATAATGGTAATTTGGTCGTATCTCAATAAAGATGGTCGTAATACTTCACTATTCCATTAAAAGAATTCAATTTAAAAATGTTTTTTTTTGTTTCATTAGAAAAAGCCAATTTCAAAACATTCTTTTTTAACTTTATAAAGAGGTACTTCTGTAATTTATCAAAACATCGGATAATGTAAGTCACCCACCAATAAAAGAAAATTTTTGTTATTTAATCAAACTAAAAAATTAATTTTGTAATTTACCCAAACTTCAAGGAGAAATTGTAACACGCCCATCAGACCAGAGAGATTTACCCAAACTTCGGTGAGAATAATGTAGTTGGCCCAAGAATTTTAAATGACTGACTCATTTGAATAATAATGATATGGCATGTTCCAAATGGATTAATAACCACAACATCAACAATAACGTGTCAATTACACGGAAATCATTCCCTATAAATTGCTGCACCTTCAATACGTACTCTCAGGGCTGTTACATGGAAACCATTTCCTACAAAACCTCATGCTATAAATGACTGACTAGCTTTTATGATACAAACCTTTTGACTAGGCAAGAATTACATGATCAAAAAGTTTATTCCTATGTTTCTCTCAAAATTGGACTTACTTTTATAGATATCAAAAATTGAAAAATTAGGAATCTGATGAAATCTGCGCAAAACACATGACAAGCACCGGTTATGATGATCCCCCTTTCGCGGCCTTGTAAGTGTTGACCAATTGCGTCTGGACATCCTGAGAAACCGGTAAATGCTCGATGTACTCCATCGTAAATTCGCCTTTCCCCTGTCGAAAACAGAAACATTAGAGCCGGATGGAATGTTTACTTAACAAATACAAACCTCATTTCATATGTAGGCACTCAGTTCACCTGGGTCATTGAGCGTAGAGATGTCGAGTATCCGAACATATTGTTGAGAGGAACCTGAGAAAGAAAAGGGGAAAAAGTTCTCAACATGCACTCATAATAGTTTTAAGGGGTCACATTCTACCGAGCATTTGAAATTTTGTAATGCAAATTATGAATTTAAAATATCTCAAATAGGCTGCGAAAATAAGGCCAAAAATTAAGACTACCATACGCTTCGGCCAAGAAAAACTAAAGCGAAGTGTGAGAGAGGGATGATGCGTAAAAGGTATACATACGTGGGCGGTAATAACAGTGTCATCATTTTCCTGATCATTCCCTACAATCATGCCCTTCCTCCTGCCATAAGATAAACAATTACAAGCTAAAAAGGATGAAACCCTAAAGCATGTAGACAACTACAAGAACAATGATACCATCCATATTTAACAATCTAACTACTAACTTGTTAATATCACCGGTGACAGAACCCTGAAATTCTGATGGAGCTTTTAGTTCAACAAGCATTATCGGTTCCAATATAACAGGCTTTGCTGCAGCGTAGCACTGTACAATAGAGAATATGCATGAAAATAGAAAATAATCAGAGATCAGAAACAACCACCTCATTATTGTCCATTTACGTATCAGATCCACATATAGAACAGAACAAAAATTCAGAGACCCAAACAGCGGGAACGAAACAAACAAAATGGGATTGGTTCTATTCAACTCAGCTCAGCCCAAAAGACGGTCTATAATACAAAACAGTCAAGATAGGAAGTCATGATTGAAGTAGCACCTGTCTGAAAGCATAAATAGCAGCCAACTTGAATGCAAGTTCACTTGAATCAACAGCATGGGATGCACCATCCGTCAAAACAATACGAATGTTCTCAACGGGATGACCAATTAGAGACCCACTGTAACATAAGGAAAAATGTTAAATCCTAAGGAGGTAATTGTAACTGACTGCTAAATGAAGAGCATAAACTTAAGGTAACGTCCACAGGAAAGCACCAATTTCAGCATAATTGAAACTGGAAAAGAACTTGTCAATGGGATATAAGAGGTGAAGATTGATGAATATATACTAGAGGCAATTCAGCAAATAATAATTAGAAGAAACAGTAGTTTAACAGCATCATAAATTTACAGAAATTGTAATGGGAAAAGAAGAAAAGAAAAATCCCCAGAGACTTCTCAGCCTCTTAAATATAGGTAATCACCACGGCTAAAATGGCATATTTCTTTCCATGTCTAAGTAAAGAGGTTGAAATGGCACACTCAAAGAAAAACTTTCTGGCATGGAATTTTACATCCAGGAATAACAAATAATGGGATTGAAGTTGACATTCAATAAGACGTGACTATTTGCTGCATTTAGATGTATAAAATCTATATATACTTTATGTCAAACAAAGAAAATACAAGACTTACGAGTTTGCAGCTTCTTTAAAACCTTTTTCAATTGCTGGAATAAAGCCTGATGGTATCACTTGTCCAACTATCATGTTTTCGAACTCTAACTTAGTAGGTGAGCCTGGGGGAAGTGGTTCCACATACCTGCAAAATAAAGAAATTGAAATCAAGTGATCCCATCATTCCTTACAGCAAAACAAATAAAACAAACGGGAATACAAATGACAAGCACCAAAAGTTGTTTTATACTAAATACAGCGAAAACTCGACCTTTTACATTAAAAAGAATTCCACTCAGCAGGAAAATATGCATAGAATAGTGAAAAGTACAACAGTTTTAACCATGTGTTCCCCAGTGGACATGCTCCCAATCTGACTTCTGTTTTCCTTTTTCAAATGATTTATAACTTAAGGCAAGGTAAGGAAAAGCATTCACACTTGAAAGCCAAAGGACCAGCATAGAGATAATTGCTAATTGCCAAGTTCAAGTTGCACCAGATGTTTGCTGGCACCTCTAACCTAATCACGAAAGTTATCATAGCGAGGAAAAGAAAATATATCAATTTTCTCCTCTATGCCACCCTTTTGAGTGCCAATGGCGAGCCACATTCATTTTGCATACATTGTAACAAAATGGCATCACTCCAATAAATAAAATATGTCAGCTTAGAGCCAAATAACATTGATTCAAGAGTGGTATCAAGTATCCAGAGCCAATTTGAGGCCAAAAGAGAAAAAAGAACTTCAGCCATATCCTTACTCTTCTCTCATTTGGTTACAACAGAGCTGAAGCTTTCAAAGAAAAAATATATTTCAACTTACCCAATCACCCTTCCGTACTGACCCTGCCCTCCACTTTGCTTCTTGTGCAAATAGTCAAAGTCAGCTCGCTGAGTAATAGTCTCCCGAAAGTTGACACGAGGTTTTCCAACAGTTGCATCAACCTTAATATGGAAAACTAGGAATAAGACTAGTCACGAGCCAAAATGAAATCAGAACTTTAAAAGAGTTCTTTTCAGTTTGAACACCAGCAGAAAATTTTGCCTATTTCCAATTTCATAATAACCAAGGTAAGAAGAGGGAACCTTATATTCTCTTCTTATGCGCTCAACATAAATGTCCAGATGCAGTTCTCCCATACCAGAAATAATTGTCTGCTCATAAACCAATGAAGGTCTCAATGTTAGGCATTCTACTCCTCTTCTCCCCTTAATTGAAGTTCAACATCAATGCAAGGGAAAACCATAAAACTTTTCAAACAGAGGGGTCCCAAACCTGGCCACTCTCTGGATCTAAACTAACACGGAAGGTGGGGTCTTCTCTCTGAAACCGATTCAGTGCTTTGGAAAACTGCCAAAGATTATTTATAACTATAATTAAAAAAATCTCAGAATCCAGACACAATATATTTGAATGCCACCACTCACCTGCCCTCCAGAATCTTTGGAAACTGGTGAGACAGCCAAGGACATCACTGGTTCAGGGACATTCATAGAAGTCATAGTGTACTTGACAGATCCATCAGTAAATGTATCTCCTGATAACACATCAACGAGCCTATTAGCAGGATTCTCACAAAACTGTCAACATGTATTGCTTCTCATACAACATGAAAGATGATTAACCTGTAGCACAATCGACCCCAAAAACAGCAACTATTTGTCCAGCGTGAGCTTCTTGTATGTCCTGTAGCCGAAAACCCCGGGGCAACATGTGAAATAAAGTAATCCACGAACAGTCGCAGTTATCATCCCATAAGGTGGGGTGAACAAAACAAAAAGAATAGAGAAAAATTATACAAAGTGATATACAAGTCACCAACCCTCCCTTTTTATATTTAATTAATTTCAATTACAGCTGGCGAGTTCAGTAACTAATACTCCCCTTTTGATCACTTCTGCAAGACATAAATTCTTTTGAACCAGCATTATATCAAAACTCATTTCCCTTCATTGAATCAGCAGTTAATTGATTTCTATGATCCGAAAATGACAAAATAAACTACTAATAGAAAGAGAAAGAGAGAGAGAGAGAGTTTTTTTTGGGGGGGGGGGGGGGGGGGGGGGTACTTCATCTACCTCCCCAAGAAAAAGGGGGAAAAAAAATGGAAAACAGCAATCTGATTTCACAGAAAGAAAAACTACAAGACAAAATACATCAAGAATTTAAGTAGAGAAAGATCAAACCTCCATTTCATTTGCATGCATCCGAACCAATCGAGGAATCTGGGGCAAAATAGAAATGGATGCATGTAAGTTAAGAAGTAGTGCTTCACAAACATTTCATCCCCAAAGGAGATATCTTTATACTGCAGTCACTGAGTTCTTATTCAATAAGATGGTTTTTACCAAAGTCTCAAAATCACGTTAACATGCTCAGGATTTCTCATCCAAAGCAGACATAAAAGAGCTCATAAACTACTGAACAAACATTAAAAATAATAACAAATTAAAAATCTAAAGATAGCATCCAAAAAATAAACAATAAAGACATGAAATCTTATTCAGGCTATTATATAACATTTCTCAATCAATATGCAATTTAGAACAGAGAGTCGACATTTAATAGTAAACTTTGTGTAGCCTATGAATAGTTTTGCAAAATTAACTGCTAGTGGAAACAAAAAAAAGAAAGAAAAAAAAAAAAGGAAGAAAAGATTCTATTTGGACTCACCTTAATCCTCTTGCCTGAGTTTACATTGACCATAAAATCTCCCTTCCGAATGACACCCTCATATATCCTAAGCAAAAGTAGGAATTACAAACAGTCCCACTGAAAGAATCATAACACAACAATTGACCAACTAAAGAAAGTGACAGAGAAGCTACACACATGTAATAACAGAACACTATGATATACCTTAAATATGTCAACTGACCAAAACGCCCTTCTTCCAACTTGAAAGCCAACGCAACCAACGGTCCAGTTGGGTTCCCTAATAAGGCGATCTGCCATACATAGAGAACTTCAATTCATAGTGCAGCTATTGAGCAAAAAGTACCCCCTAAAAAAATTATGTTTGGTTGTTACCTTCTCTTCATTCTTCGTTTGATCAAGTGCAAAGTTACTAACTTCAATTGGGCAAGGCAAATAACTAAGGACACCATCTAGAAGAGGTTGCACTCCCTGACATCCAGAAATGGAAGGAAACAACAGTCACAACTATTCTTGGAAATATGAATTACCTTAGTAAAATACCAGTCAGTTTTAACAGAAATAAAATAAAATAAAAATTGTTAATATTTCTGAACTTTTTGCGTCTGTTTGTGTTTGGGAGGTGGGGGGGGTTACCAATAAAAAATATATTTGAGGGTGGCTTGTAAAAGATGAGGTGGGATCATATCTCACCATCGTGTACGATCAAGATACATTGTTGCATACATACCAACAAAATGACGGAAGAAAATTGGAAAGACTTTTCCAACAAAAATAAGATAAAAAATAATTAAGATTCTGTATGGTATGACATATCGAAACAAATTTTTTTAAGATGTGATACCATGCATGGCCTAATTCTTTATCGTTTAAACAAATAAAACATCTCCTGACCTTGTTCTTGAATGCACTGCCCATGAACACAGGCACAAATTTTCTTGCAATAGTAGCTCTCCTGATTGCTTCCTGTTAGGAAAGCAAAATAAACATTTTAATACCAATAAAACAACAACTAGAACTTCATCCTACTATGTGGGGTCAGCTATATGGAACATATCTCGCCATTGTGTACATTTCATGGCGCCTCATTCAAAACTCCTAAGTATCTAATCAATTTTGACAAGGAATGGCTTCTCATGCTGGGCATAATAAGTGGGACAACACATATCATGATAGTTTCACCTACGTAGTTCATGATTGGGTCTACAGTGCAACTCGCAACCAAACATGACTTCAAATACCCTGAAAGTTTTTCAATAATTGTCAAAGGGGGGCAGAGCAAGGTATCTACCAGTGCAAAGTTTGTTATGAACAAAAAAAAAATAGAGAAGCATGCAGTGTCAAAACATGATATATAAAGCAACTTCCTAATTTCTGCTTATCCTAGGAAATTTCAAAACTAATAGTTCTTACTTTACAGTGTAAACTACATATATGCATAATATTCATAAGTAATGCTGTGTCATGCTCACACTATGGTTTCATGCAGGCATGCATCAATAGACATAAAAGCACAACATATAACCACCAGCATTTCCACAATTCTTGGCCACAGAATATTTTCTCAAAATAAGGTACAAGAACTTATATGCACGGTATAAATCACCCAAGCAGCATCCTTAAAAAAGCAAACAGACTTTCAAACCAAGCAAGTCACAACTTGATCCAAGAAAAGGGTCTGGCATCCAAACCTCGAGGTCAGCAGGTGATATGGGATCATCATTGAGGAATGCTTCAGCAAGCTGGTCATCAACCTCAGAGACCATCTCAATAAGTTCTCGCCGCTTTTTCATTGCTAGTTCTTCCATATTTTTAGGAATTTCTTCAGAGACCACCTTCTCACTGACAACATGAAGGAAAAATGAGGTTCACACCAGTGAACACCACGAGAAGAGAAAGAGAAATATAACCACAGGCACTATCCATAGCAATGAAAACAGACCCACTGGAACCCCGGAAGAAGTATGCTTTTAAGCTCACAATATCGATCAGACCCTGAAAGTCATCTTCCAAACCAATTGGAACTTGCACAGCAGCGCTATGATGTCGAAGCTTGGCCCTGGCCTAGCAACCAGTTCAAAATGACCGAAGAGGTAAAGAATAAAAAATAGATCAGCTTCCTACAGTCAACCATTGGACACCTAAGGATTATTACAAATGGAACCAGTATCTTTCATCCATCTTTATTTGTTTATATTCAAGCCTTAAACATAAATCACATATAACAAACCTGATCTAGAACCTTCCATGGATCTGCACCCATGCGATCAAGTTTGTTAATGAAAGCAATTCTTGGGACCTCATATCTTCTCATTTGCCTGTCAACAGTAATAGATTGACTTTGCACCCCACCAACACTACAAAGGACAAGAATAGCACCATCAAGAACACGCAAAGCCCTTTCCACTTCTATGGTGAAATCTACATGTCCAGGCGTATCAATTATATTCACCTACAACACCATATCAAACAAAGCACAAAGAATTAAACAACAAATGCATTGAACAACATGGATACGGGTAAATAAGGTAATCTGGAGGGAAATCCCAAAAAAAATAAAATTATAAAAAAAATTTCAAAGTAATTTGGTCATAGAGTTGTTATTTTTTAGTGCCAAAACTCACACACTAAAACAACTCCTCACCCAAATTCTCCATGGTAGTCTACATTCAATAAAATTGCAAATGTGTTCAGTTCACCAGCAAGTCACAGCAAGAGTCCCCTTGACCAACTATTTTCAGCTTCAAAATCGCTTACATTTCCTCAATTCTATGAAATATTACAAAATCTACAGTTCACTTATTTGTATTGAAGTAAAAGTTATGAGTCTCTGGCCAGAGTTATTTCCTTCCCCACTCCAAATTGTAGCCTAAGAATCAGCAAAAGAAGGTAAAAGAAAAAACCCACAAAAGACAGCATTCGCAAGTCCTTCAAACTCTCAAATCCTGGCTTACGTTATTTCCCAATCTCTCAGACACCATATAGCCTAAAGTTTTAAAAATTCAAACAGATCATAAGATAATAAAGTGATTGATCACCTGATAATCCTTCCAAGTACAGTAAGTGGCAGCGGATTGTATTGTAATCCCTTTTTCTCTCTCTAAATCCATCGAATCCATTTTCGCGCCAACTCCATCTTTCCCTCTCACTTCGTGTATCTCGTGGATCCTGCCCGTGTAATACAGAATCCTCTCCGTCAACGTGGTCTTGCCGGAGTCAATATGAGCAGATATCCCAATGTTCCGCACCTTCTCCAGGGATTCCTTCCAAATCGCCTCTTTCTCATCCTTCAATCTCGCCGCAGCGCCGCCGGCGGAGAAGTAGCGGATTTGGAAGTTCCCGGCCAACAAAGCCGCAGCTGGGGACTTGGGCGGGCATGGCCGAGTGAGCGGTGTCGTTCTCCCGCCGGAGCAGAGAGTGTACAGCAGGCACGTGGCCGAGGATCGTGCACTCCGAGCCATGAGTGTTGGGGGTTTAGGGTTTATCAGCAAAAACCCTGGTGGGGGAAGTGAGAACTGACGGGATATGAAACGAACGTTTTTTTCAGCTGGACAAATCGACTAACGATGGATAATTAATCAATTAGTTAGAAACTAATTGATTAATAGTCCCTGTACTATCAACAAAATGTTTTGAGGGCAATCAAAGTTTTGGTTTTGAACTTTTCAGCCCTTAAAATTTACATCGATCTTTTGTCCTGCAGTTTGGAAAATTCCAATCCGGATCGATTATAACTCCGATTCTATCTGATCCTAACAAAATTTACTAAAATTGTTCAAATAAGAGTAGTTTTTATAATTTATCTGTAATTTTTCACATACATATTTTGTATAGGATCGTACGATCGATCTCACGTATGTGGGTATGATTCATAATTATTTTGTATAGTTTTTATAATTTATCTGTAATTTTTCACATACCCATATTTTCCACATACATATTTTGGTTCATCCACAGTTATATAGGTATGATTCATAATTTCTCATTCTAAATTCATAAACCAAACAGTGACTTTTTCTATCATTTCATTCCCTGATTCTTAAACCCTCTAACCAAAAGTCATGCCACACTAGCTAGGAAACATACATTGCTATTGTGGCACATGACAAGTACAAAATAACCGATACAGATGATCTCAAGTGTCGCAAAAACCAACTAGTTAAAATTTCCATTTCTAAAATTCCATTTACCAATTAAAGTTAAATGGGGATCACCCAAAACAATTAATATAACATCAAGTATTACCTAGCTAGGACAAGAACAATTGAAAGCTGTACCTAAATTGGTACCAACTCTAGTTTAGTATGTCCACTACTACTTCCAGTTCCAGCAAGGGAAGATGTAGTGGGCTGTTTGTGGTGGTGAGTGTTCATCTCCTGAACTGGTGGAGGATCCACAATGGTTGTCTCCATCCTGTTGTTATCAGAAAGATGGCTGCTCATTTCTCTGTATTCTTGGCATATGGCACACCAGTGTAAACATAGGTGCACCAAGGAAGGTTCACATGGTGAATCCTGCAACAACAACACATGATATACTTTTAGATATGAGCGTGCCAAACAGATCAGACTTTTATATTTGTTTCTGTATTTTTTTTTTTTTTGAATTCGAGATTCATACAGGTCCCACTTCTACATCAATAAACTTCTTGCGATAAAGATTTGAACTTCGCAACTTTACAAATGTTCACTTGTGGTCTTCTTTGTCACTGAACCCGGTTTGATCCTCCTGTCTATATACAAAATGAACTCAACATTGAATTACAATTTTAATTCTAGTAGGTCTGGAGTCTTTCTCATAACTAATTTATTTGAAACCTAAATTAATTATAGTTCAATCAAGAATATGCTCTGCGTAAACTTTTGTTTTCCCCTCCGTATAACTAATTTTCACTTGATTCATATGTTAACATAGAGAGACAAATAATTCGATCTTATATTAATTATTTTGTTCTTCTTCTTTGTCTTTTGGATGTCAAATAATATAATTATGTTTTTTTTTTTTTTATGTCGCTACTCTAACTAAAAATACTGTTGAAACGCGATATATATACATATAACTAACTCCTTATTTTTCTAAGATCAATCTCATTATAGGATGAAAGAAAAATGCCTAACACTATACACATGAAAAGGGGTATACAAGTAATTATCCCCTCCTCAAACTTATCATCTATTAATACAATAGAAAGACAACCTTCTCTCATGGCATTGTCAAATAAATTACTAAGACACAATAACAATTATCTCTAATAATCAATCTACCTTGCTTTTTATGCTTAATTACATTCTACCCCTATATTTATAGGATTATTTGAATTTTGTCCTCAATACTTTTAAAATATATACATTGCCCCATAGTTACCATAATTTCCCTCAAAAGTGTTGTTTTTGCATTAGCTCAAGTGAGAGTAATAATACCAAAAATAGTAATAATTCATGGATCCAAAGTGAAACTATCCTATAAACATAAGGACAAAAAGTAATTAAGCATTTTTGCTTTATTTGTGATTATACAATAAGCAAATTGATTCCACATAGTAACATAGTAATTGGTACTCTTTCCATTCCATTAAAAGAATTCGGTCTTGAAAGTTCACAACTTATTTTGGATTTCATTGTACTAACTACGAACACTTAAAATAACTATTACATTAATTTCTTTATTTTTTAAGTGTTGATTAATTATGAACGAAATTATTTTATATTAGTAAGAGTAAAAAAAGTAAATTTTTTTAAAAGTGTACTAATCTACTGAGAAAAGAAATTTTTTAAAAGTTGAGTGGAATAATAATCTTTTTTACCTTTAAATGATACTTTCTTTGTAAAGCCTGTCGAGCCATGCCCGTGTAAACACCACACATCCACCAAGAGCAGAGAAGACCTTCGGCCACAAGGCCTACAGCTTGGGGATCAATAACGCCATTAAATGCTGCTATGAACGCAGCAAGAGCAATCCCACCTTCCACACAGATTACATGGCCGACGCAGGCACAAGTGTAAGAGAACTCATCACTCAAGGTCTCCACATTGCGTCCGAACAGCACACATGGGCAGAACAAACCAGTGAAACCTACACAAACAATGTTAACAGATCGAACATGAAAATTTAGCATAATATTCAAAACTACGAAAACATGTTTTAAAAAATATGTTAACGAACATGCTCTTAATTGAGGGATCAGAAGCTTACAGCTTTCAGTATCTTCAGTACAACCAAAGATCCCTGAACTCCAGTCTTCTGTGGCCGGAGGCTGGTAAGTTTCCGGCAAAGCTTGGCCACATTGAGGGCACTTGGGAGCAGTTAACTGTCAGACTATCCGATCAGAGAGTGCGCAACAGTGACAATCAAAATATACGAAAGAGTCTTGTTTGTAATACCCGGAAAAAATTAATTAGAACTAACTGCACATCATCGTACAATTTGCAAAGAGAGAGTTTCATTATGAATATTTCGTTTTTTATCCTTGGTTGATTCACAGATTAATTTTCTAGGCTTGATTTGTAATCCCCAGATCTCATATGAAATTCTTGACATTTTCAAAATGTATTTACGAATTATGATCAATCAATCAATCCAAACCTTAATGAATCATGTTCATCAGGGGAAATCCAATTTAGCCCTACCCCAAAAACATAAAACAGAGGCATTAAAGGACCAAAAAAAAAAAAAATTTGCATTAATTATTGAGAGGGATGCGAAATCGAAGCTGAACCTGAACGACGTCGATAGGCTGATTAAGCTCTCCCGGAGTGATATTCTGCAAAGAAGCTTGATCCTTCGTCAACTGTACATAAGCTCCATCCATGGCTAATTCACTCGAGAGAGTTCTTCAAATTAAATCGTACGAAGAAATAAAAGATAATGAACGGAATTTGTCAAAACGATGAAGAAGATCGAGGGAGATGCAGAAAATGATTTCTCTCTAATTTTTCGACGTTCGTTCTCGAATTCATGGACTGAATCTCCTGAACTCAAGGATAGAGTAGAGTTCGATCAACCACATTGCCTAAACTCTAGGCTAAATTTTGAAGGATATATTTTCCTAAGCATATGTTAGTTTCAATGTGTTAATTGATCAAGCAAAAACGTCTACATAAAATTCAGCCAATTTTTATTTTTATTTTTAGAGAGGGTACATGGATACTCAACACACGCTGTATCACTAGAGAGTTTGGGATGCCTAAAGGCGACCTGGAGAATCGGAAATCCCTCAAAATTATTGGGATTGTATCTTTAGACCTCCTAATTTCAATGTTCTCTAAAAATATACAAGGGTAAATCACTTAGGTTAGACCTTGATTGATGTAAGGTCAGCGTCCGAAAGTGTATCACTTTGGTATATTAATAATTTAGTAGGGGGAAAAACTACTGACTCATTACAAGAACCATTATAATAAGAAATAATGATAATTAGTGCGCAATTTTGTTAGTTAGTGGCTCTGTTCTTATAGTTATCAACTTGGGAAATATTTTGGTTTGAGAAAGGAAAAAAAAATTTTGGAGCGAGTTTTTTATGAAAAATTGTGTAAGAGATTGGGAAAAATTGTAATGATTATGTTAGTTTTTGAAAAAATTGTGAGTAGAAATATAAAGGGAAATTTAAAATTTAAAATTTGAATTTTGTTGAAAATGGAGTTGTTGCTTTGTGTAACTTTTTTTGTTCCAAAAGTGGTGATTTTCATGAAAATAAATGGAAAAGAACGGAGCTAATGCCATATTAGATAATACTTCCTCGGTCTCACTCAAAAAAATTACTTAAAAAAATGCACTCCCTCCGTCCCACTCAAAGAGTCCACGAAGCTAACTGACAGAGTGGTAGTTTTACCTAGAATGAAAGTTTAGTGTCGAAAAAAAAGCATCTAAAAAAAATGTCAATTTTTGCAAAATTTCATTAGTGATCAACTGTGCATTTCACCCTTACTATAATTATGTATGGTTCACAATCAGGATGAAACTATAGTTCCTTCGAAACCATTTAGCCATTGAATTTGTTCTTGTATAACTTAACTATGTAATTGCATATTCAATTACATAAATAAAATTCAATGACTGCATGATTCTTGGAAGGGATTATAGTTTTTTCTAATCAATCAATTTATATTTTCAAAGTAAGAACATAAGGGGACAAAATGACAAAAAATTTACTTCCGTATATTATACATTAAAATTTATATAAAAACAACAAATTTAAAGCACAACTTTTATAATGGAATAGGGAAAATACATAAAATGCAAAAATTTATATTCAATGCGTCTAACAGTCAAACAACGCACGTATCAAGTAAAGCCTCTGACTTATAGCGGTTATGTTATAAAAACACGCATATTGAGTTAACTGTCAAAGTATCCCGTAATCGAGTTTAACCTCTGATGTACCGAGTTTATCTGCTGAAGTATCATATAGCGACTTAAGTTTATGATGAATCGTGTATCGAATTTAGCATATGATATATTGTATATTTAGTTTAGTATATAATGTATTGAGTTTGGCCGCTGATGTATTCCAGTTATGAGTTTAATTACTAAAATATCGCGTATCTAATTAGGCCTTTAATGTATAACATTTTGAGATTAGCATTTGATGTATTAAGTTTAGCCATTGAAGTATGATGGTTATGAGTTTAACTACTGAAATTCAGATACCGAATTTAAACACTTGTTACATCGCATATCGAATTTAACTGCTGAAGTATTAAATGTCGGATCGTCAGACGGTCGGACACGAGACTCCCTCTACATAAAATTGGGAGAAAGCTTTAATAGTGAAAACTGTGAAATAGTAAACTTAAATGCAAATTTATGAGAATTATTCCATGCATATGCAGCATAAATTGAGTTATGCACCATTTATAAAAATAATAACAATGATGCAAATTAATTGTAAAAGTGTGAACAAATATCAAAATGTGGGCATTAATAAATTTTCCAAATGAATGTTTTAGTAATATGCTTAAGTTAAGTCACTATTTTTGTGGCCAAGAATTTAGAAGACTATTTTGGTGGTCAAGGAGTCTAACTGCAATCTCTAAACTGTAATAGGATATGTTAAGTATTTTAATAAACTTCGATGGGGTAAATGTAATTTACCTAAAATAAATATCCTAGTCAAAATAATGTTTTATTTTTTCAGTTTTAAAAAAGGAAAAAAATAACGAAATTGTTATACGTAGTAACCATTTTACTATTCGCAGTAACATTCCCCAATGAAAATACAAAAATGCCCCTGGCCTAAAATAAAAAAGAAAAAGAAGAAAATCGGGTACTGTTCAACGTGCGTGAATAGTACGGTTCACGCACGTTAAACAGTACCCGGTTAGAAAAAAAATGAAGAAATATCGCCGGTCTCCCCGTAACCGTTTTGCTAAACATAGTAACATTCCCCTGTAAAAAGTCCGAATTACCCGAGTACGATCCATATTACACTATAAGTAAACACTATATTTATTTTTTTACTTTAAATTAGTTTGCATAAATTCTCTATATATACCCCTTCATTATAATTTTTGGAAAAAAAAAATTCATTCGAGGGGGATTTTTTTCTCGGATCTGCGATTATCCGGACATTTTTTTTCTGTTTTTGCAACATTTCGGCCGGAGAGACTGTCTCCCCGGACAGAATTCCGGGAAAATATCGCCGGTCGCCGGCGGTATTTTCGCCTGAAAATATCGCCGGCGGTATTTCTTCAAATTTTTTTTAACCGGGTACTGTTCACGCACGATTGAACAGTATCCAATTTTCTTTTTTTAGCCAAGAGCATTTTTGTCTTTTCACGTGAGAATGTTATTGCGAATAGTAAAACAGTTACTGCGTTTAGTATACCTCAAAAATAAATGATAAGTGCCCCTAGATTTTCTTGCCTCAAATAAAATATTCAATTAATGTCGTACTGACATAACACCGCAAATGTCGCCCTCATTTTCCCAATACCGCCGAGCAACCGCACCACCGCTCTCCGCCTGAACGAATTTATATATATTTTCCGGTCAATGAATGAACCAAAACGCCGAGGGGAGTGCCGACCAGAAATTCCAACTTCTCCATGGATTCAACTCACCAGCTCATCGACTCCCTCACATCCCACCTCTCTTTGTACAATTCAAGCTGCCCGAGCCCGAAGCCGAATCCTAACCCTAACCGGCGATCCTCCATAGTCAAATGGTTCTCATCGCTCCCTGTTCATCAGCGCCAAGCTCACCTCACCGTTGTTGATTTCAAGTTCGCTCAAATTCTCCTCCAAATGCTCCACAAGCTCCAATCCCATGGTCACGGCTTCTTCTTCGTCCTGCCGGACGTTCCTAGTGCTCCGTCATCACGTGATCACCTCGCGTGCAGCAGCAGTAGCCTGCCGAGTCTCTGTTTCCGGAAGTCTCATGGGCTATTGACCCGAGTTGCCCAGTCAAATGAGTCGGAACTGGCAATTCGGGAGTCTACTCGACTGTTCAACTCTAAAGAAGGGGAAAACATTGAAGACTTTTCGAGGTTAGGAGGAAATGGTTGTATTGATTCGACGACCGTGAGTGAGGAGTTTGTGGAGAATGTGGATAAGTTTGTGGGAATAATGGATGGGATTTCGAATGGGGGGTTTTTAAACGGGGAGGAAAGCGGGGAGCTGGCCGCGGAATGGGCAGAGATGGAGTGGCTGAAGGCGACCGGGTATTATACGATGGAGGCTTTTGTGGCGAATAGGTTTGAAGTGGCATTGAGGTTGGCTTGGCTGAATTGCAACAACATTGGGAAGAAAAGGAGCGTCAAGCTGAAGGAGAGGATCAACGCTGCTAGCACATCAGCCAATGTGTTTTGGAGGAAAAAGGGGTGCGTGGATTGGTGGGCTAACTTAGACGAGGCAATAAAAAAGAAGGTGTTTCGGGTGGCAGTGGGAAAAACTGCAAAATATCTGGTATGCATGATTTTTGCAAGATTTTTCAGCATTGAAGTTTGGTTGTTTCCTATTCTATGTAATGCAATTATTTCAATTACTGTTTGTTGAGTTTTCTTGTGATTTCCGAACAGGAATTTCAAAACAAAGTTGTGGAGCTGCCTTTTCTGGCGCTATCTTTCACTTTCTTGTGCGTTAATTGTGCTTATCAATTCATATTTGTTTTCTTCAGTTTTTCTCTCTGAAATGGATATACCGACTAATTAGGTTAAGGTAGAAGAATATTTATCTGCAGAAAGCTTACTGCACTTAGAAATTGTTTTGCCTAAAATGGCTTGTAAGCAGTTCGTCATTTATAGACGACATCTTGCTCAGAGAAAGGAAAAAATTTAATAGGCAAATGAGTGGGTAGTTGATTTCAACTTGTTCTCTTGCTGATGCAGACCATATGTAGAAGAAAATAATCGTAAGTATGTTAGGATAGCATTCATTATGAAGAGGTCGCAAGGATATATATAAATATATATATATATATATATATATATATATATATATACACACACACATAGTAAAACCTGCTGCATGCAAGAGTGGTGGGCCTCATCATGTAGTCCCTGAAGAAAGTGCATACTTCCTCTGGGAATAATTCACGTAGTTGGAGAAAATTTATAATTTGTAAGGATTTGAATATTTGGATTGGTAAAGGAAGCAATAGGAATGGGATGACTGTTTCCTAAACTTAACCTCCTATGGCCATACCAATTCCAGAGTTAATTCTTCTTATTCTTGTTACCCTTTTGTTCCTTTTATTTATTCATTTATTTGTGAAATTGTGCTGTGTAATCTTTTTTCATGCTTTCCATTTTCCCTTGTAACTTCTTAATCTACTCCAATTCTTTCAGTGATTTCTAGTTCGACATTTGGCCATATCTCTGATTGTTTTGACTGCAGAGTGCTGAAATTTATAAAGGTAAAAACATCTTGGAGGTTGACATGTTGTTCTGTAGTCGTCTACAAGATGAACGACCATTGGGACGCAACCGAGGAGCAGATTCGAAAAATGGATTCAGTGGGACTTCTGTTGCAGCTGAATGTCCTTTCCAGTTGAAATGTGTGTACAATATTTTGATTATTCTTCAAGATGTTTATTCTATGCTGGCAGCATCTCAGCGTGGTGTCCATGATGCAGACAAAATATTTTTTAGTTCATTGTCTTCTATCAGTACAATCACTGACTGCATATTAAGAAAATTGCGGGAAATTCTGATGGTGATTTCGCTTGATTGCACAAAATTTGAGCTACTTGATGAAGGAACTAAAAATTTATCAACGAAGAAGCAGAAGGAAAAGCTCGGTGCTAGTAACCATAAGAAAAAGGGGAAAAATCGCAATTCCAAAAAGCTTCATCCCATGGCTAGGTCTTCAGGAAACGATTACTCCATCAGTAAACCTGCTAAGGTACCATCAAATACTTGCAGACTTCTTTTGCAAAAGACAATGACTATGGATGTGCTTTTCATTATTGGTATACCTGATTATGCTGAAGCATATTTCAGGAAAATGGTATTGGACTTGCGTGTAACAATAGAAGTGCTTGTTGTCAACCAATCGAGCTTTCTCAAGAAATTCATGAGAGAAAATCTTCTGGGGAGCCTCTTCCTTCAACAATTGACATGGTTGTACTTATGCTTTTCATGTGATATAAATCAATATGGCATGTTGATGATTTGAATGGTTTATAATTGATTGAATGTTACCAGGCATGCAACAGTGGAGATAAGAAAGGAAATCTTCAAAGCCCTGCTAAGAAGAGTAAGAAAGAGAAAAACAAGGTTAAAAGTTCCAGCGTTCAAAAATCAGTAGAAGCTGAACATTGTCAGACAAGAGAGCAGAAAGCTGCATCTATCTCCCATCTTCCCCAGAGCAGGGATGTAAAATCTAATTGCATAGCTGAAAATCCACTTGCTGATAATGAATCTAATAGCAGAGAAATTAGAAATGATAAGGAGGGACCAAATCCGAGTATTTTTGTGCCTCCAACAACTCTCGTTGGTGGGTATCCTGACGGCAATAAGTTTTCTAGGTTGAAGAACTGCCATATATCTAATGGAGCAGCTACCTGTGTTGTACCTACAAAAAGTGACATAGGACATGAGGCTACTCCCTGTATGCCAGTAGTTCATCTGAATGATGAGCTGGGTGGTGTGGGTATGAACGGTGCAAATGGCAAACATCAAAGTGAAGCAGGCGCAAAATTTATACCTTCAAGTAAACGAAGTAAAGATTGCGGCCCAAGAGAGAAAGCTATTCCACTTCGGGAGCAAGGAAGTTCTAGCTTTTGTGATATGGGCATCATAAATTCTTCTGCTTATATCTCTTATGAATGGCCAAGTGTAGCTCCTCCACAGCTTCCACTTTGTAATTCGTATCTCCCAGCTGCTACTGATAGATTGCATCTGGATGCTGGTCATAATTGGCACAATCATTTCCATGAATCCTTGGTGCCAGCAGTACATGGAGTGAGAAATGCTCCAGTTGAAAATGGGCGTAGTGTTGTATCCCGACCATTGCCAATGAGTTTAGACTGGCCCCCTGTGGTGCGTGGTGTCAACGGACTAGCTCCATCAATTGCTTGCAACTATGATTCAGGATTCATCTCAAGGCGTCAGAATTCTTTTCAGCAGAGTTTTTCAGCTTCAAGTGTACGCTGCAGCATGATGAACTCTGAGGATGATAGGCTGTGTTCTGGTGATTTAGTGGATTTTTCTGATGTTACTAATTCTCTGGAATTGGCTGATGATCAGGAAAATCAGTGGATGTCTGAAGAAGAATTAGAGCTGCATGCTGTAACTGGAATGGATTATAATCAGCACTTTGGAGGTGGTGTGATGTACTGGAATCCTTCTGATTTTCCAGGGAGTAGCTTTTCACGTCCTCCTTCTCTTAGTTCAGAGGACAGCTCATGGGCTTGGCGTGAAGCAGATATCAATCGAGCTGTTGATGATATGGTTGCTTTTTCTTCTTCTTATAGTACAAATGGATTGACTTCTCCATCTGCTGCTTCATTTTGCTCTCCTTTTGACCCATTGGGTCCAGGAAGTCAGGCTGTGGGTTATGTTCTATCTGACAGCGAAATAGGTGGCAAGGTTCTCCATTCCTCACCAACAGTGGCTGATTTTGTTGCAGATGAGAATGTTTCAGGATCTTTATCTGCCATATCTGGTGATGGTGAGGCAAAGGCTGGAGATTCACTTCATTACCCTATTTTGCGACCGATAATCATCCCAAGTATTCCAAGAGATTTACCAAAATCAGATTTAAAACGCAATGATCATAAAAGTCCCTGTGTTCCTCCTAATGGCCGGGAACATCGGATTAAGAGGCCACCTTCACCAGTAGTCCTCTGTGTTCCTCGTGCTCCACGTCCACCCCCTCCCTCTCCTGTTGGTGATTCAAGAAGACATCGGGGCTTTCCTACTGTTCGGTCTGGTAGCTCTAGTCCACGACATTGGGGTGTAAAGGGCTGGTCACATGATGGAATTAATTTTGAAGAGGCTTGTATACGAATGGGTGGTAGTGAAGTGGTTTGGCCATCTTGGAGGAATAAAAGCCTACAAGCCCGCAAGTTGACACAACCTGTACCAGGATCTTTACTGCAAGATCGCCTGATTGCAATTTCCCAGTTAACTCGTGATCAGGAACATGTAATGTTTTCAATTATATTCTTAATCTCGATTGTCTGATGTTTTCGGTTCCTCTATATTTTATTTCTTGCTCTGGCTAAAAATTTAGTTTTATTATCTCAGCCGGATGTCGCATTTCCTCTGCAACCAGCTGATTTGCTTAGCTGTTCTGCTCCTAAGGCAGCTCTTTCTGTGCTCCATGGCCTCCTTCATAATGAAATTGACTCTTTCTGCAAGCAGGTATACTACTGGATGAATACTGTACTCGCTTAACATAACATCTGCAGCAATCGTTTTCACCCAACTTCCTTTGCTAATTTTAGTATGTGCTGACTACATCAAGCTAATGCTTCATAACCTTTTACAATATGGAAGGTTGCTTCAGAAAATTTTATCAGGAAGCCTTCGATTAATTGGGCTGTCAAGCGAGTGACACGGTCTCTTCAAGTACTATGGCCTCGATCCAGGACCAACATTTTTGGTTCAAATGCTACTGGGTTGTCTCTTCCTTCAAGTGATGTTGATCTTGTGGTCTGTCTTCCTCCAGTGAGAAATTTGGTGAGAATATCTAGTCATAGCTATTTTGGTTACTTCTCATCCACTAGAATTTTGTTCCACAACACAAAAAAGGTTCTGATTTACATTCATCTTTAGGAACCTATAAAAGAAGCTGGTATCTTAGAGGGGCGTAATGGTATCAAAGAAACTTGCCTACAGGTAAAAGAACATGTAGAAATGAAGTGTTAGCTGTCTATGTTTTTCTGATGACCTTTATTACTTTCAGTCATTTTTTGGTCTTTCCCAAGTTGATCTCTTCTATAATTTATATTTGCATGACATTTATTAGTTCTGCTAAGTTTCTCATACAAGTTCTAGCATGCAGAAGCCACCAAGTAATTGTGCATTGTTTGCTATATTTGCTGCAACTTTCTTATCATTGTGTTCGAAACTTCAGCTTATAGTAGTTATATTGTTGCATGCATTTAGCTAACGAGGATGAACTATAACCTTATTACTGGTTCATAACTGATGAGGCTGCTTTTTCCTTACAGCATGCAGCCAGATATCTTGCTAATCAGGAATGGGTTAAAAATGACTCTCTCAAGATTGTTGAAAATACTGCTGTAACTTCTCTTCTTCCAGTTTCTGTTATTTGCTATTCTTTTTTATTCCTTCCTCCTAACTAATTCATCTTCCTTCCCTGTGGTTCTTTTCTATTCAGATACCTATTATCATGCTTGTGGTGGAAGTCCCACAAGACCTCATTGCATCTTCACCAGCTAATGTGCCAGCATCCAAAAAGGAATTGTTTCAAAATATTGGTGAGCAGAGTAACTCCTTTGTTACTGATCTCTCCAGAGCGGAAACTAGTGGTTCACTGTCCTGCTCTAAAATGAAGCATGAGCCTGAGAAGGATGTACGATCAGTTCGTCTTGATATTAGTTTTAAGTCCCCATCACATACTGGACTTCAGACTACAGAACTGGTAAACTCTCCAAGGAATTTATTAATCTTATTACTATTCTACTCAGAACAACTGTGAAATGTCCAAGTGTTTTCGGGCATAGAAATTTTAGATGAGGTTGGTAGAAATATAATATATTTTGTTTTTTTTCTCTCAATAGAAGGATGGGTTTGGGAGAAGGAACAGGACCCATGAGAGGGTGGGGGGTAGAGCGGAAAAGGTGTGCTTGAGCACAGCTTGGAAACATATATATATCTGGACATGTTCCTATTTTGTGGGCTTTGGCTTTGGTTCAAGCAGGGTCAAACTCATCTCAGACCATCTTCTTATTGCTTTACTCTAAATTTTAAAAGAAACAAAAGACAAGTAAACCAGATATTTAACTAAAATAACACACGGAACAAGTTTTAGAGCATGACCCAAGGGGATGGTCAAACAAGGCCTATCTGTCCGTAGAACACTGAAAAGAATTCTTTTCTTTCCTAGTCCTTGTTCCTCAAAATATTGAATGAGAAGGTAAATACACATTCTCCATCCCATTTTATGTGGTAGTAGATTGACTTGCTATGTTATCTCTTAGAAAGAGGTGGAAGCATATTCTATTCAAAGAAAGAGAGAACAAAATGTGTACTCAAAGTTTCTGTAGTTTTGAGAATACATTTTTTTTTAGTTCACATGCCTACCATTAGCCCTGGAACTGTCTGAATCTTTTTACCGTTTCCTTTTGGTATCTGTTCTTAATTGATCTGTTCGATCTTTTAATCAGGTGAAAGAGCTTACAGAACAGTTCCCTGCTGCAAAACCTCTTGCGTTAGTGCTCAAGAAGTTCTTGGCAGATCGTAGCTTGGACCAATCATATTCAGGTGGTTTAAGCTCATATTGTTTGGTGAGTGTCTCACTTGTAGTTTTACCTGTAAGTCAAAGGCTTTGACTTTTGAACACCACAAATGGCTCTAAACAGAACAGTGACATTTCTGGGATTTGAGATCACATACTATCATTGAATTGTTCCCTAGTCTGTGATATGTTCCTTTCTTATTTGGTATTTTACCCATCAACATTTTCATTCTAGTTACATGAAAGATGTCTTGTGTTTTTTTTTCCTTGTCTGTTGTCTTGGGCCTAAAGCTCATAACATAACGTGAAGCATTTCTGCCTTTTCTTTCTCCACGAGTATTTACTTGCATAATAAAAATGAGCTTTACCTCAATTCACAAATTTGCTGCTACAATAGTGCGTTCTGACTCCTAATTTACTGCTGTGTTCAGTTTAGTAGCATTATTAGTACTGTTTCTTTGTATCTGTCTTGTTTTAGATACTGAATTTACTTGTCTAGGGTTTATTATTTGTGGGAAGAAAAGTGGCTAAAGCTGCCATTCCATGTTTATTCTAGTGAATAAATGGGATTTAATATTTCATGCAAGCTATTGAAGAACTTCAATGAAAAATATCTGAATTTTGTTGCATCTAGACCTGTAAAAAATATTGGGAAGTAGAGAATATCGTTTTTTGCATAGGTGTTATTCATGTCTTCGGCTTTGGGTTCCTTACGAAAAAAGTTTATGAGCTTTCTAAATCTTTTATCCTTATTATTATGAGAACCTTGTTTATATATTCTTAAAGCTCTTGCAAATCTTTTGCATTGACTTCTGCTGTTCTATGATGCAGTTATTGCTGATCATACGTTTTCTGCAGCATGAGCATCATCTCGGCCGGTCTATAAGCCAGGTATGAAAAGTGGATGTCGATTGCATTGTGTGCTGATACTTTTTGTTTTTCTGAAGCACAATCAATATTTTGTTCTTATTTACTATGCCCAAAAAAAAAAAGGTGAAATAGGTGTGTAAATGCATAATCCTTTTCGCTAATTCTATTTGCTGATACTTTTCATCTTGTAGGCCTTTTATGGATGTTGCAAAATATCATGTGTGCTTGTCCTGTAACATGCAATCAACTTGTGCTACTGTTGTGTTTTTTCTTTGCACTTTGCACTGTTATCTGGAATTCACCCAATGATTTGCAATAATTTAGCCTGTGAATTGTGACCCCCATCTGCTAAGTGAATTAGTGACACTGATTCAAACTTACTTTTCAATTTGTAGAACTATGGAAGTCTTCTTATGGATTTTCTCTACTTCTTCGGGTGAGTCATAAGCTCCCACCGTAACTATTTTTTCTCTAAATTTGGTACTGGAAAGTTTCTAAGTTCTATTTAATCTAGAAAGGTTATTGAGTCAATCCAAGTTTATATTTTTTGCTTCTCCCGGAAGATAAAATTGTTAGGTTAAATACTAATCTAAAGCACTCTTTTATCCAGGAATGTCTTTGATCCTCGCCAAATGCGCATCTCTGTACAGGGCAGTGGCATGTACATAAATAGGGTTCAAGGGTACAGGTAGCTATAGCATCTTGTTGATTTCTTTTCTCAAATTCTTGTTTTCCAAGTGGTCGTATTGACAGGGATTAAAATTTCCATTTGCAGCATTGATCCAATTTATATTGATGATCCTCTTTTCCCCACAAATAATGTTGGGAGAAATTGCTTTCGGATCCATCAGTGTATTAAGGTCAGCTGATATTCTTTGCTTGAGCATGCTAGTCATTTCTTTTCTTCTTCTCCCCCCTCCCTATAATTCTTACATAAACAAATTCAACTTAGACTGTTAATTTCTTAAAAATTAAGATTATTATTGGTTTGTTGTACCGATTGCACGATTAGGTCTCTTTAGCTATCTTGTACCAACCTGGCACAAGTGATGTCAACATGGTTCTGGATCAATTTAATACAATTGGGTATGCACTCCTTGGCAAAGTGTTTTATTATCAGACATGCAGGTGAGGACTAAGGTGCACCAAGTATCACTGAGAACAAGAAGACAGATTCTTTCACCCGATAATTTGCTAGATCTAACCACCTTGTCAGTTTCGATTTTTTCAAGTATAAAGCATTAAAATCATTGTCTTGGTAAAATTTAGCTGTTGCCATGTATTGGTCTCTTGGGGATGGTTATAGGCTTTTGATGTTCGAGATGGGAACATAACTCATTTAGAATTTGTATTTCTGAAAAATATTAAACTGTGAACAGAATGAGAATGAACAAGGAAGGTTTGTCCTACAGCTTGCTTCATGAATTTATGTTTTAAAATAATATTGTGTTCTTCTCTGCATCTTCTTGTCCCTGGTCCTTGGGAACTTTAAAAGAAAACACTCTTTTGTTTGACACGTTTAAAGTCTAGACAGCAAATATTTTTTGAATTGATGAATGTAAAGATCTGAGGGTAATCAAATCTTTCATCATGGGAAAAGCAATTTTGGTATTCCTGTACCTACGTCCTATTTGGTAGACATTCGGGGTCAAAATATTCTCTCTGGATTTCATTCTAACTGGAAATTGTGTTAAGAGTGCCCCATTGAAGTGCTCGTATTATTCAAGTTCCGTGGTTTCTTAGTTGGAAGCTTTTTCAGTGGATAACCAGTTTGTTTGTGGTCATGCCTTTAGATGTTGGCTATTATATCATTCTCCTGTTGTAGAATTTTAGTAGTTGGTTTCACTGCAGAGACGACATTACCCTGGGAATAGCAATTTTTGTCCCACTTTCCTCCCTTTCATTTATTTTGAACTTCCCCTGATTGCAGTGATGGTATATTGTCATTGTGGGTGATAATTGATACCTAACAAAGTAATTACTTGGTGCAGGCTTTTGCGGATGCTTATTCCACTCTGGAAAATGAGCTAACCTGCATTCCCAGTAATGATGACTTGAATACCCTGCCAGCTTGCAAACTACTCCCAAAAATTATTCCGAGTATTGACCATTCAGTTGGTTCCTAATTATCCAAAGTATCATCATACTTCTTGAGTGGTATGATGATAAGAAGGTCATAATGTCTTGGAGTTTTGGGTGAATTATTATGTTTTAGTGATCTACACTGTTTGAATTTAGGATTCTCAATTTTGTGCTTTGCAGCCTCTTTTTACAGATTATTAGTATTAATGTGATGAAAGGGGTTAGTGGTGTTGGGAGACTTTAAAGATGCCAACCTTTCATTAACCCCATGCCACATCTGATCTGGGTGAAGCTTGCTCTTGTTTTTAATGTGAGGTATGGCATTGACAGTATTGATTAGTTTGTTGTGCGCATTGGTACAAGTAGCATAGCATTGTCAGGAAGATGGATTTGTGGCAAATAGTGTTGAGAACATTGAAATTATTTTGGTGATCTGGGACTTGTATGGAATTAATTTCAAGCTTGTTTATTATGAAAGCTGAAAAATCATATCATTTGGAAGATACTGATAACCAATCAGAAACCATTAAATTGAGTGATTGGGAATTCCTGTTCAATATCTTAGTGAGACATCATGTTCTTACTTCTTTGGCAGAAAGCAGGTTAAGCTCAGACAGTGTTTAGAGCAGAGATAGCCTTTTGGAGTACCCAATTTTAGCATGCCTGATCCTTGTAAACATTAGAGCAGGTGCTCATCTGTTTTTGTATTGGTTTCTAGCAATATTCACATGTTTTTGGTTGTCATTTTATACTTTGATTGGCTGAGTAGTTTCTAATATGTCATGTTGCAGATGTGCTAATTTTACTGGGGAAGATTTGGCTTGCTCAAGCAGCTATACTCGGTCTGAGCTTGCGCAACTTCTCTTATCTTGGTTGGCTTCCAGTCCCGATACAGACTTACCAGGAACTGATATGGTAATGCCGCACCTTCAAACACTTTTCATCTATTTAGATGATGATATTGGTTGCCTGTGAGCAGCTCCATAGGCTAGTATGTTATGAGCTCTTGAAATATTGCTAATTGCTTGATTGAGGAGAGAAGATATTTCCATTTAAAGATATCGTGTACAACACAGAGCTAAGTCTTTGAAAAATTAATGTAGTAGCCGGTTGGTAGGCTAATACTTACAGAAAGCATACAATGATAGAGTGCAGCATAGTGGCATATATGAATCTCATTCAAGGGCAAAGTATGAACCATTTGAGATTACGGGGTTTGGCTCCAATCCATTGCAAATTACATTGATGTTAAGGAGGCTTTAATCTTGGTTGACTATAATTTCATCTAGGTTACTATCCAAAAAATGTGCTCCATTTTGCAGGTCGCGATACCAAAAGAGGGCATCACCCTTTGGAATTCTGCGCCTGCATGTACAAATCAATCTGGCACCCTGAATTCTGCTTCGCTTCCAGAGTCGAGGAGCCGAGGTACTTAAGTTTTAGTAGAAGAAAGCTTATACTATTTCATGCTATTTCCATACAATCTTTCATTGGATGATAACATTGTTGCTAAATCCCAAAAAATGTTATGGTACTATTTCTTTCTCATGCATCTTTAGTTCTGAAAAGCCACAACTCAAGTAGGTGTGGTTCCTACCTTATCCATGTTGCATGATGCCAAGTTCAGCTTTTTCTGAAATTGCATTTAGTTTCACCTTGTTCAAAACGGAAGAAGAAAATGGAAAATTCCCATGTTATCTTCTTCTCGGCGGAACGTAAACCATGAATATGATGTGTATACAATCATCTTGTAGGAGAATGAGAAACGCGCACATCATAGAGCTTATTCCGGCTTACATTCTGCGCGTAAAGAGTTAGGTTTTCGCGCTGCTTCAAGCCGATGGAAGCATCTTGACGGGATTTCTTCTCTTCTGATCGTGTTGTAGTAGGAACATAATTGCATTTGTATGATTTGTACCCATAGTTTGGCGGAAGGTGTTTTCAACTTTGGTTTGTCTATGGATCAATGTTAGGGTAATGTAAAATTTGACAGGATGTCAGCACTTTTGACTCAAATGCGAGTGCGGAGAAATTTACAATAAATTAGATTGCTTTCGTAATTGTCGTCAAGTTTTCGCTACAGCCGTTCTAAAGCAGTAGCGACACAAATGCTACATAAAATGGAAACAAAAGGTGACGAAAGTGAAGATGACAACTTCGTTTTCTTTCGAACATGACACCTAGCCTTGTTGTGTAGAAAGCGAAGCGAAACCACGAGTTCACATGCCAATTTGTTGGTGTGTCTTCTACCATGTTAGTTTCATCTGGAATGTCGTATGCACAACTATTTAGTTACGGAACTGGAGATGCAATGCTCGGTGGTTCTTGGAGTCACTATGAGGAATTGCTCTCAAAAAGAATCCCTTGCTGAATACTCACGAAGCTTATTTTGGAGGTCCAACTGCTTAGGCAAAACAAGTTCAACTCCTTCTCCCAATTGTGAGAAGTATCTTTCCAGCAAAATCACGGCGGCGTAGGCATCCTCGCTTCCTCGGCGAACAGTATCGCTGAGTCCCATATCGATCATCCGATGAAGCCCCTCGGAAGATGTTCCATGCTCATCCTGCAGGTAAACTCTCCAGCCTCTGCTTTGCAATACACATCAATCATCACACATATAAAGTGAAAAATATTACATACACATCAAGGAAAGACCTGTATGAACTAAAAATTTGCACATTCTTCATTTTCATTCACAAATATTACAGTGAAAAACAAGTGCTGCATCTGCCTCATTAGTTAGAACCCGTATTGAACGAGAGTAATTTCCCCGTTGTTGAATGTGAGAGAGAGGCTACACCTGTACCGAGACTCGTATTGGAACCAGGAAAAAAGGGTTGATCATGAGTTACCTCTCAGCAGCTCGGACCGCAAGCCTACCAGCAACACTACGAACTTCATTCGACTGATGCGTTTCCTTCCCATCGATTGACACAGGAAGTCCTATTATAAACTCATCAACCTCCTGAATTTTCATGGAATCCCTCAAGCTCACATTCAACAAAATGGAAATGCAATCCAGACATAAATTCAAAAACAAAGAATCACTAAATCCTAAAACCAAAATAACCACTTCAAAGAGCAAAGAGGCTTCATCTTTGAGAAAGGAATGGAAGTGTACATGTATACCTTATTTTGAGCAATTTCAAGAAGACGGAGCTCCAGCTTTTGGCCTTTCAATTCAAGAACCTAAAACCCCTAATCCATAAGCCCAAAATCAAAAAATAAAAAAAAGAAACCGCAATAAAAATCGATTTTTAATGAGAAATACATACAGTTAAAGGACGAACAACGAAGCCTTTGCTGATGGCAAGGCCAGTGCGGGAAGAACCCAGGTCCACCCCTAAGCTGAACCCACCTCTCCACGAGGAATCTTGCTTCCTCCGGCGAGCATTTGGCGGAATTTCATCTTCCGACGACAAAGCCGCCGCTTTCAATGCTGCGCAAGAAGCAGAATGAAAGCGCAAGGTGTGGGGAACGATTTTAGTGTTGACATTGTGCAAGAATTGGGTTACGGTGACGGCGTTGGTCGGTGGTGGGGCTGCAGTCATAGATCGTCCGGCCGACTTCGAAGGTCCCCTGAGCGGGAAGGAAGACGGATTTTCTTCAAGATACGAGGAGGGAGAATTTTGCAATGTTACCCTCAAAGTCTGGGAAATTGCAATGTTATGAAAGAGAGACATTTCAGATTTTTTTTAAGGGAAAAAAAAAATACTATGAAATTAACATAAAGGAAAAAATCGTATAATTTTGATCCATTTTGTTTGGACCTTTTTCAATTTTGGTCTCTTGTGTTTCATTGCTGCAAATATAGTCATTTATGTTTGTATGATGTTGCAGTTTTGATTCATGTGACAGGTTATGGCCACCTTTAAGCAAAAGGAAGTATAACAGTTTATAGTGTTGTTTTAAAATTAAAAAAAAAAAAAAAGTTAGAACTTTCTCATGATTTTTATATTCTTTTGTGGGCTGTGTAATAATTTTTACCCATGTCAAAGTGCATATCAGTTAGCTCGTTCTCACTTATTTCAGTACATCTATGTGATTAATCTAAATGGATAAACATTATTATATGGGCCACAAAAATATATGGAAATCTTGAGAAAGCCTAAAGTTTTTTTTTTCATTTTAAAAAACCCTTAAAAATCGTTGACATCCAATTTTACTTGTTAAAATTGGCCATAACATATCACATGGACCATAACCGCAACAATATAAAAAACGCAGTGAAATATTTCTGTAACAACGAAATGCAATGGACCAAAATTACAATTTTTCCAAACATCAAATCATCCCTTAAGTTTACAGGAAAAGACAAATATGCCTTCAAAGTTCCTTTTATTTTGGATATTGAAAGGATATTTTGAATATCCACAAAAATTCAAGAGAAGTGTTTGATGTTTTGAAAATTCTCAATAAGATATTTGCACTTATTTTTTTAAATAAATAAAGAATTTTATTAATGATGTTAGAGTTCATTCAACAATGACGGATAGAAAACAAAAAAATAGATTTTATAGTTGATTACAAAAGATTTGGTAAGACATATGCCATATCTAAATAACAATACATAGTGTACTTAATATACCAACTTCTAAATTTATATATAACATAAATATACTTTGTCGAAGTATAAAACTCGCTATTATGCTCAAAAAATTTCGTACTGACTTTCACAAGTTGGATTACTAATGAAAGTTCTAAAACGGAATCATTAACTGAGTTCTCATTCATCACAGATAAAGAAAAATTGTCATAACTACGGATAAAATCATTATAAATAGAGATATAATAGTTGATACAAATAATTAAACGAATAGTATTAGAATTGTTGATATAACACATGAATTCACTAAATTGCACAAGGATTGCCACCCGTGAGCAGGACGTAGAGGAAAATTCACAGGAAGGTTCCACGGGATTTTTCCAAGAAACATGGGATTGATTGGATCATTGTCATATGACTAATTAAATGTCCAGATTGAGATTGGACACACCCATATATTCATATCCAAAAGCATATTCCTTATTAAAACATCTTCAAGATCATCATGGTTGTAAGTTTAAATATTGATCATGGGTTGGGTTTTTTCATTTATTTATTTATTGATAAAGTCATAAATTATTAATTGAAACTATTCAATTCTACTCGTGCTATGCTGCGTTTGCAAAAATGATTAAAAGAGTGAAAACATTAAGTAATTGACGTGGCATTCTTGGCAATTATAACTTTAAATATCTAATAACATTATTTCATGTTGTTGGCACACAGTGGCGAAACCAGACAAAAATCTCTTAGGGGTCCAAAATGCATACATCATTTTTAAATTTTTTTTTTTTACAATTAAATACATATATAAATTTTTTTACTATTAAAAATGTACCACTAATGAAGGTGGAGGAGGAGTTTGGAGGCGTCCGGAGACCACCCCAACCCATTTGGATCTGCCCATATTGGCTTCGCTCTGAATTTTTACTATGTTTATCACCACTCGTTGGGTTTAATATATGTGCATAAACAACTAATGAATGAAACTAAAAGTATACTCATTCACTCATTATAAGTTAAGAGATTTTATTTATTTTTAATAGGAGCCATCTGGGATTCATGCTCCTTACAAATATTTTTTCATCAGGGATAAAATATGAACGTGTGACTTTTCACAGGTTTACATATCATAAACTCTAACGTATTATATATTGATAAAAATACGTGTATAGAATTTAATTATTAAAGTATTGTCGTTAGTCTAATAGATTGTCGGACACGAGAATCACTCGTTACGAAAGTTATATTTACCTACTTACATTTCTCAAAATAAAATTAACCGAGTACGGAGCTGTCATCAAAATCCAATACTTGGACTAGAAATTGGTCGCACAAGAAGTCAAGAAATGGTACAAATGCAAATAAAATCGATGAGCCCCACAGCAAAGGATCTGCGGAGCATGTACTATTATTGTACTCTACAATGGCCGTTCAAACTTCAAATTTGACATATTCTTTCTTTCTTTTGTGCTTTTAATCCCCCTTTGCCTTTTTGCCTTTCCTATTTAGTTTCCATTAATGTTATTAATGCCTCAAAGTGGAAAAGTATAACTTTATCTTTTTTTATGGGGTTTGAAATTATATCATTTTTTTAACAATTAAAAAATTTCATTAATGACGTTGAAAATCGTCCAACAATGATTGACAGAAGACAATTACATTACGTAATAGAGTGAATAATGTGGCATAACTTGGTAGTTATAATTTTAGACATTTAATATATTTTTGTCATGTAAATCTTATGCCAATTACTCTACACTTCCACTCTTTCTGGAAACCAAACTAGTCATGCATTAGATTTGTTGGAGATCGTCCAACCATGGGGGAAAAACAAAGCCATAACACCCCTTTACAAGGAACCTCACGCAAGAGATTAGCAATGTTCGTGTACAAGACTAAGCATGTGGTCAGGCAGTAGTTATTCTACACTTTCACTCTAAATTTTCACTTAGTATACCTTTTAATTTTCAAGTAGTTACTCCCTCACAAACTCTACACTTCCACTATAAATTATTTTTTAAATAGTGTACATCACAAATTTATAAACAGTTGTACATTTTCGAAACTTTACTCCTCTAATGATCGAGAAAAGTATTAGTTACTGACCACAGGTAACTATATTGGTAAGAGTATACTTAAATCTCTTATCGGTATAAAAAAACTTTAAAATAGAATTCTTTTAATAGAACATAGATATTATTTTTGGAAGGGTTAAATACAATATTGCTATTGTGATTTTGTGGTGTGCTATAAACAAATTTTCATATGGGGCATGATATTTGCAGTAACATTTTCTTGTGAAAAGTCTAAAATACCCCTAACACTTAAAAAAAAAAACCAAAATATTGCCGGCGCCCAGCGATATTTCACCCCCCCCCCCCCCCCCCCCCCCCTTCAGTTTGATATTTGCAGTAACCACCTGGCGGATCTTCGCCAATCCGGTAAAAAATTTACATTTTCGACAAAAATACTAACACATCCGAACATAATACAACTAAAATAATCAAGCCAACTATCTAAAACAATACCGCAAAACATTTTAACTTTAGCCACTAACCTTTTTCCGATCCGAGTCGTCTCGATTTTTATCCAATTTTGTGATTCCACCCGGCTCTGCTTTGCAGGAATTATTAAACGGAACAGAGCCCGTGAGTTGCTTTTTCAATTTTTTTTTTTGCAGCCCGTTGGTTTGTAATTTTTTTTTGCCCAGGGGTATTTTTGTCTTTTTACAAGGGAATGTTACTGCAAATATCGAAACGGTTACTGCGAATATCAATTCCGTTTTCATATTTATTTAAAACACTTCTAAGACTAGAGTGTCGAACTAAATAAAAACAATTTTTTTTTAAAGTCCTAATCTATTACATTTAAGGCAGTGAATGTAAGGAGGGGAAGAACGAAGTGGGGAGTCTCCTACAGAGTCCTATTAGTTTTGCACTATAAATAGACAGAAATGACAGAGGTAGAAATTAAACCCTGACATTTTAGTGGCCCGCCTTGCGTATCAACCTTTGAAGCACTTGCTCGTTCCTAAATAAAAATACATCGTGTTAGAGCGATTTGACACAAAGTCAGTGAGACTATAATAATCTAACACGTTAAGTATGTGCTTTCCAACGCTAATAGCCTTTGGGAGATTCGCAGGAATCATCCATTCCTAACTTCCCAAATTCTCTGGCCATTGCTAGAGTCACAGCGCACATCCTCAATGACACTCATCCGCTCATCTCACATTTGTCACCTATCCTCATCTTAGGGCCTATTTGATCTTGATTAGTGTGATTTTAAATCTGAAACATTTATTAAAAATATTAAAATTGTGTTCGAATGTACAAAATATATATTAAGAGCATGGTTTTATACGTTTTAGTTTGAATTTTGATTTTAGTTTCAACAGTAAATTTAATATATTATAATTAGTTTTCATCGTTTTCAATATAACTTTTTACTATTTATTTTTGCATTTTCAATACACTTTTTATATTATAAAACTATTTTTCAAAAATCAAAACTCAAACCAAAATTTAAACCTTCAGTAAAGAATAAACCCTTATGATGAAGATTTATTATAAAATGTAACAATCTTAAAAACCAACCAAAAGAATAAAGAATAGGTCCTTATTCAATGATATCATTAATCTTTTAGTTAGGCTAACTGTTACTCTTTCCGTTTCACTAGAAGAGTTTACTTTGACAAAAGTACAAGTACAACTTATTATGAATATTAACACACAATACATAAAAATAACTAAGTTGACATAATTTATTCCATTTATAGAATTACTTTTTATGTATGAGATTATGAACTAATTATAGACCATACATAATTATATTAAAAAAAGTACGAGGAGTAAAAAATTTGAAAGTTGACTTTTCTATTTTTTAAAGTGAACTCTTTAATAGAACGGAGAGTATAATTTCTAATTACAAATTTTTTTTTTTTTTGAAATTTCAATATTAATATCGCTTAAGTTTGGGACTAATACTATGGATCGATACACCTCTTGTAGTTTGATTAATATTATTAATACCTTATTTTAATTTAGTCATATTATCATTCGGTTTCTACCAATTAGAAGAAAAATACTTTCCAATACATTAGTTGAGTATCACTTTTGAACATCGCTTAATAGATCAGAAAATAATGCAAAAACGTCTTTCCACATTCCATCTTAACTACAAACTCAGCAGCACGGTGGGAATTTGCGTTTAGCGCGCGAAAATAAGAAAGATGAAATAAAATTTCTATATTTTGTTCAGGTCAGAATCTGATTGTTTAAATTACTATGCACAACAAAAGACAACCTAAAATTCATTTTGACAAAGAATTCTTTTATTATACAATATGAAGTGCCTCCATTCTTATTCACATTTTTGCGAGTCAAAACGCCTCCATAAGACATTTGCTTAAAAGTTAAGCGAAGAACATGTGTGTACAAAATTTGATCTTCAACTATTTATTATATAAATTGTATGTCAAAATCTATAACCAAATACTTTCTCTATCTTGTTAACCGAGTTAAGGACCTGTTCTTTACTGAAAGTTTGAGTTTTAGTTTTTAAAAATAATTTTATAATATAAAAAGTGTATTAAAAATATAAAAAAATATAACTAAATAGTAAAAAGTTGTATTAAAAATAATAAAAGTTGATTATAATATATTAAATTTACTGTTCAAACCGAAACGGAAAGAACATGCCTTAAGTGATACAAACGCAGCTAATATAAATAACAAGATACAAGTTAAAACATACCCGTAATTTTAATGGGACGGAGGGTCTCGATAGTAAAAATCTTTTCACCACTCCCCCAAGTCAATTTTAGGCGGTGGAGGACGACAATCGCGTGAGATTAAAATTGATACAATTGGTGAAATGTCATTCACTACGTACAGCAACCGAATATGCTGAGAATTTCTTTAACCTATGCAACGACTTCCATTCCAAACCGCCATTGTCATCACGCCAAGCCCGACCATGAAGCATATGCTCTCTGTTTATTCTAATCTCGTACTACTATTTAATCCCCTTTCTTTCTTAAAATCACTCTCCCACGATCCATGTCTGAAAGTGAAAAAAACCCATTAATTCCCCTCTCTTAATTTTGTTTCTGAAACCTTAAATAAATCGATTAAAAGCGGGGGATCGGAATCGGATTAAGGGGGAGGGGGCCGGCGATGAAGTTCGGGAAGAGATTAAAGCAGCAGATTCAAGAAACGCTGCCGGGATGGCGGGACAAGTACCTTTCTTACAAGGATTTGAAGAGGCTCGTCAGACTGGTTTCTTCGGCGCCGACGACGTTAATGTCGTCGAACGGATCGTTTGATGATCGTGAGGAAGAGTTTGTGGTGCTGCTCGACAATGAGATCGACAAGTTCAATGCCTTTTTCATGGAACAAGAAGAGGATTTCATCATTCGCCACAAGGTAATTATTTTACTAATTAATTTAAATTTATGTTTTTTCATTTCTGCCCAGTAATTTTTCTTTTGGTTGGAACTTGATCGGAGAAAAACAGAATTCAAGTATGGTATTTAGCGTATCAGCTGTCTCGCTTTTTGAATATCCAACAAAAATAAATATAATTATGAATTTATTGTTACGGGAACACGAATGGAACAGAGGATCGTTCCCATAAGAAATATGAATGAAGTCTGATGAAATTTGTTTGCGGATAATGATTGGGTAAGAATATGCATAGTGATAAAATTGCAGTCCCTTCACACTGAAAGTTGTAGTGAAGTGAAGGGCCTGCTTAAACTTAACGCTCCAATATCATTGCCTGCTTGTTGGACCAAAAGACTAATTTATGCTTTTGTCGTTTTCATTGTTTTTGTTTGAGTTTTGATTTTTATCGTATTCTATTTTATTATTTAATTACACGTTTTTATATTTTTATACATTTTTCAAATCAATTTTTTTTATTACAAAAAAAAAAAAAAAGGTTTTCTATATAACTCATAATCAACATGGTCAAATTTAAAGGCCATACATCTTCTCTTTTGCACCAACACAAAGTTCACTTGGCACTCTTCCAACTCCAACTTCAACACTTTACTATTGCCAACTCAGGATAATTAAGGAATATTCCACCATGGTTTCTTTACTTGAAGTTAAAAACTATTGAAATTTAATATATACATGGAGCATGAAGGGACATTCCACAAAGAATATGCTAATTTCCATCTATATTTAAGTTAGACATTTCGGTCAAAAGTAGAATAGACTTTTGTGTATTGTGACTTGTGAAAGTTAAGAGTTAGTGGATATATAAAATAAACTAGAGTCTTATCTCATAGACATTTGATGTTGACAGTCGTACGTGTTAAAGTGAAAAGTGATAAATTACAATAAAATCCGTCCAAAATCAAAGTTTCCACCAAATGTGGAAAATAAAAAGTGGGCAAATATGTAATCCAAATTTAAAAAAGAAGGTGCAAAGTATAATTTTTAGTATTACTTGAAAAACTTGGAATTTTTTCTCTTTGTTAATTTCTAATTGGACTTGCCCTGTTACAATTCGATGAACAGGAACTGCAGCAACGGATCCAAAGGGTGATTGAAGAATCCAGATCGCCATTACAGTTCGATCATAACGAGGAAATGAGAGAAATCAGAAAAGACATCGTTGATTTCCATGGCGAAATGGTGCTCCTCGTCAACTACAGCAACATTAACTACACTGGTATTACTTCATTAATTTCATCCCCAAATCCCAGAACTCATCGAAGATGTCCACGATTATTCTCGTTTTCATTACAGTAAATTTTATTACGTTAATACAATTTTTCATCACGACAAAAATTTCAGGATTGTCCAAGATTCTGAAGAAATATGACAAAAGAACAGGGGGATTGCTGCGTTTGCTCTTCATCCAAAAGGTGCTGGAGCAGCCATTCTTCACGACCGATCTCATCTCGAAGCTCATCAGAGAGTGCGAAACCGCCATAGATTTGTTGTTTCCGGTGGCCGCGGAAGAAAACGGAATTCTGGGTTCGAGAGACACCCCCATAACCACCGTGGCCGGCGGAGGGATTTTTAGGAACACGGTGGCTGCTCTGATGAACATGCAAGAAATCAGAAGGGGCAGCTCTACTTACGGCCATTTTTCCTTGCCTCCTCTCAACTTGCCGGACTCTGATATCATTCAATCTATGCATCTTAATTCAGCCATACCCATTCCTTGATTAGCGTTCACTTATGAAAATTAGGAATTAATTAGTACCAAAGTTGTGACCTTTTTCCAATTTAATTTTGTCTAGGATCGATCTTCTGCAAATTATATAGTGTATAATGTATGCGACGTCCTGTTCACGTTTCCTTTTACCGTCCATTATAATTTCATCATTTTAATTTTGCTGTATTTAGGCAAGTATTGCCCGTATTGTGCAATCTTTAGTGCACAACTTATCAATTGATTGTGTGTGCTTGGATTTTGATTATCCTAATCATGTACTTTAATCACAAAGGGTTAAAAAGTTCCTTTTCATTGGATTTTTTCCCCCAATAATCAAATTGGCGCCAAAAATTACCAAAATAAACCACATTTTTTTTTATTCCGGTTCTATAGAAAGCGAATCTGCCAAATTCGTTTTCGAGAAAATGGTTGCGGGGAAAAAAATGAAAATTTGGAGAAAACGAATCACGGAAATTCGTTTTCTCCGAAAACGAATCTCCGTGATTTGTTTTCAACTTTGGTTTTTCAAAGAAAACGAATTCCGTAGTCGTTTTCTGAAGGAATAAAAAAAATAAAATAAAAAAATTCAGTAAATATTTAAACTGCAAAACTGCACAAGAGAAATGGAAACGGGTGACCGAAGAGGGAGAACGCACGCGGTGGCCGAAGAGAGAAAGCTCGACTCCGACCCACCGACCAGCGCCACCGAGCCGTTCCGGCTGAACCTGCGGCAAGTCGCCGCATCTGCCAACCTAGCCGCCCCGATGGGCGGTTGTCTGTGAAATCGAAATTGGGACCGACGGAACCCTAGATTTTGGAGCATTCTTGAAGGAGACCCAATTTCCGACAGTATAACCTCAATTAGCAACGGGTCCACTTCGATTTTGCTCGGAATGTGCTTGAGATTTGTCCTAGGTTTATAAAGTTCTGAATAAATTGGGTTTTATTTGTAATTGTTGACAAATGAGCATGCTTTAATGTTTGGAAATATAATTTGGGGATTTCTTCAATTAATTCAGTTTGTGTATAATGTATTTGCCGGTTGGGGGAAATGGGAAGAGCCTGAAAGAGTAGCTAAAGACCCATGGGTGAATTATTTGGAAAAAATGGTCAACGTGTTTTGTAGTTGGTTGTTGAGTGTTTTGTAGTTGGTTGTAGCGGTAGATGTTGATAAAAATGCTCCATGTGTTCCTTGTTTGCCTTTGAACATTTTGGTTGTGTTTGTTTAGGAAATTTGAGAGGTGGATTCCGGGGTAATGAGGTATAGCGTATTATTTACACAATTGAAAAGCAAAAATGTGAAGCCATCGTCTTCCCACGTAGTTTGAAATTACCCTCATTTTGAAGTTGAAGTTGTGAATGTTATTGGAAATGCAGTGACCCTTGTTTATTATGGTGTTACCTTTGATGAAAATGCGTAGAGTTTTCTATTTTTTAGGGAATAGTAGCATTAGTGTTTCTTGTACCCTCGCTTAATATGCAATCGGAATTTTGATGTTCTTTGTAGTTGGGCGTTGAGGTCAATGTTGATAAAAATGCTCCATGTGTTCCTTGTTTGCCTTTGAACATTTTGGTTGTATTTGTTTAGCAAATTTGAGAGGTGGATTCTGGGGTAATGAGGTATTGCGTATTTTTTACACAATTGAAAAGCGAATATGTGAAACTATCGTCTTCCCACATAGTTTGAAATTACCCTCATTGTTGTAGTTGAAGTTGTAAATGTTATTGGAATGCGGTGACCCTTGTTTATTATGGTGTTACCTTTGATGAAAATGCTTAGAGTTTAATATTTTTTAGGGAATAAAAGCATTAGTGTTTCTTGTACCCTCACTTAATATGCAATCGGGATTGTGATGTTCTTTGTAGTTGGTGGTTGAGGTCTATGTTGATAAAAATGCTCCAAGTGTTCCTTGTTTGCCTTTGAACATTTTGGTTGTATTTGTTTAGCAAATTTGAGAGGTGGATTCCGGGGTAATGAGGTATTGCGTATTTTTTACACAATTGAAAAGCGAATATGTGAAACCATCGTCTTCCCACGTAGTTTGAAATTACCCTCATTGTTGTAGTTGAAGTTGTAAATGTTATTGGAAATGCGGTGACCCTTGTTTATTATGGTGTTACCTTTGATGAAAATGCGTAGAGTTTTCTATTTTTTAGGGAGTAGAAGCATTAGTGTTTCTTGTACCTTCGCTTCATAAGCCATTGGGAGTGTGTTGTTCTAAGAGTTTTTCTTTTTTTTTTTGGTTGGTTTGTAAGGTTTCCACATTGAATGAGGCTGTCGCATGAAGCGTTACATCTGTTTTGTAAGCCTGGGACCAACCTTTGAACACTTTTGAGGTACTATTTTGCAATCTCAATATCTATTGAACTGCAATTGTCTTTATACTAGAGTGTCTTGGGAAATGTCCTAAATGATGTTGCCTTTCTCTGTAATTAGTGGCCAAGTGTTATGTTACCTGCCTTGTGCGCAGTATAAGTTGGTTGGGTGCCTGAAAATTCTATATGTCCATTAAACTAAGGGCTGTTCTAGGTTGATCGAGGTTCATGCTTTATCCTTGTTGCAATAACTTCAGAATTGGTGTGTTTGATCTTTGTGATTGGTAGAAGTTCTTATCTTCTTCTTCTTGAATTCTTTTATTTGCCAATTAAATTTTCATTCCCCGCTCTATCTGGAATCATAAATGATTTAGGTCTTTCTCTGGCGGAGGTAAGTGGACATTGCAACAGTTTTTTGTTGTGTAAAAATTTTCATTTCATGGTATATAAGGGTTTTTTTTTTTTTTTTTGAATTAGGATTATTTCTCTTGGAAGTTGAAACTCCGATCAAAGGAATTCGTTCCTTAATGTAAAAAAGCCGTTCTTTACTATGGATTTTAAATGGTGAACTGTCAATTCCTTAAGCATTGTCATCTTTTGGTTGGTTTATTCTGTCCGAGTAAAGATCTTTATGAAGCTTGAACTGGAAAATATATGTGACAGTTCTGCTTCACTGTGAGAGTTTGTTTCAGGGTTGGTTCAAGACCAAAGTAGAAGTTAGTATTTCTGTGTTGGAATTTTTAAAGGGACTAATCAGTGATCACTTGCTCCAACCAATTACTGCTTGCACAATCTTCTTCCTCGAGGTAACAAAATGTATGGTAATATCGAAGTATGATTAGTCTGTTGTGAGTAAGTATTTATTATTTTCTTGTGCATTTTTATATAGCATGTGTGTGCTATATATAATTGGATGCAGTTGTACTATCATTTGTATTTGAGATATGATGGTAAGTGACTATGTGTAGTGATTTGAGGCCTATGGAATGCTTGAGATACATTTTATGTTGTAGCATGCTATTGAGTATATGTTTTGATGTGTTCTCTTTGTATGGTTATTTCTCTAGATTTGATTGATCCATAAATTGTGAAACTGACGGCATGAGCTTTTGCTCTAATAAAATTATTTCATACTTAACAAAATTGTAGTTCTTCTATTTAAGATAGTTCCTCTTCATATAGATGTTTATACATCAGAAATAGTTTCCATTCGTAATGATGTGACTGTTTCTGGATGCCCTTTGAATAATTCTTAAATTTTATGCATTTCTGGACTGTTTATGATCACGGCTGAAGTTCATTCAGATTCTGGTTTCTTCGGATTAGTCTACAGTCTAGACAGTTTCTGAAGATTTTCGATTGTTTTTGCTGTGCTGGACTCTTTTGATTGGTGAACTATGAAAGCTTAGAGTAGTTTGAGCTAATTTTGAGTTTGTAGTTTGGAAAATTAAGAGGACATCAGTGTTCCCTCTCTTTCTTTGTTTTTTTCCCCTCTGGTTCAAGAACAAGTATTCAGCATGAGTTCCAAGAGTTCTTTTCTTTCTGTTATAATTTCGATCTGACTTAACATGTTTTTTTTTTTCCCTCAAGTGTATTTTATATTTTTGCCTCGAGTGTTGGAACAGATGTTCTAATCCCAGTTTATGAGCCTATCTTGATAAAAGTAAGTTAGAGGAGTTTGATTTCTCTCAAAATCAATCAGTTTTTGCTTAATTTGAGCCCTTCTACTGTGTTATAAGTCTAAATTGCATTGGATGTAACAAGTGGTTTAGTTTATATATTGCACGGAAAGCGAACAAGTGCTTGAATATGTGGAGATTTTTACCAAATTTCAGAAAGCTAGTTGCCTGAAATTTCTATAGGTGTGTTGCCTAATTCTATATTAATCCATGATAATTTCCATCCTTATACTTTCATAGTAAACGGTACAAATGATTGATACTTTGAAGTTATTATACTTAGTGCTACGGTTGGTTTCATATTCAGTTTTTTTGTTTCCTATTTCAGGATATCTACAATGGAAATGGGCCATGGGTAGAACCTGTTGGTATATTTGGACCCATGACCTAAAGACCGCAGTACTAACATTGCAAGCTAATAATCGCTCGGAATTGATTTGGACGAACTTGGCCACTCCTCTGCTGTCTTTCAAGTCAAGTAGTCACAATGTGTGGAATTTTGGTGCTATGCATCCTCGCGTGATTACTCTTTTGAAAGAATCAGCCTTTTATGGCGTATTCAGAGGGGGGTAATATAAAAGTGGACAAGCATTTAATAAATGCCTTGGATGAGAGGTGGCGCCAAGAGCCGCATACATTTCACCTTCCTATCGGTGAAGCCACGGTGACGTTGTAGGATGTTGCGGTTATATTATGGGCAACCACTTATTTCTAATGGAGCCACACGAAAAGTGGCTAAGTGGCAGGCATTATGTATGCAGTTGTTGGGGTACGAGCCTGCAACAAATGATATTGGGAGTGGTCAGTTGAACTTGATCAGTTTAAATACCCACTTGATTGAGTATCTCAGCATTAATGATTATTCAACGGATGAAAGAGTTATGCAGCACACTAGATGCAGACTGATGCAGTTGCTTGCTATGTTATTTAGTGATAAATCTGCGTCCGGAGCCAAACTAATGTACTTACCATTTTTGGCCAACTTTCATGCTATACGAAATTATAGTTGGGGCAGTGCTACATTGGCCTTGCTATATCGGAATTTATGCCGGGCTACTTGGATGGACACGAAAGAGATAGGTGGACCCCAACTGCTGCTACAATTGTGGGTATGGGAAAGAATCCCTAAACTGACTCCTACTGTTCGACCCACAGTCCCCGCTCAGGACTTCGACAATTTAGTTCCCCTACCGCGTGGTGCCACGTGAGTTATGTCTTATTAATATTTCATTTCCACACAATGGTTGATTCTTGTTGTTTTTCTAACCACTGTCTTATATTGTGTTTATTATGTAGATGGAACAAGAGACGCAGTTTTGTGAATGTTGGCTCACACATAATATATCTATTTCGCGACCAATTAGATCATCTCGTTTAGGGAGACATGAGTAATTATTTGTTATTAGAACTTCATTACTATGTCTACTTCCCGTATTGTTTACTATTGACATGTTCATTTTATTTTCGTAGTTTATCTGAAACACATATGAGGAGGATGAATTGCTGAAATTGCTTGAATATTGCTTAACTGGAAGGGAAATTTGGCGATCACATGTCCCTCTCATTAACTTCTGTGTGGTTGAACTGCATGCCCCAGAGCGAGTTATGCGCCAATTTGGTTTTGAGCAGGGAATTTCTCCCGCCATCGATATGAGTGAACGGCTTCACAGTTTTGATTTCAGAGGACGAGTTACAGAAAAATGGGCGCTAACACACTGAGACCATATTGCTCATTGGGAACAGGCTGACCAACACATTATTGTAGGGAATATTTCTAATGCATCCATTGATTACTTTTCTCCTTACATGATGTGGTATCGCAATATCACTCGGTAGCTAGTGGGTAATCTGGCTAAACCTCCAAATAAATCGATGCGACCTTACGGAGCGTTGACTGAGTATTATGTAAGTTTCTCCCCCCCAGGCATGCACATCTTACGAAATGCTATATTCATTCGAATAATATATAACTTACTTACTTAACATACTTTTAGCATCAATCTATGGAGTCGATGTATCATGTAGTTGGAGAGATGCTAGACAACCTGCATTTTGATGGGTATCCTATGGAGGACAAGCTATTTTATGTGCGTGACCAGATCATTGCTACTCTCACTTATGCTGGCAAAGGTCATCGCCTAGTCGATGGGTCATCCTCGTCATCTACGCAAGGCGGATCAATGCGTGGACGATTTATACAATCTTTTCTACGGCGATTTTAGGTATTTCCTGACGTACCTTACGTCATCGTGAAACTAGTTCATACACAAACTACTATTTAAGTATTGCTTAAATTGCTGTAAAAATATTTCTATTCCGACAACGAAATCAGCAATGTCGTTTTCAGGACAAAACGAATTACTTATGATTTGTTGACATTAAAAATGCTTCATAACAAAGAAAGTGTTGGAAGTATCCTTTCAGTTCTTATGATAATTATTACATAATTCGTTTTACTTATTAAGAAAATGAATAATGAATTAGTTTACAGTTAGATAACGAATACAGTGCATTATGTTTATTTTGTTTAACCTAACATTATTTTACTTACTCTAAAATACACCCTTATTTAGTTGCCGAATTTCACGAATCCGTTTTCTCATTTACTTTATTTAGCTAAACCCTACAGTATTTATTTTAGAACTAATTTTATTTCATTGAATTCGTTTTCTATGGGAAAATTTTTTTCTTGGCAAACGAATTCGAATTATAATGAAAATGAATTCAGTGAATTCAGGTTCAGTCACTGAATTCGTTTTCTAGTGAAAAACGAATTCAGTGAATTCGTTTTCTCATGAAACTGAATTCACCGAACTTGTTTTCAGTAGAAAACGAATTCACTGAATTCGTTTTCTCCAAAACACTTCTAATAAATGAATTCATCTTCTATAACCTTTGAAATTTTGAATTCAATTTTACTTATCACATGATTTCTTTTTCATCTTCTTTTATTTAACTAAAATCATATTACTTATTTTAAAAATACTATTATGCAATGAATTTGTTTTCTCGCTTTGTATTTAACTAAAACTATATTACTTATTTTGAAAATAAACTTATTGCATTGAATTCATTTTCTACTAAAATTATTTTTCTATTTCTACAAAATAACCTTAATAATAAAATGAATTCCCTGATTTCGTTGTTTTATAAAAAATATTTTCCTCAAAATGGTTTTATTTCACTGATTTGGTTTTTTTCCATGTATATTGCCGCGGCCAGCTAGGGAGCTGCAACTTATGTGTAAATAACCTTGTTTTAATCACTTCTTTGGATTGCGGGGTGTCCATGCAGCGCCGCGGCTTTGGACGTGCTGTTCCGTTCCACAGATGCTCTTATTTTGTTAATATGCCTCATTTTCAATTTTTTAGTTATTAGTCTATTGCTTCGCCGTATTTTTCTTCGTGTTTTTTTTTCCGTTAAGTAAACAACGAATTCCCCAAATTCGTTTTCCCAAAATTGTAATTTTTTAAAACAACATTCATAAAACTAGAAGCGAATTTGGTGGATTCGTTTTCCCCTAGAAACGAATCCACCGAATTCGTTTCTAGTTTTATGTTGTTTTTTTTAAAAATTAAGATTCTGGGAAATGAATTCGGTGGATTCGTTTCTAGGGGAAAACGAATCTTAATTTTTAAAAAAACAACATAAAACTAGAAACGAATTCGGTGGATTCGTTTCTAGGGGAAAACGAATCCACCAAATTCTTTTTCCCAGAATCTTAATTTTTAAAAAAACAACATAAAACTAGAAACGAATTTGGTGGATTCGTTTCTAGGGGAAAACGAATCCACCAAATTCGTTTTTCCCATAATTTTTTTTTCCTTTAATTTTTTTCTTTCCCGAAAACGAAGACGTCAATTTCGTTTCCATCTGAAAACGAATGTGCCGTCTTGGTTTTCTGTAGATTAGGAATTTTAATTTTTTTATTTATTGTTTTGGTAATTTTATGCCCCAAATGTGAATATTCAGGTAAAAAAATCCTTTTTCATTGCTTCAACTTTAAAAATAGTTTTATTTTCATTTTTATGAATGGCACAGTAAGAGATGCATGTCACTGGAGAAGGAAGAGAGTCATAAAGAGACCCAGTAACTCCCGAAATCGGCATCGTTACCCCTTAATGAAAAGATTTGCCACTCACTCACGAGCTAATTGGCACCGTTTCACCTTAGTAGTGGTCGCATAACGAGGATCGACATCTCAGTTTTCAAGCTATGCTATCTTTTACTGACGCAGGCATCAAGAGTGTAATTGAGGACATCTGCATGTATCTTGAATGGTCAACATCCCGCTTGTTGCCGACATTCGAGATTCATCTGTCACAGTGTGCTTCATTAATTAATCTAAATTCAAATTCTGACGATATTTGAATTATTTTAAACTAGCACAATGTTAGAAACTTTTCAATGATTCAATGAAAAGAAGGAAATTGAAGCCAAGAAGGTTCAACAGAATTCAGTGTCGAAATGGGCGTCGAAGTTGGTTTGTGCGATTCGCACTGAGCTTCGCAGAAAGGACAAGAGTAGAAGGCAAAATTTTGCCTAAGTCCTTGGGGAAATTCGACACTCAAGTTTGATGTCGAACTAGGTGTCTCAGCCGAGGCAGAACCTAAAAGGCAACAATTGCCTAAAGGTTGGAAGCTGTTTGAAACCTTTGTTCGACGTCGAAATGGACAGTTCGACATCGAACACATCTCGAACAAGATGTTGAACTAGTACAGAAAATGCTTCATTTCTTGAATGGTTGTAACTTTTCATGAAAAGTGAGATTTCAATTTCAATTTTCATCTAATTTAGACCGAATATTTTTCTACATTTTCATAAGAGTCGTGACTATTAAATTGTGCCTTTTAAAGTCTATAAATACCATATCGATCCTACCTCCGATTCTATAAAATTTGCTAAACCGGTTCAAACAAGAGTAATTTTTTATAATTTATTAGTAATTTTACACCTGCACATTCTATGTAGAATTTTAGGATTCGATCCTATGAATACCGGTTCTACACCCAAATCGATGGAATTCGAATTTTACAAACTATGTATAGATGCACAAATTACATGCACCGTATTTTCAGGATGAATTCACTTACGAAATGCATTGGAATCAAATCCATCATAAATAGATGGCTCCGATCGACTCAGGAATGCACTCCCGCTCACTTCACCATAGTACAAAATCTAAAAACGAAGACGACGTCGTCGACGATGGTGAGAAAAAACGCGGCGGGAATAGCATCGATGATGATGATGATTCCGGCCATGGTGATGGTGGTTCTGGCGGCGGCAGAAATTGATGCTGGTAATACCAATAAAGTACTGAAGGAATCATCGCCGATCACTCCGAACCAGTGCGATGATTTTGACGAAGAATGTAAGGATGTATGCGACACTGGGTGCTCTAACATATGCCTGAATCGGAAGGCCGGAGTCGTTGTTTTAGAATGTTACGAGGATTGCATAGAAGACTGCCACTTGGACTTGGTGGAAAATTGACTTGGTTGAAAATTGAGGTCTAACTTCCTTCAAATCAAATTATGTTTACAACTTAATTAGCTCGATCTTGGTCCATCTATGTTATGAATAAAGTTGTCACGATGTAAAGATGTGATGCCAAAATTGAGAAATATTATTTAAAGTTGTGGTTTGGAACTCTAGTTTTCAAAACTGAAATACCAAAAAAAAAAAAAAAAAAAAAATTGTGGTGATAAAGGTTTAAAATAAGATTTGAATTGTGTAAGGCATCACAGTTTGGCCTTAACTGAGAAATATTATTTAGAGCGGTAGTTTGGGCTATAGTTTACAAAACTGAGATACCAAATAAAAGTTTGTGGTTGGCCCTGCAAAACTTAGTCCAAACTGGTTTCTTAAGTTGGATTGATGTGTCCTTTTCTTCACTTAATTTTTTAAAAATATTTTCATCTCCTCAAATTTAAAATAGTCCATAAATGACTAGTGTGTTCAGTCTGGTATTTGGGCTAAACTCGATTCACTGTGCAAACTCATGAACATAAACATGGCATAGTAACATACACGTGACACTGGGAAGGTGGAGACAATCATAAAAATGTCTTGTAACTCCCAACGTTGGCGCCATTACTTCTTAATGAAAGGAGTTACCACTCACTCATGGGTTTGGCACCATTACGCTTTAATAGTGATTGCACAACGGCAAAGATCCTCTTCACTGTTACACATTAACGAGTGGAGTTATCGTTGTGAGTAGGGGTGTCAAATGGGTGGTTTGGGCGGGTATTAAATAAGTGTTAAGTTAATGGGTAATGGGTACCTATTATCCACTCAATTAATGGTTTTCACTCAAATGGGTAATGAGTAGCTATGGGTACCCATAATACCCATTATACAAAAATATAAGGCTTATTTAATAGTTTATTAATAAAAAAAATTAAATTTTTTTTTAATTTCATTTTAATTTTTTTAAAAGTGAATTTTAATTCTTTGAATATATTCTAAAATTTGAAATATTAAATTTTATATACTTTTATATTTAATTGTATGTAATTTTTTTGTCGAAACACAATTTTTAATTTTTTTTATATTTATATAAACCCGTGCATGCTCCGACACCGAAACTGGACTCGGGCCAAAACTGGGCCTGGGCTGAAACTGGGCCCGCCCTGAAATCGGGCAAAAATTGGGCCCGAACTGGGCCGGCCCGGCCCGGCCCAAACCCAAACCCGGCCCTAAACCCGAAAGAATTTTGAATTAGTATTATAAGTAGGTAATTTAAAAATATTATAAAAAAATAAATGGAAAAAAACGTTAAGTAATTGTAAGACACGAAAAATAAAGAAAAAGAAAAAATAAGTTTGAAGAAAAAAATAAAATGGGCACACTAAAGTATGTGAGTTGTTGGTTTTTTTTTTTTAAATACTTTTAAGGGTAATTGTGGATGGGTATTTTTGATACCCATGATGGGCGGGTTTTAGGGTACCCAATGGGTTACCCTAAATCCGCCCATTACATATTTAGCCCAAGCCCACCCAGCCCATTATTTTTTAAAGTGAGTTTTATTGGGTTAATACCTAATGGGTTTGGGCGATTTTTGGGTTAGTGGATTTTTTTGTCACCCCTAATTGTGAGTCTTGTGACTCTTGATGTTGTCTCCTAAAGAGGCAGTTACTACAACTATTAGAATCTGACATATGGTCATCAAAGTTCCAAAGGGATTCCATCACGACTAGGAAGTTTGTATACTCTTTAAACTTACATGATTATCATTATTCAACTTAACTATAAAACTACGCTCCCCTAAAAGAAAACTACGAACTCTACCTCATATTGTTTTGGACATCGAAGTGCAATTAAGGACATTCTTCATCACATGTATATCAGATAGCAAATATTCAGGGTTCATTTGTCACCGCATGCTTCACTAATAACCATAAATTTAAATTTTAAAATTTAAAAATATTTAAACTATTTCTGCCTAATAGTTAGATTCACACACATTAGTATGTTAAACAAATATGAAGGCATGAATTATAAAAATAAAATATAAAAAAATACAATATAACAGAAAATAAAAATATAAATGATATAGTTTTTTTTTTGAGTATATATATACCTTGAGATTTCGCAAAACTACTAAGTGATCAAAAAACTGGAAAATTTTATGTTACACCTTCACTAGCTATCACCATAATAATCATAATCACCTCCCTTCCCTTAGGTCAACTAAAATTCTCCTCTTAGTGAACACAAATTTCTGGAAGACCTTCTTATTACTGTGGGGCATATCTGGAAGAGACTTTGATAGTTCTATGAAGTGCTGAAAGGGATAGATGTAATTTACTTATTTCAAAAAAAAAAATTTCCTTGATCTCATCAAAAATTTGGTTTTCTTGTGATAGTGATCAAATTGAAAGATTTCAGTTTAGGGAAGGAAATCAACTGAGTTGGTCTTATTAATTGCATTAGAATTACATGCCTTTGTTGTGAAATCAGTTTTATTACTTGGTCAAATTTTAAGGCCATACATCTTTTCTTTTGCACCAACACAAAGGTCACTTTGCACTCTTCCAACTCCAACTTCAGCATTATACATCTCACACTTCAATTCATTAATTCTATCCATCTTACTATTGCTAACTCAGGATAATTAAGGAATATTCCACCATGGTTTCTTTTATTTTAAGGTAAAAACTATTGAAATTTAATATATATGGACCATGAAAGGACATTCCACAAAGGGTATGCTAAATGCCCCCCCCCTCCCCTCCCTCTCACACACACATCAGAAATATTTGTCAACTAGAGTACTCACTAGATGTTTGTCTATTGTGCAGACTCGTGAAAGTTAAAGTCAGTGAAATATCTATAATTAATTAGAGTTATCTTATAAGACAATCGATGTTGATCAAGAGTTCTCCGAGTTAAAGTGAAAAGTGATAGATTACAATGAAATGAGTCTGAAATCAAAGTTGCCACCAAATGTGGCAAATAAAATTTGGGCAAATATGTGATCCAAATATAATAAGAAGGCGCAAATTAAGACTTGTTTTTAGTGTTACAGTTTGATCACAACGAGGAAATGAGAGAAATTAGAAAATACATCGTTGATTTCCATGCGAAATGGTGCTTCTCGTCAAATATAGTAATATTATACTTTCTATGTTCTCTAATAAGTGTTTCTTTAAACAAATATTTTTATTAATTCTTACATGAGTTTAAGATTAGGTCTGAGTATGATTCAAACTCAAGAGGAACTATAAATAATTTTGAGAATATATTTTAAAAAAAGTTAATGTGAGTTAAAGATGGAAATAAAATAAACTAAAAATTTTAGTGAAAAATGAATATTAAAGATTAAAAATTCAAGGAGCAATATAAATGAACGTAAACCAAATTAAATGAAAAAAAGGATTAAGATTAAAATTAAAGAAATGAAAATTTTGAAATAAGAAAATATATTACAAAAATAAAAATAAAAGGAAATTTGTTTAAAAAATATTAATAATAAATCATTTGAAATATTAGCTATGGTTATTATTACTACCCATTATCAGTACTCATTTGGAATCCATTAATTGAATACCCATTACATTACTGTTATGGTTACTCACGGATATCCATGGGTACTCATTACCTATTTTAATTAAAATCATTAATTAAATTGGTATATATACACGTGTATTACCCATTGCTCATCCGTTCTTTAAAATCATTTAACCTCTATTTTGTTTTCCTTAACTTTTAAAAAGTGTTATACTCAACTTTCAAAGCAAAAAGTAAAAAAAATATTTTAAATTTATCCATGTATTATTAAATCATTAAAGTAAAATTATAAAACAGAAGAATTATAATATTAATTAAGTTACAAACCTAACAATTTAAAGTTTTTCTTAATATGCGTGAATTCTTCACGCGTGACTCTTTTTTTTAAAAAAGAGAGAGGTAACTTATTACTTATTTAATGCCCATCCAATCCTTGCATTTGACACTCCTAAACCTAAGTAATACTATAGTTAGTGTATAAATTACATGCACCCTATTTCCAGGTTTCAGTTAGAATCAAAATTAATCATAAATAAGATGGCTCTGATCCACTCAGAAATGCACTCCCGCTCATTTCCTCACACTACATCACTAATACGAAGAAGACGACGACGACGAAGAATACGATGGTGAAGAAAAACGCGGCGGGAATAGCAGTGGTGGCTCTGATGGTGGTTCTGGCGGCGGCGGCGGAAATTGAGGCCAGCGGTAAAACGAATAAAGTGGCGAAGAAGGAATCGTCGGGGATCACTCCGAACCAGTGTGATGATAATGACGACCAATGTCAGCTTGTATGCGACGATGGGTGCTCTAACATATGCCTGAATCCGTCGAGCGCCACCGTCGATCGACAATGTTACGAGGGTTGCATGCACGACTGCCACTTGGAGGGCTAATTTTAGGATTAATTTCAGCTATGCCCATCATATCTAATTATGTTTACGTACAACTTTATAATTAGCTCTTAATTAATGGTCGGTTAAATATATGTAATGAATAAAATTATCAGCCTTGTGTTTCAATTAAAAGTCGGGAGAAATTATTTTATGCACCCGTTTACATATATTAACATTATACAATCTGTATTATTTAATGTTAAAAGTGCAAAAAAAAAAAAATTCAAAAGTGGTGGGAAAAAAAAAAGATGTCCTATTTATTCACTTTAATTATGATTGGTTTGTCGCACTATTAAGGTGATTACAACGTTGTATGAAATAATTTACTATTAAGGTGATTACAACGTTTTATGAAATAATTTTTCGTAATATATAGATACCATGTGCAGATTACATGCACCGTATTAATTTCCAGGATTCAGTTACGAAATGCCTTCGAATCAAATTAATCATAAATAGAGGTTCATCGACTCAGAAATCCATTAATTCCCAATTTTCCCGCTCACTTCATCACAGTAATAAATAACCAAAAACGAAGAAGAAGAAGACGATGGCAACGAATAGGATGGTGAGAAAAAAAGCGGCCGAAATAGCACTGGTTGGTCTGATGATGATTCCGGTGATGGCGGTGGTCCTGGCGGCGGCGGGGGAAATTGAGGCAGCTAATACCAGTGAAGTGCTGAAGGAATCATCATCGCCAGTCACTCCCAACCCCTGTTTTACCGAAAAATGTAAAGCCATCTGCGACAAATTTTGCACTTCCCGATGCCAGAGGCCTCCCTCCGGCGACGTTGACCTATATTGTTACGGGGATTGTTTTATCATGTGCCTCTCTGTTGGCCCTTCTCCTCCTGGGAGTGGGAATTACAATAACAAGGATGCTGCCTCACTTCCAAAGCTATTTGGAAACTGAGGTCTAATTTTAGGATTAATTACAGCTATGCCCCTTCAAATATTCAAATTTATGTTTAGAACTTAGCCCTGGTCGGTCATGTTATGGATAAAATTATCGGTGTTGTGTTTGTACTAAAAGTTTCTTGTCGTTATTGTGTGCTTGTATTTAGCTTACAATTAATAGATTCGCTTCGTAGACGCAAATATGTGACATTTAGAAAGACGATGTTGTAATGGCAAAACTAAGAAACATCATTTAAAATTATGGTTTGAACTGTACGTAGTTTTCAAAACTAAGATACCAAAAAAGGTTTTGTGGTGGATACATGTTTAAAATAAGATTTGAGTTGTGTATGGTATCACAGTTTTGCGGTAACTAAAAAAGATTATTTAGAGTTGTAATTTGGACTATAATTTAGAAACATGAGATACCAAACAAAAATTTGTGGGTTGCCTTGCAAAACTTACTCAAAACTATAGTTTGAGCCGTCCACACAAGGCCTATATTACTCAACCGGTTTCTTAAGTTGAAATGTTGTATTTTTTTATACACTTAAAAAAAAAAAGTATTTTCATCTCCTCAGTTTTAAAAATAGTTCATAAATGACTAGCATGTCTCATCTGATCTTTGGGCTGAACTCGACCAACTAAGTTAAACTCATGAACATAAATATAGTATAGTAACATACCCATGGCAAGAGGAGACAATCATAAAGAGGCATTGTAACTCCCAAGGTTGGTGTCATTACTTCTTAATGAAAGGAGTATTACTCACTCATGGCTTCGAGTTTCGACACCGTTACATTTTGATGGTGATTGCATAACGGCAATGAACTTCACCGTTACGTATTAACAGGTGAAGTTATTGTTGTGACTACTTATGTTGTCTACCATTACACATTAATACAAATGCAAGTTACTACAGCCATTAAAAAATGACATCTAGGCATTAAAGTCCCAAAGGGATTCCATCACAACTAGGGGATGACTCTCCCATTTTTCTCACAACAGAACCTTAACGCCAATTCTTTTAACTGACACAATGCACGAATTAAATGCACCGGATTTCCAATTCAGTTACGAAATGCCTTAGAATCAAATTATCAATATTCTCCTTTCATAAATAGATGCCTCTGATCGACTCAGAAATCCATTACCGGTCGCTTCACCTCAGTAACATAACTAAAAAGAAGAAGAAAATACGATGGTGAGAAGAAACGCGGCGGAAATAGCACTGGTTGCTCCGCTGATGATGAGCCCTGCGATGGTGGCTCTAGCGGCGGCGACGGAAATTGAGGTCGGTAGTACCAATAAAGTTCTGAAGGAATCGTCGGAAATCACTCCCAACCAGTTTGATGAACATGACGAACAATGTAAGGCTTTCAGCGACCTAGCTTGCACTTTTAAATGCCGGCACGTTGATCATTAGTGTTACGTGGATTGTTTAGTCAACTGCCCTATTTCTGCTTCTGCATATTGCAATTACAATTACAAGGATGCAGCTGCCTCAAATGAAATTCAGGTATAGTTTTAGGGTTAATTACAGTTGTGCCCCTAAATTCAAATTATGTTGAGTACTTACTCTAAATTAGCTCTTGATCAGTCATGTTATGTTACCAATAAAATTATGTTTGTACTAAAAGTTTTTTATTATTGTGTGCTTGTGTTTGGTTTCCGTGATGAGATGGTGATCACAAAAGATAATTGGTGTGTGGGGTTTGCCCTTCGGCCCAACCTGGGGCCCAATTACTAAGTTTACGATCCGGCCCAAGTTGGCCCATCAATGGAAGACTATTTATACACGGACTGGTGGGCAATGATCGGTACCCTCACCTCTATAAATAGGCACCTTCATCACAATTACAAAGGAGGTCTCTTCTTGGTACCACTTTCTCTCTATTTTACTATATTCCTCATATGTCTAAGATACTGACTTTGGTATTGGAGTTTAACCGGGGGACTTCTCCCGCTAGTACAGGTGTTGGAGATGACAAATCGGAGCGGATTCGACCCGAAAACCCTCGCCAGCAAAACCGGCTTCATCAGTAATGAAAAGCTCGCGACTCATAAATGTGAAATTTGAAAAAGTAGTGTTGCGTAGTCATACGCAGAATGATTGCAAACTCGAATGAAGTTATCAAATCTTCAAGTCATGTATGTCCTTCCATTTTTTAAAAATTGATTGATCATATCACCAAGTTCACAAGCAAATCTGTTTGCTACCAAATTTAGTTTAAAAATTTACATTAAAATTTAAAGGGATGTACCAGTCCTCAAACTTATGAGGCCTCTGGACAAAATATAAAAAATGGGGCCATAAATATAATTTTAAAATTGTCTATAAATGAATTGTTTGAGCTTTTTTAGATGTAAAATTATTTTTAATGGCACTTAATTAAAAACATTCTAAAAGTGTCAATATTCATGAGCAATGCCATTCTAATCTAGGTAATTCGAACAGTAAAAAATTTTCACTTTGGAAAGGAGGAAAAATTGAGTAATTTTTATTTTTTAGTGTTAGTTTAGGACTTTACACAATGTTTAAAAATATGTGGGCCATTTTTCAAAAAAAAAAACATGTGGGCCTTTTATAAAAAAAAAATCAGCAATTGGTTTTAAAAAATAAAATAAAACTGGACTTTAAACATGACTAACCAAAAAATAAAAAATAAATAAAGTGGGCCTTTTTTTGAACACCTTCAGCCCACATCACACGTATAATATATGGGTCAAATACTAAAAAATAAGATAAAAATTACACTATATATATAATAATTTTATAAAATATTAGGCCCCTGAAACATTTGGGCTCTGGGCCGAGGCCCAGGGACACCCACCTTCTGGGCAGGCCTTGTTCATTTGTCTCCGAGTGCTTCACTAATGACCATAAATTTAAAATTTAAATATATTTGAACTATTTCTTTCTAATAGTTAAATTCACACACATTAGTATTTTAAACAAATATGAAGGCATGAATTATAAATATAAAATATAAAAAATACAATATAACAGAAAATAAAAATATAAATGATATAATTTTTTTTTTTGAGTATATATATACCTTGAGATTTCGCAAAACTACTAAATGATCAAAAAACTGGAAAATTTTATGTTACACCTTCAGTAGCTATCACCATAATAATCATAATCACCTCCATTCCCTTAGGTCAACTAAAATTCTCCTCTTAGTGAACATAAATTTCTGGAAGACCTTCGTATTACTATTAAGGAATATTCCACCATGGACCATGAAAGGAATATTCCACTAAGGATATGCTAAATTCTCCACCCCCCACCCCACCTCTCTCTCTCACTCTCACACACATATATAACAGAAATATTTGTCAAAGTATACTAAAGTACTCACTAGACGTTTGTCTATTGTGACTAGTGAAAGTTAAAGTTAGTACATATCTATAGTTAATTAGAATTATCTGATAAAATAATCGATGTTGATCAAGAGTTGTCCAAGTTAAAGTGAAAAGTGATAGATTACAATGAAATGCGTCCGAAATCAAAGTTGCCACCAAATGTGGCAAATAAAATTTGGGCAAATATTTGATCCAAATATAATAAGAAGGTGCAAATTAAGAACAGTTTTTTGTGTTACAGCTTGATCACAACGAGGAAATGAGAGAAACTAGAAAAGGCATCGTTGATTTCCATGCGAAATGGTGCTTCTCGTCAAATATAGTAATATTATACTTTCTATATTCTCTAATAAGTGTTTCTTTAAACAACTATTTTTATTTTTACATGAGTTTAAGATCGGGTATGAGTATGATTCGAACTCAAGTTTAAAGAATAAAATAAAATAGGAACTATAAATAATTTTTAGAATATATTTTAAAAAAAAAGTTAATGTGAGTTAAAGATGGAAATAAAATAAACTAAAAATTTTAGTGAAAAATGAATATTAAAGATAAAAAATTCAAGGAGTAAAATAAATGAACGTAACCAAATTAAATGAAAAAAAGTATTAAGATTAAAATTAAAGAAATGAAAATTTTGAACTAAGAAAATATATTACAAAAATAAAAGTAAAAGGAAATTTGTTTTAAAAATATATTAATAATAAATCATTTGAAATATTAGCTATGGTTATTATTACTACCCATTATCGATTAGTACTCAGTTGGTATCCATTGAATATCCATTAAATTACTTATATGGTTACTCATGCCATGGATAGTCATTACCTATTTTAATTAAAATCATTAATTAAATTAGTATATATAGACGTGCATCGCCCATTACTCATCCATTCTTGTTTTCCTTAACCTTAGAAAGTGTTATCCTATAACTTTTAATGCAAAAAGTACAAAAAGGTTTTAAATTTATCCTTGTATTAATAAATCATTAAAGAGAAATTATAAAACAGAAGAATTATAATATTAATTAAGGACAAACGTAACTATTTAGAGTTTTCCTTAATATGCGTGAATTTTACCCGCGTGACTCTTTTAAAAAGCGGAGAGAGGGTAACTTATTACTCATTTAACACCCACCCAATCCAATCCTTCTTTTTGACACTCCTAAACCTAAGTAAGACTATAGTTAGAGTGTACAAATTACATGCACCCTATTTCCAGGATTCAGTTAGAATCAAAATTAATCATAAATAGAGGGCTCTGATTGTCTCCGAAATGCACTCCCGCTCACTTTCACCACATTACAAAAACTAAAAACGAAGACGACGATGGCGAGAAAAAACGCGGCAGGAATAGCAGTGGTTGCTCTGATGGTGGCGATGGTGGTTCTGGGGGCGGCGGCGGCGGAAATTGAGGCCGGCGGTAATACGAATAAAGTGGCGAAGAAGGAATCGTCGGCAATCACTCCGAACCAGTGCGACGATTATGATGACGAAGACTGTCAGCTTATATGCGACGGTGGGTGCACTGCCATATGCCTGAATCGGTCGACCGCCAAGATCGATCAACAACGTTACGAGGGTTGCATGCGCGACTGCCACTTCGAGGGCTAATTTTAGGATTAATTTCGGCTATGCCCCTTCATATCTAATTATGTTTACAACTTTATAATTTAGACCTTAATTAATGGTCCTTTATGTTATGAATAAAATTATCAGCCTTGTGTTTGTACTAAAAGTTATTCATTATGGTTATATGAATATAATTAGCTCTCTTGTGTTTTCATTAATTTAATTTTACTGTGTTTAGTTTTTTCTTTTTCTTTTTTTTTGGTTTTGAAAATTCATACTTATATAGGAGGATTAAATTTAGGGAAAACTGCAAAAGTGGTCCACAATCTTTACCCCTGTTGCAAATGTAGTCCACAATCTTTAGTAAGTAGCAAATGTAGTCCACAATGTATCCATTTTGTTGCAATTTTAGTCCAAAAACGGAAATTGGACTTTGACTAACGGTCAACGGGTTTGACCGTCAGTCAAAGGTGGTTTTGACCTCTTGAAACTACCTTCAAAGATTGTGGACTACTTTTGAAACAAGGGTAAAGATTGTGGACTACTTTTGCAATTTTTCATATTATTTAAGAATAACACATTTATCTTACTTTTAAAGATATTGATAATTTTAATTCCTTTTATACTTATTATATGAGCTTCCCAAGTTACAAAAAATTATGTTACAATTGTATTATATTCATCTCAAATTCGCATTTTTAAAAATTAATTATTCTCTATGTTTCATTAGAAGAGTTTATTTTGAAAAATATTTCTTATTCCAATGGAAAATTTCCAGTTTTTAATAATGAGTTACAAATTCAAGGTCCAAATCTGTACAGAAAACCAATGACTTTTAAAGAATCGTTGGCAGTACCCAAAGGAAAAAGAATGGACCCGCTCTAATTAATTTTGCTTCAGCTACAAGTCTCATATATTTACTCACCTTCTGCATTAAAATCATTAGCCAATTTGTTCTTCCCAATTAGTTGGGGGTATTTTGGGAACAAATTAATGACATCATCAATTTGTTTATCCCCACTCTCGTCTTGAGCGCGTTTGCCTCACTCGTTGTTAGAGAGAGCATTTTCTGTTAAATGGACACTTCAGTCCAAAACCATGAGGGGGGAACTGTCAGTTTTGAAAGCATAGGGAGGAAACTGTCCAAAACATGAAACCACAGGGGGGAAACTGTATTTCACCCTACTTATTAAGTATGAGATAATTGTATACTACACAATCAAAATTTAAAAGTTGACTATTCCATTGGAACAAGAAATATTTTTCAAAATGGACTCTTCTAATGGAACATAGAGAATAATTAATTTTTAAAAATGCGAATTTGAGATGAATATAATACAATTGTAACATAATTTTTTGTAACTTGGGAAGCTCATATAATAAGTATAAAAGGAATTAAAATTATCAATATCTTTAAAAGTAAGATAAATGTGTTATTCTTAAATAATATGAAAAATTGCAAAAGTAGTCCACAATTTTTACCCCTGTTTCAAAAGTAGTCCACAATCTTTGAAGGTGGTTTCAAGAGGTCAAAACCACCTTTGACTGACGGTCAAACCCGTTGACCGTTAGTCAAAGTCCAATTTCCGTTTTTGGACTAAAATTGCAACAAAATGGATACATTGTGGACTACATTTGCTACTTACTAAAGATTGTGGACTACATTTGCAACAGGGGTAAAGATTGTGGACCACTTTTGCAGTTTTCCCATTAAATTTAATCTTCAGTTCTTCACCAAACGCCCTAACTAACTAACTACTAACTACTGTGATGAACATGGATGACGAAGGTTTCCTGCGATCGCGCGACCATGCACTTTTGCTGTCATCCCTCAATTTAAAAAATAGTTTATAAATGGCAATTGTGTCTCGTCTGGTCTTTGGGCTGGACTCGACTCAATAGTTTAGACCCATGAACATATATATTAGACAATAACATATATGTGATAATGGAATAGAAATGTTATAAAGAGAGACTTCGTAACTCCCGCGGTCGGTATTGTTACACCTTAGTTAAAAGAGTGGGGTGATCGTATAACGACAAGGATTGGCGTCAATGTTACGCATTAATGAGTGGAGTTATTAATATAACTCTAGATATTTTTTCCGTTGCACATTAAAAGTGCGAGTTACTACAGCCGATAGGAGATGACATCCTACATCCGTTAATGTTCCAACGGAATTCCATCACAACTGAGGAATGATTCTTTCACTTTCTCTGTATAAACAGGATGTTTGAATAATTTTTGAAGTTACGTGATTATTATTCCTTAACAATATTCTAAAACTACTTTACTTTTTACTGAGTCGAAGTGTCCTTTATCTATAGTTCTAAATTTAAATTCCTGTAATATTTGAGATATATTCGGCTAATACGTAAATTCACGCACATTAATGTGTTTATTCGAAAGAAAGAAAAAACAATCATTTTTCTATTATACCATCAGTTCCAAAAATTTATTAAGAAGCAGAACCGAATTCAACGTAAATTTAATGTAATTTATAGATGCAATGTACAAATTAAGTGCGCCGTATTTCAATGATTTAGTTACATCTACGTAAAGATGTGCAATTTAGAAAGACGATGTTGTAATGGCAAAATTAAAAAACATTATTTAAAATTGTGGTTTGAACGGTAGTTTTCAAAATCGAGATACCAAAGAAAGTTTTGTGGTGGATAAAGGTTTGAAATAAGATTTGAATTGTATTATTTTATTTTAACGGGAAGTCACTGGGGAAGGGGGATAACTTCATTGGGGGCTCCTCGTGCTCTGCTGCTGCCACTGGCATGCCTGTGATTTGATCCCAGGGTCTCCTGATCCCTTCACACTTAGGCAAGGGAGGTGTACCAGTTGGGCTAAACCTAAGGTAGGCCCTGCAAAACTTACTCAAAACTATAGTTTGAGCTGTCCATACAAAGCCTATATTACTTAACCGATTGCTTAAATGTCGTACTATTTTATACACTTAATTTTTAAACAAAAATGATTTCGATCTCCTGAATTTTAAAAATAATTTATAAATGACTAGTAAGTCCCATCTGATCTTTGGGCTGAACTCGACCAACTAAGTTAAACTCATGAACATAAATATGGCATAGTAACATACCTGTGGCAAGAGGAGAAAATCATAAAGAGGCCTTGTAACTCCTAAGGTTGGTGTCTTTACTCCTTAATGTAAAGGGAGTTATCACTCACTCATGTGTTCGAGTTTCGGCACCGTTACATTTTAATGGTGATTGCATAACGGCAATGAACTTCACCGTTACACATTAACAATTGGAGTTATCGTTGTGAGTTCTTATGTTCTCTACTGTTACACATTAATAAGAATGTGAGTTACTATCGCCATTAAAAAAGGATATCTCAGCATTAAAGTTCCAACGAGATTCCATCACAACTAGGCGATAACTCTCCCATTTTTCTCTATATAAATAAAAAATTTGGATAATCTTTGAAGTTGAAATTGAAATTGAACGTAAATGTAATTTATGTCACTAGATCACAATTTTTACCTAACACAATGTACGAATTACATGCACCTTATTTCCAGAATTCAGTTACAAAATCCCTTAGAATCAAATTATCATATTCTCCCTTCATAAATAGATGCCTCTGATTGACTCAGGAATCCACTCCGGCTAGCTTCACCACAGTAACATAACCAAAAAAAGAATAAAATACGATGGCGAGAAGAAACGCGACTGAAATAGCTCTGGTTGCTCTGCTGATGATGATTTTGGTGATGGGGGCTCTGGCGGCGGCGACGGAAATTGAGGCCGGTAGTACCAATAAAGTTCTGAAGGAATCGTCAGAAATCACTCCCAACCAGTGCGATGAACATGACGAACAATGTAAGGCTTTCTGCGACCAAGCTTGCACTTTCAAATGCCGGCAGTATCCCTCCGGCGCCGTTGATCATCAGTGTTACGTAGATTGTTTAGTCAAGTGCTCTGTCTCTGCTTCTGCGTATTACAATTACAATTACAAAAATGCAGCTGCCTCAAATGGAAATTGAGGTCTAGTTTTAGGGTTAACTACAATTGTGCCCGTAAATTCAAATTATGTTCAGAACTTACGGTAATTAACTCTTGGTCAGTCATGTTATGTTAGCAATAAAATTATGTTTGTACTAAAAGTTTTTTATTATTGTGTGCTTGTATTTAGTTTCTGTGATGAGATGGTGATTGCGAAAGGTAGTGAAAGGGCTCGCGACTCATAAATGTGAGATTTGAAAAAGTAGTATTGCGTAGCCATACGCAAAATGATTCCGAACTCAGAATGAAGTTATCAAATCCTCAAGTCATGTATGTCCTTCCATTTTTAAAAAATTGATTGATCATATCACCAAGTTCACAAGCAAATCTGTATGCTACCAAATTTAGTTTTTAAAAAATTACACTAAAATTTAAAGGGATGTATATGCAAATGTGCCAACCTTTGCTGTCCAAAGATGTAATTAATGCAAAGCTCAAGGAGTAGGGGCGTGGTTTCATATCAGCAGCATAAACCCCAATCACTCAGCCTTAAAAAACTCTATTTATCGTTGGAACATTTGGTTAGAATAATTAGGAAATTAGGATTCAATCTCCGTCTCCACAATCGCTGACGCTCTGTGAAACAAATTCACTCATCTTAACTTGTCATAAAACATCACGGAGACTTTGCTAGCTTCATGAAACGTTGGAGGGGATAAATGTAATTTACTTTAAATAATAAACGAAAAAAATCATTTTTCCACGATTCAACGTAAATGTAATTTATGTCACCAGATCACAATGTCTAACGCCAATTTTTTTAACTGACACAATGTACGAATTAAATGCATCTTATTTCCATATTTCAGTTACGAAATCCCTTAGAATCAAATTCTCATATTCTCCCTTCATAAATAGATGCCTCTGATCGACTCAGGAATCCATTCCCGCTCACTTCACCACAGTAATATATCTAAAAAAGAAGAAGAAGAAGACGATGGTGAGAAGAAACACAGCGGAAATAGCACTGGTTGCTCTGATGATGATGATTCCGGCGATGGTGTTCCTGGCGGCGGCGGCGGCGGCGGCGGAAATTGAGGCCGGTAGTACCAATAAAGTTCTGAAGGAATCGTCGACAATCACTCCCAACCAGTGCGGTGAACACGACGAACAATGCAAGACTTTCTGCGACAAAGCGTGCACTTTCAAATGCCGGCAGTATCCGTCCGGCACCGTTGATCATCAGTGTTACGTGGATTGTTTAGTCAAGTGCCCTGTTTCTGCGTATTATTACAATTACAAGGATTCTGCAGCCTCACCTGGAAATTGAGGTCTAATTTTAGAATCAATTTCAACTATGCTCCTTCAAATATTCAAATTATGTTTAGAACTTAGAAAGTTTCTGGTCAAATATTCAAATTATGTACGAAGCCAAAATAACTCTGAATTCAAACGCACTTATCAAATGAAAAATGGAATGTCCATTGATATCTGTCTGCTACCAAATTTTAGTTTAAAAATTTTGCATTAAAAATGAAAGGAATGTATATGGAAATTTTCCAACCTTTGCTTGCCGAAGATATAATAAAGGCAAAACCCAAGGGCCATCTTCTAAATTGTATTATACATAAACCCCAATCACTCCGCCTTAAAAAAGACTCTATTTATCGTTTGAACATTTGATTCTCATAATTAGGAAATTAGGTTTCAATCTTCGTCTCCACAATCGCAGACGCTCTGTGAAACAATTCACTCTTCGTCTTCTTCTCAAATGGTACTTTTTCTTGCTTTTATATCAAGATGTTACTACTGGTTATGTTTGATTCGAAATCCGGAACATGGGTTTGCTAACTTATTGCCCATTTCAATTTGTGTTTTGTTTTTGTTTTGTTTTGTTTTTTTTTTTTTGGCTTTTCTAATCAGAGTCTTATGTTGCTGGTTGTTGCAACTTTGCGTTCTTGATGTTGACTGGCTTCATTTTTTTTCTACCCTTTTCCAATTTATAAGCCCATACATGTGTAAATGGTTTTGATTTGAAATGAGTAGTATAATCAATTGAAATGATTGTGATGAAGAGGATAGCTGATTTGGGAGTGAAGAAATCATTTTGATTGAGCGTGTGATACTTTGCATCAGTTTAGTACATGAGGAGTTTTAAGGTTTTTTTTAGTTCACAAGCTTCTTATTTGGAACTGTTTGTGAAATCATTTGGTTCTGAACTGGTTGTGTTGAATTCATTCTGTTACTAATAGGCTGATTTAGCTTTGGATAGTTCTACTTCCTGATCAAGGCTCTTATATGGTTTTTGAAAAATGTGAACTTGAATATCTTTCATTTCACAAAACAAACATCCATGATGTTTCATCTTGTGTTGATGATGCAATTGAGCCTGAGCTGGGACAGTCTGCTGTAAATGTTTTTTGTTGTTCCTATTCAGTATATCGAGTTAAATTGCTAATCTGTTGGAATTGTCAAGGTGCAATAGACTAGTGGCTGCGTTTTTCTTCATTTATAGCTAAAAAATTTTATTCATATTTATTTTTCTGCATTTTGCGTGTTTCTCTCTCTCTCCAGTTCATTCTCCTTTGTGTTTATGTTGTTTCATCACATTGGTTCTGTTAGGTTAAGGCTCATAATGTAGTTGATTGGCAGTTCGAAAGTAGGGTGAGAAACAAATTATCTAAGAATATAAGTTGATACCATGAAACAGTAATGTCTTATATACTTGTAATTCACTTGATGATTATCACATTCCTTTTGGCTAAAATTTTGATTTTCAATGAATCCAATTGCGATGTGTTTGCATTTTAAGTTATCCAATTCCAATTTCTACTTGACTCTCTTCAAATCTACATCAACTTATTTTTTTATCTGGCTTAATATGGAAAATTTGATCATATATTTTTAGTACATCTTCTAAATTATTTTCATATTGATGCATTAATACCTACTTCTGTTTGAACCATAATGTTTCTAATATAAACAACTGGACATTTCCTTGCTTTTCTGAAAGAGTATAATATTTGGATAATTGGCTTGAGTGTTTGAGGAACATACAGGAGATATTTTTGCTCCCAAAAATGCACCAATTTGCCTTTCAGATTTCAATTGATCTTTCAGTTTTAGCTGAAAATTGGTTTTATTCTCTACTCAGGTAAGTCCCAGTATTTGTCCATCTTAGCTGTGTTATGCATTCTTGACCCAATAAATGGCGAATATGGTCCATTCAACATCTTTCTTATCAGTGGGTGGTCTACTCCCTGACCATCAAAAGAACTTGAAGTTGAAGCTGTGTAAATTCCAAAAGCCACTTCCAAGGAAAATAATTAAGTGCCTGACTGTTTGCTGTTCAAATGTGTCCCCATGGGAACCTGCACCTGTTACATATGCTCTTACCAATGATGCTGAAGGTAATTTCTTGCAAAAGACTGGCGATTTCCTTGAAACCTTGAATTCAAATAAAACAGACGAAGCTGCATTAGCAAACTCCGAAGAGGGTACAGATACAAAACTTCAGCCAATTGTGGTGTTTCAATACCTTAGATGGACTGTGTGGCTTCTCGGGCCTGCCGTGCTCCTTGTCACAAGCATGGTACCCACATTGTGGTTACCAATGTCATCAGTTTTCCTTGGCCCAAACATAGGCAGCCTTCTTTCGTTGACTGGACTTGACTGCATTTTTAATCTTGGTGCATTTCTCTTTCTCCTACTAGCTGATGCTTGTGCTCGTCCGAGAAACTCAAACAATGCTTTGAGCAGCAGGCCTCCATTTAGTTATCAGTTCTGGAACATGTTTGCAAACGTAATGGGCTTCATGATTCCTCTTTTGGTGCTGTTTGGTTCTCGAAAGGGTTTTCTTCAGCCATTACTGCCTTCGATATCATTTTTGGTTCTCTTGGGTCCATATCTCCTTCTCCTGTCTGTACAAATACTTACAGAGATGTTGATATGGCATTGGCAGTCACCAGTATGGTTGGTGACCCCAGTTATTTATGAATCTTACCGCTTGTTACAGTTGATGAGGGGCCTGAAGCTTGGTGCTGAGCTAACTGCACCATCATGGATCTTGCACACTGTTAAGGGATTGGTTTGTTGGTGGGTGGTTGTTCTTGGCATGCAGTTGATGAGGGTGGCATGGTATGCCGGGTTAACTGCTCGCCGTAGTAAACAAGATACCTCTATCCTTGATGATGATAGCTAGTTTGTTGTGGTGAAAGCTGTTTAGCTGGATGCCTGAGGTATTTGTAAGTATACAATTATAGCATATACTTGATACAGAATCCAAATGTAAAATGGATGTTCATCTTTCAGTATATTGTTTTCAGATCATATCTTTTTGTGAGCCTTTTTGTGGGGGTCTAGTTTTGAGAACCATATCTGCCAAAAAAGAATGGTCAGGACCTTTTCTACAAGATTAATGTGGCTATTGTCCTCAAGCATAAAGTGGATCACTAATGCTAGTCAATTTCTATAGTTATTTTGGTCCCAATTGTTAGCAACTAAGATAGAAATTTTGCCCTGCTTTGTTTTCATTTTCTGAAGAACATTTCGTATGATAAATTATTGTTAGATCAGAGAGGAAAAAAGTTAACTTTGCTTGGCCAATGGCACAAAATGAAAAGAAGGATGATTAGGGCATGTTCGTTAGCATGTATTCAAAAACATGTTTTTTAATATTTGCATTTTATATTAATATCTCATCATTCTGGATACACGTTTTACTATTCAGTTATACTTTTTTTATATTTCAATACACATATTTACATTTTCAATGTATTTTTTACATTATAAAATTCTTTTCCAAAAAAATATTTTCAAAATCATCGTTTAAAACATGATAACGAATTACCTTAAACATCACCATCATGTCCATCATGTCTATGGTCAAAACTCTATAATAAACACCTTTTATGCTCAAAAAATGCCAACTGAGATGATAGCTGCCACAATGAGTGGCCATGGTAATGACAGATTTCTTACATTACATCTATTCTTCTTGCTCTTTGGTTTGCATCAAAAGCTTCATATAGAACTCTAGATTTCACTCTTTCTCTTCCACTTGAGTGTATAAACTTTGATGTTAATCTTGAATGATCCCAGACAGTTCCTAGTTAGTGGGATTTTAAAAGGGATTTGTGGGCCAAAACCATACTGGAAAGCTCAGCAATCAGTATCATCAGCAAAGCAATGATCCAAAATGACAAAGTTGCTGAGATGATTGTTTGCTTTCAGACTATAAAGTTGGTAATTAATAAGAGAAACAAATGTGCATTTTTTAAAACCAGAATATGCAACTTTGGATGGCTTGCTGCAGTTTTCTGATTCTACAATTCTCTCTGTAGCTTTCCTTTTTCTTACTCCTTCCGTTCTATTAGAAAATTTCACTTTCAAAAAATATTTTTGTTCCAATAGATGAGTCCAGCTTTAAATTTTGTACATGTGTGAAATTGAATTCTTCTAATAGAGCAGAGGGAGCATCTCTTTAGTTTTCCTCATTTTTTTTTAACATTTTGTAACTCAATCCTATAGTTTATAGGGTAAATTATATTTACCTTCATCGATATTTGTGAAAACTATCAAAACTCCTCTGTGGTTTCATGAAACTATCAATACAAGTGTCAGTTATCGAATTGTTATACGGTCTGACAGGAGACTGTTTTGCCTAATTAAAAAAAAAACTTGAGTTTTGAGTTTGATTTTTCGACTCACAAATGAGCAAATGTAATATTACGAATCCAGAAAGGGATAATGTTTTATTGTTACTCGGTCGATGGGGTGTTAGTAGTTACATGAAACCACAAGAATGTTTTAGTAGTTTTTATGAACTTCAAGGGAGGTAAATGTAATTTACCCTAGTTTATAATATATTATACTTGATCAATTCTATTACAAGAGTTCATTTTGAAATTGGTTGTGACTCACAAACAATTGTATCTTGTTATTCATTGCAGTTGTACCGTTGAAGACTTGTATTAAAAGGAAAGGCTGCTATTCTGTAGTGCTTGCTGTACATGCACTATTTCCTTTGTGGTGAAGCTATGTTTATTTTATCCTGGTTTTCTTGTCTCTCCCCTACCATGCTACTTACCATTCTCATATAGTCGATTTTGCTTCTTAAATAAGGTAAAAGGTGCATGAATTTTCGTAGACCGATGAACATAATAGCATAGGATGCTAGTTACGGATTTCATTAGCGTTACTGTCAAGATTCTGTTCGACTCTTAATATATGGTTACTTATTTGTAAGTATAGTCATCGCTAGAAGTCTTTAATCATCCAACTTCCGATTAAAACTTTATATTAAAAGAGTCAAGATTAAAAAGAAAATAAAAAAATAAATGACCAAGACTCTCAAGAACGTTAGTCTTGGTACAATTCCACACCTAATTTGCAAGGAAATTCATGAGTGGGTGGGTGTTTGGTTGGTTGGAAATGAGAGAGGGGGTTTTTTTTTTAAGGATAAAGCTTTCCCTAAAGTTTTTGGTGGTCTGCATGTGTTTGGAGAAGTCTACCAAAAGGCCGTAACTTCATGACTAAGAAGAAAAGTTACGAGCCCGATTGCTTAAACATATTTTTTTCCTCACAAATAAATTTAAAAATAAAACATAGATTTTCTTGGCATTAGCCGTGCTCTTGTGGTTTGCATTTTTTTTGAAATAAATTTGTTATCGCTAATTTTTTTTAATAAAGTATTTCATTTATAAACAATTGTGATCTAATCTTTGCTTTAACAACATTAATTATAATTAATTAGTAGGTATCACAAACGTCCTTGTTACTATCCTCCACAGGGAATCCTAGTGTATTTTGATGTGGCCTATCACACTCCTACTCGAAGGACAGCGGCGGACGTCTCTTGTTGTAACGCGGATGGTAAGTGTCTGGGGGCTCTCCCATAAACTAAAATATGTGTACTCACCAAAAGAGACTGAGTTATGGCAGCCTAGAACGGGACTCACGTGTGCTGGTTGGAGATGTAACATTAGTTGTACTGGCAGTTCGGGGCAGGAATCGGCAGCAGCAGGGATGGAGGGGTTGGTAGAGAAGCTCATGTTTGGCATCGTAACACAGTGCTTCATGGGGGATTTTTTAGGCTGATAGGACAAGGAGCACGATTGCACATGTGCTAGTTAGCTATGGCTTGACATGTGTAACAAATAGATGTAACTGAGACACGATCCATGCCTTTATTTCTCAATCAATATTGATCGATTTCCAACGATGATAAGTTACTCTACGCTTTTTAATAAGAAAAAAACAATCAGTAGGTATCACATTTCATTAAGTGAGTTAACGATCAAGTTTCATAATATTTACTTATTGTAAAAATTCGACAATGTAATTACTTAATACTCTCTGTCCTATTATAAGAATTCAGTTTGAAAAATATACAATTTATGAAGGATGGTAAGATACAACACCTAAAATAAATAATTCGACACCATATTTTCTATTTATATAGTTACTTTTTAAATAAGAATTAATTGTATATCATACGTCATTATATTAGTAAGGTTATGAACTTATGTTATATATATAAAAAAAAAAATTCAAACTAAACTTTTAGTAGGATCAAAAATTATTTTGAAATTGAACTCTTTGTATGTGACGGAGTACATGTCAATCATTCATTCAATTATTTAGTTCTATTTGAAAGCAGAGGAGGAAAAAAATAAAAATAAAACTAAGAGTATGAACATGGATTTCATTTCACATTTTATAAGCAATCTCTTGCATTTTAATTACATTCTATAACATTTTTAATAATCTCTTTATATTTAAAATATTTAAAAAGAAAAGGAAAAAAAAAAAAAAAAGGGCATTCAAGTTGTATGTCGAGATAGTTGCCTCCGTTTGAACTTTACCAAACTCGAAATGGTAATATAAGACGTTCAGTATAAAACCGTAGTTGGGGGTCAGCGCTTTTCACGCGACATTTAAGTTTTAACCACGCTATTAAGATGCTTGCTCACGTTTTCGTCTCTACGCTTCACTAAAATCAAACTATTTCCAGCAACGCTGTCAGAGAGTGGCAGTCTCAGATCGATTTTCCCCTACTCTACTTCCCCCTCTTTCTCCCGTGAAACCATTTTCAGTTCCCCGGACGTCGCCGGACCACCGCCTTTATCTCCGCCGTTGGATAGAGTGCTAAATACTCCGCTCCCTCCGCTTCTATATATAGTTGTAGTTACAACTAACAGAACAATCGCGTTCGAAATGAGTAACGAGGAGTTGCTTCTAATCGAGCCTCAGGAACTTCAATTTCCATGTGAGTTTCTCTTCCGATGTTTTTCTTTCAGTGTTTCTGCTTCTGCTTTTTCTTGTTATGTTTTTCCTGTTTAGTAGACAAATACTCAATTTGAATTTCAGATCTATGGTTTTGTTCTCATTTTCGCTTTTTCCTTCTTTTCGAATTTTTTGGTTCCTGGATAGTTGAATTGAGGAAGCAGATCTCATGCTCCATGCAGTTGACGAATAAGAGCGATAATTATGTTGCCTTCAAGGTAGTTAATTAGTAGTTGTTTTTACTAAACTGTGCCCTACTTGATTAGTAATTTTTTCTCCTTTTTTTCGTAATTTAATTTGGAACTTTGTTTCTAACAGGTGAAGACGACGAATCCAAAGAAGTACTGCGTACGGCCTAACACCGGAATCGTGTTGCCTCATTCTTCTTGTGATGTCGTAGGTAATCGATTCTCTCACAATGTGTGTGTATGGGTGTGATTTGTGAGCAATTTTTTTCCTTCAAAGTGCAATTGGATAGTTTGAAGAATTGTTTCTTGTAGTATAACCCTAATAGTTCAGCATGGTTCATAAGGGAATTGTATTTTGCAACTTGATAAAAATAACGATTGCTTATTTTTATATGCAATTTATCCAGTATATTTAGAATGCCATAGCATAGAATAACATTGACTCAACAGGAAACAACTAAATGGTGTTTAAGAGTACCAGTACTGTGTAGGTGGAGGCTAAATGTCCATGTTGCATATTAGAATGATGCCTTATTGGTACTTTTATATGTCTCAGTTACTATGCAAGCACAGAAGGAGGCTCCTTCGGACATGCAATGCAAGGACAAATTTCTAGTTCAATGTGTAATTGCAAGTCCAGGAGCTACTGCTAAGGATATCACGACAAATATGGTAAAACCAATCATACTGTGTGTTTCCTGGAATTTTATTTGTAGTATGAAGGCCTAAATATATCCATTATGATTTGTTTGGATTCTGTATTGTAGTTTAACAAAGAGGAAGGGCATAATGTTGAGGAGAGCAAGTTGAAGGTTACTTATGTTCCACCTCAACAACCTCCATCACCTGTGCGAGAAGGATCAGAGGAAGGTTCATCCCCAAGGGCTTCACTTTCTGATAATGGAAACATAACTACATCTGAGTTGAATGCGGTGAGTTCTGAAATGTGGTGTCTTATATGCTTAGCACTATTTTTTCCCTCCTCCTCTATATATATATTAAAAATTGTCAAACAAAATTTAATTTTTTTTTCACTGTACCTCTTTTTTCAGCTTACACCAAGTCTTTCTGAGCCCCAGGTCCCAAGATCACAAGTTGACTCACCGGGTATGAGATCGGGCACTGAGCACCAAGACAATTCATCGGAGGTCATCTACTGTTCACCCTTATTTTTTGCTGATAATATTTTCACTTTTGCTATTACCAGGAAGCCAGTCTCCTGGGTCTTGTCAGAATGATTTTTTATTTATTGTAGTTCTATTCCACTTATTGTGTGATAAGTTTTCTCCTCTGATTCCTAAATCCCAAGGGCATTGCTTTTATTTCAATTAATCACTCTCACTACTTTTCTTTATCTCAACTAGGTTAAAAGATTTGTGCATTTATCTTTAGTTTGATGTTCAACTGTGTTTTATTTCTTCCCCGTCAACATCATTACCACATTTCTAAGTGTTTTATTTGTTCATTTCTTGGTGTAACTTTTACTTGTAGTAGTTCATCAATCTCAGAAATTTATACAGCTCTATTTCTCAGTACACTCAATTGTTTTCTATAATTATAAAAGGGGTCCGTGATTGACTTCAATTTACTGCAATATCATGGCTCTGATGCTGTGTTGCAAAAATGAACGGTAGTTTGGTTTCTTTTCCAGAAATGATGATGCTATATTTTAATTTGATTAATTAGTAATAATTCACTTTGCAATTTATGTTTCCCTTAAAGAAACTCTTTATTAGTTGTAGCATAAATAACTTACTTGAAAAAACACATAGATTAGTAAGATTCATGAAATAGGTGGCTATTTCTTAATTTTATAAGGAGAAAAGTAATCGAGGATATTGTTTGAGTAGTTAGTATTGTAATAATTAGTTTTATTCAAACTGTGAAGTTCAACTCTTATTTTGTTGTTCCCATGAGCCCTCTGATGGTAAATGTTACTGGAGTTAGAATTTTAAACTGTTTCTTCGTTCTTCCCATCGAATCCCCCAATAGTAAGTCCTTATGGTTTCGTGAAATAATTTGTAATAGCCTGGTAATGCCACTATTGGTGGTTGATCAAGGTGCCAAAGATGATAAGAGATGCTGTACATCTTTTATCTGACATAAACTGACACTATCTTTTGCATGAGAGGGTGAGTAAAGGAAGGAAAATGAAATTTATACTCGTTTCTTGTGGTACAAATGTTATAATTCTCATTTGATTCACATCATTGGAGAATGTAAGGATTGAACTGTAAATCAGTTTTGTATGTAGAAACATGTATCAAAATTATGGTCCTTAAAATTTTACAGTCATGACAATTCTTTGTAAATTCGAGGTCTTGGACTTTGGAGGATCACTTTTGGAAATTCGTCCCATGAACTGTTGAGCCATGAAATATGTTTCTCCATATTGTTATTGCCCCACTATAGATGTGCTTTTCAGTTGTATCTGTTTATGAAATCCTTTGTGGGTTACCCTTTTCTTATAGCTTTTCAATATCAGTGAAAAAGCTAGAAGGGCATAAAGCAGGGACAGCTGCGGATGTTTATGCATCAATCAGCAAACCTAATTTTTTTTTGGACTGATAATATGTTAATTCATCTTAATGACTTGTTTGTATCTTTTACATGTTGATTGACTTAGTTAAATCTGGGTTGGGTAAATGGTTAGTTCTTTTTCTTGTCCTGGGAATTTCATTGATGACGGTTCATGGTTTGTGAAGCTCTTGCTTTTATTTTTTAGTGTCATCAAGTTGAGAATGGTGCTTGTTGTCTTCTAATGAGTCCCAGCATTGAGTCGCTGATTGCATTATGCGGATTCGTTGAGTCTTGGTGAATATATGAAGATGCTAGCATGTGTATAATTGATTGTTTTCCTTGCATAAGGTTGGGATCTTGAGTGTGCATCTCAAGTTTGTTTCTGTTTCAGGTTAAGGCTCTCATTGCTAAGCTGACTGAAGAAAGGAATCTTGCTGTCCAGCAGAAGAGTAAACTTCAACAAGAAGTGGTACGGTTTTACTGAAGGAATCTCATCCAGTTCTTTTCTTGGAACTATATTTCACTTGTGCATGTTTTCTGCTAGCATATGTTTGGTAACATGGGCTTTTGAGCATTCAAGTTGTTTTACTTCGGACAGTTTCTTCCAAAATTCCTTTTTGCTGTTTTTACTAGTAATTGTTTCTTTCACTATTGCTTGGAGGAATTCTTGAAACTCACAAGTATCAGTGAATAAACTGAAATTACAAACCAGCTTTTGTAAAGTTAGATCACAGCTGGCATCCATGTCAGATTTGATTAAACTGGTAGGAGCATCACCAATGAAGCTAAAGCAGTCAAAATAGCAGTCTTACAAGATCATCGGTGGATGGTCATGATAGGACCATCCAGTTTTATGAATCATGATGCATTTATGAATTGTTATCAATTTAAGATAAAGTAGGTGAAATATTAATTTGTGCATCATGATTTGGTACCACCATTATATTTCCATGCGCATTTGTACACCTGAAGTTAGAAGGTAAAGCTTGCAATGAGTATGTTACATGCAAGCCAAGATGTTATGACAGGATTGCCTTGAGAAATGAAATTGAAATCGGACCAATGGCACATGACCATGAGAAGATATCTCTTGAGCAAGGAATTTGGTCACCCTGAATTTTCAGCTTTGATTAAACCTTGTACTATAAGCTGTTACTAATAATATTCTTGGGGTATCAAAGTGCATGATATGATGGGACATTTTGAATAATACAATCTAGGCTCCAAAGTTTGATGATTCTCTTGGTTTTTGTTACAACCTTTAAGTTTCTCAATTTGATTGTTTAATCTTCTCACTCTCGATGTGTTTTGTTGCACGCAGGATCTGTTGAGGCGGGAGAGCAGCAAAAACCGTGGCGGTATCTCCCTTATGTATGTCATTATTATCGGTATAATTGGCCTGTTGTTGGGCTATATTTTGAAGAAATAAATCGCGCAAACTGCAGTATCCTTTGGTTACTCCGGCGAATTATAAATCAAAAATAGATGGTTGGGAGAGATGGGGGAAGAGTTTGGTATTGTGTGTAACCATGTAGTGGTGACTTTAGGGACATATGGATATGCTCAGAATGGCTTTGATGATGAGGTTTTGAAATTGCATTGTTTAGGGTCCAGAGCCTTCGTTGTGTGACTAATTGTTTTAACATGTTATTTTGGTAACTTAAGCTAGCAACCTATTTTTACTTTACATTTGCCTCGTCTTCTAGTTTCCAGTTTTCACAATGCTGCTAGTATAGTTTGCAGGATAGGGATTCGTATCCGTATCATAATAGGATTTTATGATCTTACAATTCTAAAATATTAAATTAGTCTAATTTCTATATATATATATATATATATATTTTTTTTTTTTTGAAAGCAATTTGGATTTTATCTTATTCTAAATTAAATTTATTAAAATGGTTCAAATAAGAGGAATTTTTAAAATTTGTCTATATTTTACACATGTAAATTTTTTGTATGATATTACAATCTTAGGATTTGATTTCTTACATTTTGATTTTACACCCAAATCAACATTTCGATCTTGTGCCTGGTAGCAGTAGCAGTTCTTTATAAAGACCAGTATAGAATGAAAAAACATGTTTAATAAGTGAAAAATATATTGAAAAGTGTATTAAAGAGTAATGAAAAGTCATTGTAGAAAAAAATAAAATGTGTTTGAGAATGCAAAAATGAGTTTTTAATAAACATCGAAGTAGTATAATTCTATTTTGGGACTGCACTGTATAATTTTGTATTGATCCTCTTTGGCCCGCATAGTAAGGCATAGTTTGTGGCTTTAAATAAACCACGTTTTGGCATACGCATCCCTCTTTTTGTCTATTTATTTATTATTTCCATTTTTAACTTTATCGTGGTGGGCCATAGGCCACCCTGAAGAGCAGAATGATCTGCTCTTTCATACTTCACGTGCCGACCATGTTTGGCTGCCAGCCCCTTTTCCTCATTTAAATATTTCTTTATTATTTTGTTCATAATAGGGTTCCCCTTCCCCCCCTCTTAAGGATATAAATACAAAACTAACCCTGCTCTTCCATGAAACTATAAAATATTCCTTCAAAATTTAAAAATTGTAAAAAAAAATTGTAAAAATCTAATAAAATGCAAGAGCATAGATATCTTTTTAAAAGGTGATTAGTGATCCTCGACCCCCTTCTTGATCTGACCCAGCCCTGACCCTAGACCCTTATACCCCATTTGAGAAAAACCCCGCCCCCAGTCCCACCCTCGACCTCGCCCCCAGCCATCGACCCTGGACCCCTACCCCCGTTCCGATTGGACCCCGGATCCTCACCCCCATTCCGACCCAACCTCACCCTGACACTCGACCCTTGAGCCCTTCCCCAACCTCGGCCCGACTCTAAATCTCGCCGCCTTCAACTCCCGATCCACAAGGTCCCTCCTCGACCCTCCACCCTTGTACACGACCCGGCCCCATCCCCCCAGATCCCTGCCCTGACCCTCCACCCCTGATCCCTGCCCAACCCTCAACCCCTACCCTTATCTCGACCAGACCCCGCCCTAACCCTCGCCCTACCCCGACCCTCGATCCCACCCCAACCCCAACCAGAACCCTGCCTCGACCTAATCCCATCCCCACCTCGCCCCACTCCTACCCAAACCCCTGCTCCACCCCTACCCGACCCCACCCCCGTCCCGACCATGCCACAACCCCAGCCCTACCTCGCCCCTCGCCTTACCTCCGACCCCAACCCCAACCCTAGCCCCACGCAACCCCATCCCTCAGCCTCATCCCCGACCTTATTATGTGAGAATTCATATGTTTTTCTTCTACTTCTATTACGTACATAGTTGTTAATGTTAATAGATATTCAAATTTCTGATACGGGGGTGACAAAAGGATATTATGGATATTTGTGTTATAAAATTACTATTGAGAGTAGTAGCATAATAGTTATATAAAGCAAAAAATACAAGTATATAATATGAAAACAAGACAAAAGAGTAGAGAGCAAAATAGTGATAAGGTTTTATATCATTTCATTCATCTCTTTATCATTTTTCTCTAACCTCTATTTATAGAGTAATACTACAAGTTACAAGAACTCTCCAAGAGTCTTTTCTAATTACATAGGAAATCAAAGGTGAAGGGGTAGATGAAAAACCCATAGAGTAAATAGGGTAAGTGGGAGTTAGGCAAATATGAAATGACATTCACCATTATGATATATATCCATAACACTCCCTCTTGAATGTCCATTAAGAAAAAATGCCTCGTTAAAACCTTACTAGGAAAATCCAGTGGGAAAAAACCTAATGAATGAAAAGAGTACATTTTCTTAGTATAACAATATCTCGTTAAAAAACCTTACCAGTAAAAAACCCATTGGGAAAAAAAAAACTTGGTTAAGGAAAAATAGTATAGTGGGTAACTCCCCATCTTGAGCACATCATTAACATTGTTAAATTGTCGCTTCCGATCTTGTATCTCAACTTTTCAAAATGTTGAAGTTGACAGTGAATAAATCTTTGAAGTATCATTCCTGCAACTAAGCAATCCATGTAACATCATCTTCGAACAAAATAGTGGAAACTCTTTTAAATATCTGAGAGTAAACCACTTGATTTTCAAATTTAATGGATTACTAATATTAGCCAAACATACTCTCGGCGTGCATTATAAGAAGTAGCAGCCATGATTTTTTTCATGAATTTAACGCTCATAAATAGCTGAACTACTGCATGGAAGCACATAACTTGCTTGATCGAGCATTACAAAGATCAGTAAAGTAATCAACATCTGTATAACCTGCAAAATCAGACTTATGTATTTTTGAAATAAAGACCCATGTTTATCGTTCTTTCAAATTAAAGAAATATATCTTGTTTATAACTTGCACGATACATTATTACTTCAATAGCCTTAGAATATGGTACTTCTAGATCAAACAGTTCTTCATCATCCTTTCGATGACAAAATGAATCTTTATGTACATAAGTGATCTTACAATCATAATGATACTCAAAATATGTGATTTATTTATAAAAGTGTTTCAACACTTTTAGCAGTATTAGAAGATTGATGCAAAGAGATGTCATTTTCTAAGTGCTCAATTTTAAAACCAAGACAAATGTTGTATTTCAAAGATTGTACGTTTTGAACTCTTGTTTCAAATATTCAAAAATATTTTTATCTCTTCCGGAGTTCTTATTCAAAATCATACTTTAAATAATGAATAATAGTTTGAGACTCTTCAAGAGTTCTAAACAAAATAATCAATATATAATGGGATCTGGATCATTTAATAAAATATATAGAGGTCTACACAATTTAATATAATAAAATATCGTGATAAATCGTATCGTGCCTTCAGGGCAATTTAAATCATTCAGAGATTTTATTAGCCATTATAATAGGCTGTCATGATATCCATAAGACGCATTTTATATTTTTCCCTTGCTGCCAGATAAAGCAAGTAATAAAATATTATTACATCCACCACAGAAGATTATGCCGTCCCATAATCAATACATTTTCTTCAGGAAAAACACTAGTGCGATAAATTGTGTCAATTTATTATTTCATTTCGCTTTTCACAAATACTCATTTATGACTCGCAAGTTACACATATTTAGGTGTGTGAATTATTCGTTCAAAGACTTCTCTTTGAAGCATTGAATTCAATTCTACTAGAATTGCGTCTTTTCATTTCCTTCATTTTTCTTGGGCAATAATTTCTATGTCGACATTTATTCACGGGCCCAGATTGATGATCCTTGTTTTAATTCATAATGGCAACTACTGCAGCATAAACAATTTTATCATCGACGTCGATTGTTCATAGTTAAGTTCCATATTTAGCAGTCAGACATGACATAGTTGAGATCTCATAACAAAATTTTCAGGTACCTGATCTTCTTGTAGAAGCTTATTAGCTATCATGCTGAGAAACTCATCAAGAGTTTTTAATCATGAAAATTCTTCTGGAATAGCTAACGCCTCGATTTTGCCATTTTATCACTTGCTCATTTTTCTCGAGGATTTAATTATTGGAACCGATTAGACTACCACGTTTTGGTGTTGCCTTCAATTCTTTTTTAGTGGTAGAATGTCCTTCTAGGACATCAAATGTACATTGGAGCATTAACAGCCAATATATGTGATTCAGTCATACCTTTTAGGTTAGAAAAAGTCTCTAGCAAATGCAAGTTGTAAATGAATTATGTTTTGAACTTCAAGTTTATATAGTGTTATACGAGAATCATTGATAATTCACTCCAAATAATTTTTTATTGGCTACTTTTTATTTCTCTTTTTCTCCCCCTGATGTTGGGAAAACTGACTCATCCATAATGACGATCAGCAAAACGAGTAGTGTACAAATCTCCAACTTTAGTTTCAAGATATTTTATAGTGGAAATTCATGTTCAACATCTATTTCTATCCTCCTTTGAGGTCTCATCTTTGTGTGTAGTGGTGGAGCAATCATAATATAAGCTGCACATTCAGAAAATTATAAGATGAGAAATATTTTGATTTCTGACCAAAACCATTTGTCGGGGAGAGAATTCATTAAAACTTATTGGTCTGATGTGAACAAATGTTGCAACATGCAATATATCATGCCCCCAATATATATTGGGATTCTCATTCTAAAAAACAATGGTCATGTAAATAAGTTAATGCATATAATGAAACGATTCTACCAGACCGTTTCTTATGTGAATACAAATAACAGGGTATTCCACACTTATTCCAAAGACATGAAATAATTATTTAAATAGTAAGAAAACTCATAACCGAATTATTTCCGCAAGCAATCTTGCAAACTTCAGGCCGCAATTTTAATAATAAATGTAATGTGACAATTTGGTTGATGCTTCAATTAAAATTATAAAATATTGAAATGGTCTATGCAGTGGGTGAATAAGCCCACAAATATCACCATGTATGTCTTCTAAAAATGTAGGAGATTTGGTGAATTTTCACATGAGTTAATGACTTTACAATCAGTTTGTCTTGAGAACAAGCATTGCATGAGAATTCATGGGATTGAAGAATCTTCCGGCCCTTCAATGAATTATTTATTTTATTCGCATCATTATAGAACCGGGATGGCCTAACCGGTCGTGCCATAATAAACACATTAGTAAACGTCTGGTTTACTGTTGCATAAATTTTAATTGTAGTAATGTATGTGTAGTACAACTTGAAAGAATAAAAATGTAGCTTTTTTTCAGTAAAAGTTTCTTTTGAGAAATAGTACTTGTAATGTACAAATATTTATTATCACATTTGTTTTTATTCGCAATATGATATTCATTTCGGCGAATATCATTTGAAAAGTCTATAAATTTTATAGAAATTTTGAAAAAATAATACATCGCCAAGTGCAATATTTTGTTCCTCCAAGTAAAATGATAGATACTCTTCTAGAGTTTTCAATCATTTGTACTACCAATATAGTATTAACAATAATTTATGTCATTATTAGATAAGAACATTGTTTCTTATCCATATCTACAATATGTTGTAGCAATGTCTTCTAGACATAATACTTTGTCATGACCAATAAAATGCTTATTTTTCTCACAAAATTAAATTTTTAAATGATGTATATATTTCAGTACAATATTTATAAATCATAATAACTATTAAACCATAAATTAACAATAAATATAATATTTCTAAACATCAAATTAAAATTAATTAATCAAAATAAATGAAGTAAGAAATTTCTTTTTATACATTTACAATATTATCACTTTCAGGGTCAAAAATTGAAAATTAATTCCACAACATTATTGTAGATAAAAGTTTGTCTTTATCTTTTTCTTTATTTTTTTATGATTCTTGATAGACAGTAGCTATATATTTTGGTGTTCGACAGATACATATATTTGGTGTACAACAGGTACATGATCAATGGTCTTTCATGCTACAATGATAGTTTTTCCAATTTCCCTTTAGCTTTTATTATTCTTGTCACAACTCTTCCACTTCTGGTGATGTTATAATTTTGCACTTCTGCTGTATGAGTATTTCACTTCTAGTGGTGAATTCAACACATTTTAATAATCATGATTACAATAGTTATCATAAAATTCGCACCCATGAATGCGATTGTGTGCATTATATGAATGCAAAACGATCACATTTACTTCAAGGAATGAGATCTTTATATATTATAGGGATTTATGATTATTACATTGGAAATGAAACCTTTATGTATTATAGGAATTCATGATTTTAACATTTACTTAAGGAAATGAAATTTTCACGCAAAATAGGGGTGCATAACTGTCACATTTACTTCAGAAAATGGAACAGCTTTATTGAACGAGACTCATGAGTTTCCAACAAAACTCATTATTTTATCCAGTAACAAAGAAAGTAAATCAAATATATAATAATTCAAACTAACCATTGTTTATGATTGTTCATATCTCTCTTTTAAATTTGTCAACAGGACAAATAGACATTTTGCAATTAAGTGTCCAATTTCAACACCAATGTATTACATAAATTATATCAATTGTATTTTTAATTATGTGAAAAATACACACACATGTAAAATATTGAAATTATGAATTGGAAAATAAGTCATAAGATAATGAATCAAGCAGAAAAGATCAAAACAATAGATATAATTATGATCATGATTTTCATGAGTGAAAATACTGCAGTAGTATGTGAGCAAGTTATCAAAATTCCTCACAATAAATTAATGGGTGAATTACATTTACTTTCCCGAGATGTGCCTAAATAACAAATGGGTCCCTCAAGTTTCAAAAAATAACATCTCAGTCCCTTAACCACCCAAACTGGGAGTCCAGCACTATTTATTGTCTTCTTCCTTCTTTTTTTTTTTTTTTTTTTTCCCCTTCTTCTTTGGAGATCAGCCAAAAATTGGTGTTGATATTTGTAAATTGCAATTTATTAAATTTTATTTGGTTTCGTAAGCTTATTTTAGATAGTAGATGGCTGTTCCAACAATGCTTTCTTTATCTTTTCCCACTTCTTGTTTGGTCCTAAGAATAATTGCTTTGTTGTTTGCAAGACAAGTTCGACTGTTAAAATGCTCATCAGTGATCACTTACATGGAAATTTGGACGTCTGTTTCTTGAAAAAAGGGCCTCTGCTCCTTTTTCATATTTTGTCTGGTCTACTCTCCAAATCTGCTCCATCTGCTTCCAAAACTACCTGAATTTTTATTTTTCTTGACTGCCCTTGCTCAAGTTCTTGATATTGAGCAATTCTTTTTTTGTATTCCAGCTTTTGAGATGACAAAGAAAAGAGAGGGGGGGGGGGGGGGGGGGAGGGGGGGGACTGAGATGTTATTTTTAAAAATCTAAGGGACCTATTTGTTATTTAGGCAAACTTCGGAGAGGTAAATGTAATTCACCCAAAATTAATTCACCAAAAATGATAAATTAATAATATCACACAAATGTATAATCTTTTATAGATGGTGATTGTGTGAATTATATATATATATATATATTATATTACATTACATTCAAATAAATACATACCTCTATATCAGCAAAGGAATTAAGCAAGTCCTAAGCTTTTCATCAGGAAACATGATTTTCATATTGTTCGAATACCAAAGCTCACAAGCCCACAAAAATTACCCCCATGTATAAATTTCAAAATTGCATAGTAATTGTTAGAGACGTCACATACCGAATCATATATAAGTTGAGCATCTTTTGATTCTATATCGTTATTAATTCTCATTGTCAATCAACCGATCTCATTGGCTAGAGTCTTATGCTGATAACGTGTTACAAAATTACAATTGAGAGTAGTAGCATAATAGTTATATAAAGCAAAAAAATACAAGTATATAATATGAAGACAAGACAAAAGAGTAGAGAGCAAAATAGTGATAAGGTTTTCTATCATTTCATTCATCTCTTTATCATTTTTTTCTAACCTCTATTTATAGAGTAATACTACAAGTTACAAGAACTCTCCAAGAGTCTTATCTAATTACATAGGAAATCAAAGGGTGAAGGGGTAGATGAAAAATCCATATAGTAAATAGGGTAGTGGGAGTTTTGGCAAATATGAAATGACATTCACCATTATGATATATATTCATAACAATTTGTATGTTTTTCTTCTGCTTCTATTACTTACATAGTATCTTTATTTTAAGAGTATAGATTGGGGTAACTTGGGTTGTGGCAAGTTTTTGGAAAATCCACTGGATTATCCTTTAGGCTACCCAGTGTTGGTGGACTTAAAAAGTATCCATTGGGTTCCCTAAACTTACCCATTAATTCGTTTAGGCCAAAACCGCTCAAGCGCAAATTATTGATAATAAATTACTGCATGGGTATGGATATTTTAAATTCATGGGTAATTTGACACCCCTATTTATAATTACACAATTTTAAATTGAATTTTTTCCCCCCTTCATTTGAGAGTTAGGGTAATATTTATATTTGATACGAAAAAGTCAGGAAATATTTTAAAAAGAAAATGGCATTATATGGGCACTCGAAGATATAATAGTGGCTATAGGAAATCTTGAAAACCCACTTTATGAAAAAGCAAGCCATTTGCATGGCATCCAACATCCAAGCATTATACCCCATCCAGAAAATGGGATGAGGTGTATTTGAGTTGCCGCATACATGCTAATACAAGTTCAAATCAACTAGAATCTCATCCCGTATTGTGTGCATATATACAATATAAGTGATTGATTCAAAACAAATGGGAAGTACAGATGAAACCAGCCATCGAGTGGATTAATCTTCAGATGCTTTATAGCCAAATAAGAAGGCTTTCTACTTGAATAAACATATCCTTTCTAAATCCAAAATACAATAAAATCAAATCCATAGTCCAGACTTGAGACATTAATGAGAATGAGTATGCGTTTGATAGTAGACTTGAATGGGATGAGAATCAAAATTGAAATTCGCCACCATTGACAGGTTTGTTTCATTCCCAACTATGTGGGTTTGATTCTTGAATTCTCATTTCCAAACCCATAAACCAAACGATGACTCTTTCTATCATTCCATTCCCTCATTCTCAAACCCTCAAACCAAACGCCCAGCTACTCATATGGCTTATATCCTTATGCACAACCCCAGAGCATTTTATGAAGAAGACTGCAGCATGCGACACCGACTAGCAACGTTGTGAAAGTCATCGAGGCTTAGCTGCAAGAAAGTCAGTCAGTAGTGAAGGAAGGTTGAATTGCATATATAACACAGCTACCGGTTTCAAACTGTCTGTAGCTTAATGCGTTAATCTACGATGATTAAGAACCCCGTAAAGTGAGGAAATGGTAGAAAAGGAAGTTCAAATTTCTATGATGCAAGTGCAATATGGCATTTCATAAGCAGAACTAGAGGTTCAGAGTCACTGAAGGCATAACATTTCCATGTTTTTCTGCATTATTCTAGCTTTTCCACACTTTAGAATACTAAAATAGACCTAGGATAAGAGTAATGAAGGCAAGGAATAACGAAAAAGCACTACCTTTCCATCTCCATCCGAGTCGAAGTACTTGATCATATCCTCCATCTCCTTATTAGACCATGTAAAATCATGAGATGCAGCCATTCTCCTTATATCTGTGAATGTTATGCTACCTCTCCCCGTTTCTGCAAGAACACGATCAAACTGAATAACAACCAAGAAAACACACTAAATGTGAACTGATTCTGCTCGTTATGTCAGATAACTATCAAAATCTCTTAGTCCAGATAGATATTCTTTTGCTATTACCTATAAATATACCATTAAAAGGAGGGGGGAAAAAGTTCTTAGGATTAGATTCTCATCATACAACGATATGATGTTAAATAGCACGGCTAACTCTAAATAATATAGAAATAACAAGAGATTACCATCAAGCTGAAAAAAGTACAGAATCAAATCATCCTCTGTCATCTGCACCCGACTATTCATCTGCCAGCAATAAATGAATAAAACAAAATTTGCGGTAAGATCAAAGGACAAATATCAAGCCAAACAAATATAGCTAAACCAATTCAAGTTTATACAGACCGGCTTTTTCTTCTTTCTTTTTCCTGTATTTTCCTCATTGCAGGAATTTCCTTTTCTTTCATTGCTCATACTGTCTAGAGCAGGTGCATTAGAACATTGAGATTCTAGAGAATTCACATCCGCAGATCCCGCAGAATTTTGGAGCGAAAGAGCAATTGCCTGGAAAAATAAAATAAAATTCAGTATTGAGGAATGTAAGATAACAATCTGCAGTGCTGAAATTTCACTACAAATAACTGAAACAAATTTTACATCAAGAAAAATGCATTACCAACCAATTAAAAACTTACCTGCAATAAAGCTTCATCATCATCAACAAAACCTGATTCTTCAAAACGCTTTACAGAGGAAGACTTCTTCTTGGGCGTTATAATTTTTTTATTTTTCTAGAACAAGAGATTCAAGGGAAAGAAACTATTAGTTACACAGGAAGCTTCAAGGTCTGAACCTATTAGTTACAATTTTGGATCAAAAAACCAAAATATAGAAGATCAGAAATAACAGAACTTAAAGGCACTATAAAACTGAAACTACAGCAGGCTAAGCTTTAAAGGGAGTTTAACATTCCCGTATTGCAAGTTTTGGTAAGATATGAATCATGCACATGCTTCTAATTCTCAAGAAAGATTAGTTTTAACCCCACCAAATCCTCATCAAATATCTTAAAACCAAGAATCTATATTTCTTAGACCACCAGAGGCACAGCATTCATAAACCCAAAATTTTGAACTTGATGGAAAGCCATAAAATTTATAGTATAACCCCCTGATTTCAGCTTCCATAACAAACTCCAAGAAATAGATTCGTGCATAAAAATATTAAAATCTTTCGAAAACTGTTAGTGTAGATCCATTTCAAGTCACAACATCATTTGTTTAGTTAACTTACGATTGTCTCAGACAATGCTCCAGATAATATATAATGATCTTGCAGAATTAATAAATAATGTTCCTGATAACAGATTTGGAAGTGTTAATAGTCATCATTGTTAACTATCTGATTCTACAATAAAAGCTAAATTATTACCTTACTGAAGCATTTCCCTTCAACAAAAAAGATGACCATTGAAAGTTCAATGTTTTTTTCTCATTTTCAGCCATTCAATCAAAACTATCACCATAGCACAATCAACTATTGTCTTGCTTTCTGCATGTACTATTAGTTGTACTACTCTCATATGCTATTTTATTTGCATACATTACAATAACCATTCAATCAGAATGACCACCCCCACATTGTTAAAAAACATAACTTTTAAAAATGCTCATCAAAACCATCATGAAAGGAAAAGGCAAAATAATTTCATATACAATATTGTAGTCTATTAATGAATCTCTTTCTCTATAGCAATAGAAGTATTCAAGTAAAATCACCATCCTAGAGGGTTCAAAGTCCAATCTTTCATCACAAATTGTCAGTTCACGCTAAAAACCAAAAAGATGAAATTATTGAAACAAAGATATACTGGTGAGAAGTACCTTCCTCTTGCCACAAGATCCAGAATAGTCTTCATGATCTTCAAGATTCTTTTCATCCTCATCACTTGAACAGCCCAATGTCTTTTCACCTTCAGAGGGCATATACTCATCATCATCGTCCACTTTTCTTTTACCTTTATGGTCAGTGGTTTTTTTGAATGGTTCAGGAATAGAACCCATGAATGAAGCTGCCATTTTCTTCAATCCCAAAGCCTCCATTCTTGCTCTGTTTTCTTCAATCCTCTTCATCCGCTGCCTCTCATATTCGGGCATTTTCTTCTGGGCCGCCCCTTTTTTCTTCGGGATGTCAAAATCCTCGTCCTCAGAGCTTGATTTTTCATCCGACTCAGTCTCTTGAGTCATGGAAGAAGAAAGCTCCTTCCTTTTCCGCATTTTCTCCCCGCAAATCAACTGGGTTTTTTACAGCAACTCCCTCTCCCGCTGGAATTCCTCGCTCCGTCGTTCCCTCGTTTTGGGTTAAGAGTGGCGTAGTATTTGAGCAGATTTGCACATATGTCCTTGAGGCTTTTGACAATTACACTTACCACCTTTGGTGTTTCCTGAAATTACATAATAGTTGGGTGCTAGTCATACTTACACTTTGCCCCCTGAACTATTGTCAATTTGGTAGTTGACCTCTCAGTGTTTTAAAAGTTAGTTTTCCCCTTTTTCTATCTGTTAAATAGCCTTTAAAAAATATATATTTTATCATTTTATATAAATTCAGGGGTGTTCATATAATTTTTTAAGACCAGAGACTAGAGAGGGTTGAAGTTATCTATGGCTGTTCTTTTTGATGGGTTTGAAAACAGTTTTTGAAAAATAATTTTATAATGTAAAAGTGTATTAAAAATATAAAAATGTATAGCTGAATAGTAAAAAATTGTATTGAAAATGATAAAAACTAATTATAATATATTAAATTTACTATTAAAATCAAAACCAAAACCAAAACCAAAACCAAAACAAAAAGGAAAAGGAAAACGTAAACGTAAAGAAGAGGCCCAATAGAGGGAGTGGAGATCTCCTGTGCCGAGAGGGCACATGCGCCCTATCACATAGGGCATGGGCCCCACATATAGGTCCCACATGGGGGCCCAAGCCCTATGTGAGAGGGCGCATGTGCCCTCTCGGCACAGGAGATAATGCGCCCAATATAGGAGTCTCCCATAAAGTTTCCATAATATGAATTATTCAACTGTTTGATGTAAAACTAACACCAACTTCTGAGAAAGATAACTTCATTCTTATCGATAGACATTTATACTGTCTTAGCCAATGAACCCATACCAGAAGTTTTATGATTTGTGTTTTCTTTTACATTAACAATAAAGGTATATTGAGTCGAGCCGAAATTAAGAGTGTTCAAGTTCTGATAATTTATTGAAGAATAAGTGTAAAATTCCATTCATGATCGTTTATTTATTAAATTAATGAGTTCAATATGAACTTTTACTGAGCTGATCCTAAAATTATTTGTGAAAGTTCGTGTTCATTATCAGCCATAACTAACAGATATCGATTTTGTAATTATGATCAAACAAGAATGATGCATTTGTAATTTTTAAAAACTACAAAGATTGGTTCTTAATTTAACCAAACTTTGGGGAGGGTAAATGCAATAGCCCTTAATCAAATTTACAAATGGTGATTTTCAAAATTAAAAAAAAAAAAAAAATGGGGAAGGATTGTTCATTGCCCACTGGGAAAAAGAAGAAGAATTGAAACAGAGTAGATTTTTGTGGTGGACAGCGAAAATGTTAATTTTGGGAAAGGTCTCTCATGTTCGGAGGAAGAAGTTTATAATTGCAGAAATCAGCCTTCGATTTGGGACGCAAAACGTGGCCACATTCATCTGATTCAACGTTGTGATTCCCACCATATCCTTCCACCCCTCGGGAACTCAGTCCCCCCGTTCTGTCCAGTTGATATAATCCAAAACCTCGAACCGTTGTTACCGCAGCAACAATGGCGACGCTTCACTGCTGCAGTTAAAGGCCTCGAGTTCGCATGAATTTATCCATCCTGAGCCCAGAAATGGCCGCTTCATGCTCCACCTCTTACTCTTGCTACGTGGACAGTCTTGATCGTTGTAATTTAATTCCGGTTCGTCGTACTTCAGTTTGCGGGTCACATCGTTGTTATCACCGTCATTGTCATCGCTCTGCTTCTTTGAGAGGTTTGACGTTAACCGGACGCACGACCCAGTTCGCGGAATCGAAATTAAGGCTCCTTTATGATGGCCAGACTGCTTTTGGATCCAATTGTGGGATTCCCAGGTTTAGAGGGATTATTACGGCTGTGGCAAGAACTGACCCAGACCGAATCGACGATTTCGATGCCCAATTGAAAGATGTAATCTTCAAATAATCTTACTGAAAAGAGCTGCTTTTTTCTTTTCTTTTCTTTTCTTTTCTTTTTTTTCTCGCTTTTAATGTGTAGATTCATTTATTCATACTGGGCTTCGAGTGAAATCCTTATTTTTTTCTTGATGTCCTAATTGATGATAGGAGTTGGTCTTGAAAGACTATGGTGATATCAAATTAGGAGAGTTGTGCTTTTGACTGGATAAATGATGAGCATTTTAGTGAGCAGTAGTGCAAATTTTCAGTGGAATTCTAATAATCTTTTGGATGTTAATCAGTAAAGCTGTTGGAATTTGGACAAGCTAAATTTGGACTTTCTACATGCACACATATGTTTTGTATGTGAAAGTTGGCCATGGATTCTGTAGGTACTTCATATTACTAAAATGAATCACTCAGATTTGCATGTTGTAGGAAGCTAATGGAAGCAATCATCTACCAGTGAATGAGGATTCAGCAGCAGTGCGTCAAAGTAAAGGAAGTCAATTGAAGAAAAGGATTGTCTTTGGACTTGGCATAGGAATTTCTGCTGGAGGAATTGTGTTGGCTGGAGGATGGCTTTTCACCGTGGCTGTTGCCGCTGTTGTGTTAGCTGGGGCCAGAGAGTACTTTGAACTTGTTCGGAGTCAGGGAATTGCTGCTGGCATGACCCCACCTCCTCGATATGTATCTCGAGTTTGCTCAGTTATTTGCTGTATCATGCCCCTAGTGACATTGTAAGATTCTTTCACTAAAACATGGTACTGATTGTGAAGTACGGTCTTAAATTACATGTGTGTAACTTGTGCTCTTTTTTTGGTATTCAATGAATAAATGTGCTTGTAGTCAGTGTGCTGTCTTAAGAGTGTATGAGCATTTGTGCATGTAAGGTTGATTTGATTTGACTGTATGAATTCATTGTATGATCCATACTGTTGCTTTGCATCATGACAGAGAATGTTCTGGTGTATTCAAATACTGTTGATCCTCTTTGCATTCCTGTTGAAGGTTCATTGAAAAGTAGATCCATAATTTTTTGAGTCTTTGATGAGCCACATTATATTAGTATTTTCTTCTGTATGTTGGATGATCAGAATTAAATTTAGAAGAATTGTGGTTTGAGTTTCTATTCATTGAAAGTTTCTGATCAATTTTCTTGACTTTCTCTCAGATACTTTGGCCAAATTGATGTTTCTGTGACATCAGCCGCTTTTGTTCTCGTAATTGCTCTTCTTTTACAGAGGGGAAGCCCTCGTTTTGCTCAACTTAGCAGTGCCATGTTTGGATTGTTTTATTGCGGCTATCTTCCTTGTTTCTGGGTTAAGCTGCGGTGTGGTTTAGCGGTCCCTGCCCTGAATACAAGTAAGAACTTGTACCTTGTTTCCTTTGGTTCAAAATTGTACAGTCCCAACTTTCTTATTTAGCTTGCCTTTGAATCTGAACTTGTGAACCTGTCACTTAAAACTAGTTATTGGTTGAGGTTTCTCTTTGAAATATTACAAGCTTTTCTAAATAGTTGTGATTTCAGCTGAAACCCATACATTATTAGTTGAATTGGGTTAAATTTCTTTCTATTCCTTTAGGGGAATAATTTTAAAATTTCCCTGTTCGGTCTATTTGCAAACTATTTCTTAGTTTTGCATAACCTGAATCTTGTGGAGGTCTATTATTAGATATTGCTTTGTAATACTTTATCTTTCTCTACTTAAGATTTTCTCTGTGGCAGTTTAGATAAGGAACGAGTTGCTATAGGTGATGTCTTCTAGCTAGTCATGATAAGTACTGGGGCTTTTGCTCAAGAAACGAAGTGTGCAATTTTCTGGTTTATAATAACTATTTGCAGCTTAGGTTTTGTTTATCGATTCTCTTTAGTCCTTATATGCAATTTGTCATAGGGTACAGTGAAGCTTCCCCGACATTGGACTTTGTTGGCATAATCCAGTTTTATTCTCTTGTGCTATGCGAACCCAAATGCACATCTATTCAAGGATAAAATTCTGTAACTTGATTGAATGTCCATATTTATTATCTTGCAGCTAAAGTGTTGATGTCGGATAATTAACTGAGTGCTATTTCCATTCTTAATAATCTGCATCTTTCTGCATATAGGATTTCATCATTGTGTTATTTTTTTCTGCATTGCACTGTCATAGCTGGAGCGATTTGTAATACATGCTAGGTGGAAAACCTCTCGATGCTTTGATCTAGTGTTTGGATGTGCTTTCCTTTGGGATAAATAGGCAACTGGTTTGTCTTTGCAGAGTTTGCAGCTGCATGGCCATGGTTGCTTGGTGGCCCAGTACAGTGGACAGTGGGTCTTGTGGCAACCTTAATTTCAATTAGTAGTATTATTGCTGCTGACACATGTGCTTTTGCCGGTGGAAAGGTTAGTTCTTGTCCTTGTTAAAAGTGCTCTTATATGGTTTCTACTAATCTAGCCTATCAGCCCTCACCTCCCTCTTTTCTTTTATTCAATCACTCGTTGTGCATGAATTTGTGTGCATTCATCAATCTTCTCTAAATATACAGTGAATAGCAGTCTGATTCACTATTTTGAAATTCTTTAATGCTGTACTTATTTTCCTTATTCTGATACGATGTTTGTGTGTCTTATTGAGAAACAAAAATTGTGTAGATATACTTAAGAGTTGTTTTTATAATTAGCATTGATTATTTGGTCATTTCGCAATATTGGGAGTTACTGTACATGTGCATTCATTCAGTTTTGTGGGTAATGGGTAAAGTGACAATCTGGATTCAAAGTCTGCCTAGGAGGAAAGCTAAAGCTAATCCTTTAACACAAGTGAAAAATCGGAGGGAGTAGGATAGTTGTAAGTTACCTGCCCTTGTGCATCTCTGTATAAATGATTTGCATTTATCATGTAAAAATGTTCAGCGTCAGAAATAAATTACAGCTCTCTACTCCAATGCAGGCTTTTGGGCGGACTCCACTCACCAATATAAGCCCAAAGAAGACATGGGAGGGAGCTCTGGCTGGCTTAGGTGGCTGCATTGCAACCAGTGTGTTGCTGTCAAAGATTCTATCTTGGCCTGGGTCTTTACCAAGGTACTACAGTTTTTGGTTGTATTTTAGCTCTTGAGGTTGGGATTATTGTATCTCATTTGTGGAAACATTGATTTGTACTTCAAAAATGTTTTCTTCTTATTCCTTTTTAATTTATTATCTTTCTCTTTTGAGTTTTTAATAATTTAGTGTATAGTTTTAAGAGGTTGGCAGTGTTGATTGCAATGTAGAAAGGTGACTGAGGATAGAACAAGTTTTTGCCATGTACTTATAATCTCTCTCTCTCTCTCTCTCGTATAAATAGATGTATGTGTCTAATGGAAGAGAAACTTTGATATCCTTAAATCTGTTCTAGGAGTCTCTTCTTCAATATCCTTAAATCTGTTCTAGGAGTGCTTTACATGTTGCATATGGAACTTGATCTTGTGTTAGAGCATCTTTAGAAGATCCTTGTTTGATTTGTTGCCAAAACTTTCACTTGTCAGGAACTTCTGTATAGCTCAGAAGTTTTCTGTTTTCTGAGTGTGGGCAATTCTTCCACCATAATTGTTCCTGTTAAGGCATGTACGAAGTTTAAGTTGATTATTGGTGCATGCATTATCTGTCATACTTTAAATTTATGTAGTAAATGGAATATATTGTAAGCAATGGGCTTACATTTATGAGCACCGGCATTTGTTGGAAAGAAAATGAGAATGATTTCCCTGCTAAATTTTTGGTATTTAATATTGATGGAGTGCAAAATCTAAACCAACCTTGTCTGGATAGGCAATATAGTAATGGGAAGAGTGGGTGGTAGGATATGAGCTAGGAATGCTGCTAGCTTTCAAAAGCAATTAAATAAATGGGCTTTAAATCAATTCTTATTTGCAACTTCATTTTGATCAGTTTAGATGACGAAACATTGAAAGTGACTGGACAACGATTTCCGGGGGCAAATATTGCCACCCAGTGCTAAGATGTAGTCTGGAGACTTCTGTATATTTTGTATTATTATTTTTGACCAAAGAGTTTAACATTTAAGATAGACTGATTATATTTTGAACAATTTTCAGTGCTGTAGCATTTGGGTTCCTGAATTTCGTGGGATCCCTTTTTGGTGACCTCATTGAGTCAGTAATCAAGCGTGATGCTGGAGTTAAGGATTCTGGATCTCTCATACCCGGGCATGGTAAGCGACTTTTGATTTTGTTAGATTGTAAATAAAGTTCCCATCACATTTTGGGAAATAAACCTGTTATTTTTCTAAGGTTTCTGGAATGCTGACAGGATAGTTGGTCTTGAGTTGATGTGTTCTTTGTGCCATGGGAATTTTTAGTAGTCTTTTTTGATCATGAATGTGTGGCTTATTGGTCAGTTTGCTTGACCTTTATACAATGATAAGTGGTCTGCTGGAGCAACATGGAACTTTGCATGATGCCTCTGAACTTTGAGAATTAAAAAGTTGAAAGGAGTGATGTCAGTATCGTAGTTACCAGTTATTTTTGTAAGATATATTAAACAGGGAAAAGAAAATAAATGTTATGGTCTCAGTGGTCTTATATAAAAATTTTCTTGTAGAAATTTTGAACTAAGCACGTCGTTCCTTAGCATTTTGGAAGCCATGTAAAATTGGAGCCGTACAAGAAGACATGGTGTTTGAGAATTTTTTTTTTTTTTTTTTGGATAAATCATTTGATTTGATTGGAATTAAATGCTTTGGCTATGAGCCTATTGAATGAAAATGTAAAACCAAAGCTTTGCTAGGTTGTTGGATTGGGAGTGGAACTGTTTATTCAGCGGATTTGATAACTTTGCTTGTAGCGTGACAATGCTCTACGTTTGATTAGATTCCTCTTTACTATTTTCGCTCGCTTTGCTTTTGAGGTTGACTGTTATTGCTTGGACATTTACATGTACGTGTTGATGTATGTCTACTCTATGAGAAATTGATTCATCGACTTCTTTGAACTCTTGCTATTCTTGTATCTCCTCTAGGATTGAGAAACCAGGAGCTTATTGTTATCCGAAATAGCAACTAGGTCAGGTTCATTTCTCATGAGAAAGTATCGTTCCTTTTCCTTTTTGTAGGTGGAATACTAGATAGGGTGGACAGCTATGTATTCACTGGTGCACTGGCTTATTCCTTCGTCAAAACGTTCCTTAGGCTTTATGGAGTTTGATCGGAAATATCTTGTTCCCTGCTGATGAAAGCTGGAAGCCCGCGATTGGGAAGTACAATTCTCATCCACACTGCTTCCCCGGTCGGAAAATTTGAAGAGATGAAATGGCAAGACTTCCCTCCTGGGAAGAAAGATCTGTGTTGCCTTTGGTAAAAGCTAGAAATTCCTTGAGGCTTTAGGTGTTTAGACCATTTTTTTTTTTATGTAGATTTTTGTGTAAAGAAGTAATTTTGCATGCGAGGCAGACGACTTGTTATGGTACTACTGTCCTTGCAAGCTTGTTTTCAGACCATAGATGTAACGTAAATCAATCAAATGTCTATCTGTAACATAGAATGATTGAGAACGAGCACAATAAACTTCGGGCTTTGATTCGGTTTGTGAACAAGATCAGTATAACCCATACTTGGGTGTTCTAAGTCATGCATGTTAGGCCCAAAAGCAAGTGCAATGCTACAAATAGGGAAGAGCCCCTTGATAATAATAGTCTGTTCAGCCCATTTCTAAACTATAGTATTATATACTACGTATCATCATGTAACATTTCAAATTCTGTTCAATTAATATTTAAAACACGTTTCAAAATGTGATATCATACCCCATGAATTAATTATAATTCTTGCATGTTTCTTTCTTTCTTGTGTAATTGCATATGCCATGGCGAAACCAGAAAAAAAAAAAAAAAATCTTGAGGATTTAACATATAAATAATCTTTTTCCAATAGTTTTTTTTTTTTTTTCTCCTGACTGTTATATACACACATAACAGTTAAATATATAATACTAATAAGGGAGAAGAATGGGTTAGAGGGGTCCGAGGACCACCCCAACCCCCTTCTGTGCATACTTCATCAATTTCTTGGTTCTCCAAATCCATTCATATATTTATCCTCAGTATAAAGTTCAAAAGATTGACACTCATAAACAGTAATAATATCATTATAAATAAGTTTAAAAAGAAAATAAAGTAAATAATACTTATAAACAGTATGATCAATACTCTTTAAAAGTACCAGTGATACTCTTTACATATGAATGTGCATGTGTAATGCACGTAGAAATTCTCGTCCCGTAGGTAAATCCGCGTCATACATGTTTTTGTTGTAGAAGCTTGTATTTGAAGGGCTCCATATGATTACAAATAATTTCATGATGAGTTTTGAATAAAATGAAGTGGCAGTGCATGCCCACTTGAGGTCTTTTTCACTTTAGGAGAGTCTCTACTTTTGCCAATTGTCGATTTTTGGGACCAATTCGAATCATTTTTTTTCAATCCCACTGAATACCAAGGAAAATTAAGCAGATTTGATTTGATGTTCTTTTTGCAAATTTGGGTATTATTTCTCCATCCCGCGTTTAGCGTTTTTTTATTTATCTAGCTTTTAACACTTTCGATTTTTAATCACCCCTTAACCGGAAAACACATGCACTATTGTCTATTGATAATGAAAGTACAGGAGATTTATTCCCTTTAACTCTCTTTACTTTACAAGAGTACATAAATAGATCTACTTTCTAGCTCTAATTTTTGTTTTTTTATATAGTGTCATACACTTTCATAATTTACAGAAAAATTGGTCAAAACTGTTGGGGACTAATTTTTCTTTTTACTATCAATTTATGCATATTTTGCCATATCGTTAGTAAAATCTACCCCTTTCGTCCCACTACAAAAGTCCGATAAAAATGTACAAATTATTATAAATGATAAAATACAACACATAAAATAAATAATTTAGCATTATATTTTACATTTATATCACTACTTTTTTAACTAAAGATTAATTGTGGACCATGCCTTATTATATTAGTAATGTTATGCTATGGAAACAAATTTAAGTTCTTTTAGTAGCCAAGATAAAATAATTTTTCAAAACCGAACTCTTTAGATGGAACGGTGGAATTACTATATAATATAAGGGAGATAGGAGTTTGGAGTGGTCCAATACCCACCCGACGCCTCTCCCTCCGCCACCATCTATAATTCATTTTTTTTTTCAAAAGATTTTCAAAACAATGCTTTAAAATCACTTTAAAAAGTTGTGTACACACACTTAAAAAAAGAATTCAACTAGTATATATATATATATATATATGCGTGTGTGTGTGTGACAAAGATGAAATTAATTAAGGAATTAAAAAAGAAAAAGATAAAGGGGGATAAAAAACTAATAATACAAATATAATCACCATGCACGATAGAGACTAGACATGCAAGTGCGGCATGGATGATTGATTGGTTGACCTTCCATGAAATGACACAAATTTAAAAGCTCATAAAGAAGAGAAAAGAAATAAAGAAAAGAAGTGGTGATGAGATAAAAAGAAAACTAAGAAAAAACAACCACATTAATCCCCACCTCTCATGCCTGCATGCATTGCACGCACAAGTTTGGAAATTAAGGCAAATCCAAAAAGAAAAGAACAACAATATGAACCATAATACTTTGTCTTACTAAAACAATTCTTTTTCTAGTAAGGAGATGCTAAACGCACGATAGTTTTGTCGCTAAACGCTGAATAGAAAGATAATACTTTACGACTTCTATTACGTATTAAAAATAACACTTGTAGATAGATTTAAACTTTCAGACATAGTTTATGTGTTAATTTTTTGAACAATTTATTTAAAAACTAAACTATCTCAATTTATAATCTTAATTAGGGTGGACTGAGGATTACCTTAGTGAGACAGGTGGAGTACATATTAGGGCACAGTAAATGTTATTTGTAATCTCATAATTTCGTGAAACTATCACTACTATTCACCATTTGAAAAATTATTGTCACCCCCCTAACTAGTAATTAACATAACAATTAACCCTTTAGTTTGGTTAAATTTTGCCACCCTTTCAAGGATAACAGTAAGTTTCCAAAATCTCACAATAACAATACTAATTTTTCAAAACTTTGATATAATACTTCTTCGAATATTTTAATAAAAAAGTCTACTTTATATTATAAAGTTGACTCTTCTAATGAAACGAAGAGATTAACATATTATCTCATATATATTTTTAATTCTTGCATGGAAAGGTAATCCTTTCAAGATTTGGCTCCAAATTTCATGCGTGGTGGAAGGAGGGGGGGGGGGGGGGGGGGGGGGTGTAACTTGGGATGGTGAGGGGGGCTGTTGTGTAGTTTTAGAGGGGTCTACTGGAAATGACTTTTGACAAGCATGAGTGCTTACTTTTGGGTTTTGGTATAAGAAATTCTGTGGGAGAGAAACATTGCGTTATTTTAAAGCTGACTACTCTAACCCAACCCAACCCCATAATATATTTAGATATAGATATTTTTATAAATTAAAACAGTGAAGGAAACTTAAAGCTTGAAGAGAAGATAGAAATGGCGGTGGGCAAAGCATCTTTCAAAAGTTTTGAGAGATTGAATGAGAAGCATAAGCTTTTCCATGATGACAACCCTATAACTTCCTCTTCTTTTTTAACGTCACGAGGGGGGTTGGGGGGGGGGGGGGGGGGGGGGGAGGAATGGTAATGCCCTGGGGGCACCCCCACCGCGCACTGATATATATCTACCAATTTACCTCTACCCTTTTTCCTTAGGTTTTTGTTGCTTTTCTTGGGCCATATATGTGCCTTGGATGCTCCAAACTGTGTTTCATTTTTGGCTTTAGTATTGGCTTTTTCCTTTTCATTTTCTTCTGCATTGCGACATGCACCAACATATGCACATATTAATTATGGTTACAATATATAACTTTAGGTTTTGTGATTTTGAGCCTTAAATCCATTATTTTTTCAGTGTTACAAGAGGTTTAGTGTTGGTTCGATATCAGATTTTATCACGTTTTTAATGTTTTATTGGAGTCTCGTGACGACAATAAAATAAATTTGTGTTGGGCGATAAATTAAACTTTGCTATCGTTTATTTAACAATGATAAAACATTGAAACTGGAGTAGAAGATACGATCTTGAAACATTTATGTAAACCTATCAAATTATGCAAGCGCGTTGGATTAATTATTGTTATGATTTCTTTTTGCTGGTCCAAAGTATCCAAGTATCTCATTATTTTAAGTGATTGAAAGGAGAATAGTTATTATCACTATTACAAAATACTCTATTGAAGGCGAGTTTTGAACCCAATATTAAATGTGATATATATTACAAAATACCTTAAGTTATATGAATATTCATATATATATATATATATATATATATAACTTAAGCATGTCTTATAAGGTTAATAACTTAGCGTATGTAAAAAGACGACCAATCAAGAAAACGAGAAAGGTGATAATCAAGAGACTGGGTATGACCCATGAGAAAGAAGGAGGAGATTATGAGGAAGATGGAGAACATTTTATGAAAAAGATTGCATTCTCCAACAAAAAAACGAGAAAGGTGATAATCAAGAGATTGGGTATGACCATATGTATATATATGAAAACTTACAACAAATTGCGGTTGAACTAAAAAACCTTACTCTAGACTCTAGAGTATTCATGATGAAATATATGCTTTTCCATATATTCTTATAACTTTTCTAATTGTAGCTTTTCTTTAACCGATATCTAATTTCACACTTAAATTAAAAATTAAAAAACTTAGAGCATGTAAGTTACTTCATTTTAAGAGACGATGTTTAAAACATATTATAAAAAAGGTGTTTTTAAATATAAATATATTAAAAATATAAAATGTAAACAAATAAAATGATAAAGTAATTAGTTAGTTTTGGAAGGCTTTATGAGAGAGTGACCCCCACCCATGTTTGCCTTAGCAAACATAATGTATCTTCCAAGAAGGCAAAAGCTGTCAAAATGTCGAGGACCATATATCGTATCTTCTATAAATGATCTAAAATTAAAATAAAATGGCTCCCTTCTCTCAAATCTCAAATCTCAAATCAAATGGCACCCAAATCCCTCACTCCGAGGAGCCTTCTGTGTCACAAAAGTGCTCTTGTTCCTCCTTTAATCATTCAACAAATTTCCATTCCTAAATATCAAAAGTTCATTATCATTATACCTTTTTTCCACTTTCTATGTAACGCTGTGTTCCTTTTCTTTTCTTTTCTAACACCCCCCCAACACCCCCACCCACCCACCCACCATGCATGCATGCATGCACAAAAGTTCATTTTCCTTTTCCCTGTCTTCTGTATCTAGAAAAAGATGCTCCCTCCTCCCATGGTGCTGCTCAGAATCTGCTTTCATTTTCTGAGGTGACTTAAAGATCTTCAAGGTGGTGGCTGCAGGTCCAATTTGGCCGACTACTGCGTGTGAAATTTTGTTTATACGTACAACATTTTCTCGTTCAAATTGGATATTTGTTAAGTGTTGTTTTGGCCACGTAGTGTATTTGGAACGGTGATTCTATCACGCTCTCTGTTACTCCCTCGGTTCCATTAGAGAGCGTACACATTGTAATACTGAAAACGTATAGTGTTATGAAGTGAAAATTTCTATTAGAACACAGGAAGTATTAATTAGAGTCAATAAGAGTAATTATTTTGATGTCTAGCTCACAATTTGTTTAATTGAGATATTGATTCCTTTGATTCATGAATTGCTTGTTTTGACTGGCATATACATCGAACATGCGTGAAATATGCAAAGATTTTCATGGTAGAAATTAAGATCGATGGATGCATCAATCAATATTCAAAAGTATATATGTGGACCGTCAAACCAGGCATTGATGAAAATATCAGCCTCAGAATCGTTTGAGTAAATGCAAATTCAAGGTGGGGCAGAAGAATTAATTAAAGATTTAACACAAACGTGAGAATCGATCTTAAAGTGAAGGATATGGTATTTTGCATATTATTTCAATCAAATAATGTTGTTTCGTATGTCAAGAGTAACAACATCTTACACAAACACGTTATAAGAGAATTCGTTAACATGAATATGACTTGATATCGTTAACACGAACCAATAACTTACCACCACGTTATAAATGGTTTGTCCACGTTATAAATGATCTGCCGTAAACAATTAGCTATAGATTGCCTTGTTACGTGCATGTACAAAGTGACATCGACCCTTCAAAAGACTTTGTGGGGTGAAAATTTGCCTTTTCCAAAAGAACGTTTTAGTCATAAAGAAATTCCCTTTGTTCCGACTTCCAAGACCATATGCTTTTGCTTCAACCCAATTATAGAGCTTGGAGCACTAGTAAGACTTATCTTCATGGCATGCACTAAAAAAGAGAGAGAGGGGAAAAAAATTTTAAAAAAATTGGTCCACACTTGGAAGTGAGAATTGGTGATGACGATGATGGTAAATACTAAATACAAACTAGCAAAAGGGTTTGTCAATGGCGTTGTGGACCAGCAACCAAAAGGTGGAGGAGGAAGACCGATTTCATTCGTTTCGTTAGAAAAGTTCAGTAATATCACTCTTTAGATAGATAACTTTAAATTGGACTCTTCTAGACCTAGTGTACCGAAAATGTTAATATTGTGTTGTTCATGAGGATGAGGCCATACCCCGGTTGCATGGATGCATCGATCTTGCTTGGTGTGCCATAGGACCATGGAGCCACATTGCTCACTTCATTATTATACTACTTTTTTATGTGGTACTTGTGTGCTTTTTTTTAGAAGAGGTCGTTTTAGAATAAAGGTAAATAACATTGTAGTTTTTAAACTTTTTTGTAAAATTATATATTTTAGTTCTTTTAATTTGAAAAGAATATCAAAAACGGGTGTTTAATTAGTGATTTTTAAATTATAGAAACTAAAATTTTTGGAGTTGTTATATATGTAATTTTTGTAGTATACAAATACATTGGAAAAAAAAATGTAATAGGAACTGACTTGCAAAGGACTTATTTAATTGTAGTAATTAATTTATATGGTAAAATAATGCATGGTGACACTAACAGCAATTGGGGTTATTTTATTGCTTTTGTTGATGCCAACAAGACTTTATAGCTAGGGGTAAAATTGTCCCAAAAAATGTCAAAATTGTATTTGTAAAGGAGACGAGACTAACTATATAAAAGCAATTACTCTATTTGTTCTAAATAAAGAGTCATGTTTCATAAAAATAAAAAATTGTCCAAATAAAAAGGTTCATAATCTATTTGTTTACATCCTACACCCTTGATAATATAAGAAATATGTGGTCTACAATGTACTTTTACTTAGAAGATAAGGATATAAGAGAAAAATATAGTTTTAAATTATTTATTTAGGTGTTGTACTTCACATAATAAGTTGTACATTTTTCAAATTGGACGATCTTTTCGTGAGACGGTGGGAGTATAATTCACGAGAGCAAAGTGTTAGCAATCTTATACTTACGGGTGAATTACATTTACCTCTCCCGAGTTTCGGTGAAATTTGCAAATACCCTTCAAATTTTCCGAACAATTACAATTGCCCCTGATTTGTTTAAGATGGTTCCAAAATAACAAATAAGTCCACAAAAATCAAATTCATAAATTTTTCTCTTTTTTTGCCTCAAATGGACATATTTGCAATTTTATTAAAACACGAGGGAGGTAAGTAAACGTAATTGTCAGAAAACTCGAAAGAATAGTTTTGTGACGGTGGAATATGTAGCAAGTCGATCAAAATAACGCATGGGTATATGACATATCTAGGAAAAATCAAAGGACAAAGATGATCATCACAATTGCTTGAATCATCATCGTTCCTTTTCATATATTTATGTATATATTACATAACTTGACGCAATTAATATGCCAGCTTACAACAGTAGAAAGAGTACTGCATGGTTCTGCGATTTCAGATTTTTGAAGCTGGAAATCAGGGAGATAAAACGGAAACGGAAACGAATTTGGGAAAGTTCCAAAAGACAAAATCACTTGCTTCAATTCATGAAAAAAAAAACCCACCAACTTTGAAGGGGGTAACTTTTTTTTTTTTTTTCTTTCTGAAATTTACAGAGGCTTTTTCTTCTTGGAGCTTTGCTGACAATGGAAACTAGCTAGAATCTCGGGTGAGAAAGCTTCTTCCACCCATGCATGCATGCATGGGGAGACGACGACACGTACGATAGATCGAACCCCACAGAGTCTGGAATAGGGAAAGTACGTAAGGGTGTCATGCACGCACTGTGAAAAAGCAAAGAAACTGCTACTTCTGGACTGGAGTTGTAGTGGAGAAAAGAAAAGTGAGCAAAGGAAAAAAAATCTACTTCACTAATGACGAATTGATGATGCCAAAATCGATCCATACATACTTATGAACCACAATAATAAAAATAAAAAGATGAACGACGAAATATTATTCTATCGGAAATCAGATTTTCTGTTTGCTTTACTCTGTTTTATCTGTCTACTATCTCACGATAGAAGGTGGGACACATATAGCATATTATGGAGCTTACTTTCTTATTGGAAAAATTACATTTCTAGTCCATAATTTTTACCTAAGTATCAAATATAGTTCACATTCTTTAATAATTATCAAAGGTAGTTCACAATGCATCCATTTTTTTTCAATTTTAGTCCAAAAAACGGAAAGTTAACCAAAACTAACGGTCTCCTCATTCTGGCGGTAGTAAAAGGAATTTTGTCCCCTCATACATTGAATCCCTCCTCATCAAATACATCAACATGTTGAGATACCATATATATATATATATATATATATATATATACACACAGAGACATCATAATAAGAGATTTATCATCATATCATGTCGCAATTTGCATCACATTGTGAACACAAACACCCATTCCAACTTTTGAGGATTGGCCCCCCAAAGCCATGCAAATTTTGATATATTTTGTCAAAATAAAATTTGCTAAATGATTTCTTGACAAAATAAGGTTGTGAAACTTTATGTATAAATTTGTTATGGCGGGTGAATTATTGTTTTGGTACAACAGTACGCCTTCAAATCTATATTATATCTTTTGTGCTATTAAGCGTGTATTACCGTTTGAATTATAGTTTTTAAGCCCTCAAATAGTTAAATGAGTACTTAGTCAATAGGAAAATTGGAACGGCGCCCTTCGCCTCAATTTAGTTAGTTAATTACCAAACCTTCTTTTCAAGACTTTTTTTTTTTTTTTTTTTCACTTGGAGTTCTAATATTGTTTGACTAGCAAATAGTTTATGACTTTGTTTACGGCTGTTCTCTTCTCTATAGGCTTTTTTGACCATTAATTGCGAGTTTGTCATCCTAATCCAAGTAGACAAAATTCGACATTAATTTCAACAATTATTTAAAGTACCAAATTCGATTTTACCAATTAATATATTGAATATAAGATGATTCAACAATAATAAATAATAATAAAAGGAAGTCTCTTGTTAGACCGGTCCAACAAACTACACTTCATCTCATAAAATCAATACGTGCATTTTGGTCACTACATGAGAAACTATAAGTGATACGCTCTATTTTAGCACTTAAACTAATAGTTTTTTATTCATCAATAGCTAAACTCAATGCATCAGAGACTAAATCCAATATATGTGAACTAAATCGATATGCATATTTTCATAACAAATACACGATATTTTTTAGTCTAAACTTGATACGCGCGTCGTTTGACCGATGCACGATCGTCAAACGGTCAGATGCATCGCATACAAGTTTTAGCATAATAATAATACTAAGGGTCAAGAACATGAGACGTGAGACAAAATTAAGCCGTCACAATCATTTGCGCGCATTGAGGTTTAAGACTATGCATGTTTCCATGAAAATGATTAATTCGGTCTCGTTGATTAATGTTCCTAACGTACGTATTCTATTAACTTGAACTACCTTATTATTTGTTTGGTTATTTAATTAATTAATGGAAGAATAGTTTAATTATGTGATGACAACAATAATAAGATATTAACCGAAAGTCTTCCTCCAACAACCTCAGACGTAATTAGCTGAATATATAATTATTTATATATTAATTAATTATCTACACTGATAATTGAGCTTATATTCTAATCCTTTTGTTGAGTGTATGGGGCAGGCAAATCATTAGGGTTCGCACTATTTGACATGTTTTTCGGTGAATTAATTAATTTGACTCTCAAAATGGAGAGAAAATATTAGGTGCAATGAGTACTAATTTAAATAATTTTTAGCGAAGGAATATTAGAAAAAAAAAATTCTTTAGTTTTTAAAAATAATGAAATTATCTAAATTATTGTGTAATATAACTACAAAAGTCAATTCAATATCTAGGGGTCTCAACTTTTACTCCACTAAAAAAAAATGCTATTATTTGTTGAGAAAATCTCCTTACCGAGTATCTAAGTTCTGACACGTGATATTTCAGTGGCTAAATTTGATATACACTTATTTTTAATACTTTTTTTTAACGCAACTACGATATTAAAATAGTTAAGCTCGATATGTGCACCGTGAGACTGTCAGACATGAAAAATACAAGTTCTTGCATGATTTGTTTTGTTGTTGAGAGGCGAAAAATAAATACACAAATGAAATTTTATTTATTACATTTACTGACTCACCATTTATAAAAACATAGATAATGAAAATTAATAAAATAATAAAATTTAGTTTAAATCCTTATTTTATATTTCTCTGTTCCGTTAGAAGAGTCGGGTTTTAAAACTTTTTTTTATTAATTTCATTAAAAAAGTCGAGTTTTGATTTCTTTACTTTTCATACCCTTCATGATAAAATCGTGTGTGGGTCACAATTAAACCACATTTGAAAAGTAAGGACATTAACGGAAACATTGTGACAAATTACTTATTTTATGTATTATACTTTGCAACCCATACAAAATTTATACATTCATCGGAGAATATTTTTCATATTATCTCTCTCTTTTCTTTCTCCCTTTCAAACCCTAGCATGGGTGGGAGATGGGGGAAATAGATTTCTTTTCTATTATTTTCTATTTAATTTATTTTTGTCTTCTTCCAGGATGGAAGTTTTTCGTTCTCTCATAGTGAGAGATCTCGTCTCCCCGAATAAACGGGAGTTTCTCTCCCATATTAATAAATGAGTATTTTATTATTATCAAGTAAAGATTCAGTAGATTGGGGACCTTCATCAGAAGATTAGTGTCAGATTCGAGATCGGATTCATATTTCGGTACGTGATTTGTCCAGCGCAATGACGATTTTTTGTTCTACTGGGTAGATTTATACGGATTACTGCTTGTTTAGATCTGTATAGGTTTGATTTAGTTTGTTTTCAATTATTTGTATCTGATTATTATCAGCTATGGTTGTATCACAGATTCTCTCTTAAGTAATGAAATATAAAATTTATCATCAAAAAAAAAAAAATTATACATTCTGCAAAGCGAATTCTTTTAATAAAATGGAGAGAATATATATAGTAAAAGAAAATTTACACTTTTATCTTAACAAAGACATATAAACTTGCATCATTTTACATGATACAATAAGCTTTACAATACGTACTTCAATTTTCCCTAACAAACACATATATACTAGTGCTAGTGGTAAGTATTTTATTTATTTTACTGTCCAAAAATAATCGCTAAAAGTATCTAATTTGTTGGATGAGTAAAAAAAAAAGGGGGAACTTTTGATTTTACAATACTAAAGTATAAAGTGCATCCCCCTTAATTTTATTTAGTAACAATTACAGGAAACGAGACTAATTAAGAAAGCACCCAAAATCTTGATTTGTTGAACTGCTCTTTAATTTATTAATTTATTTGTTACTTACGGCATCAAATAATAAATTCCTAATTAAACGAAACTCAAATCTAATCGGCCCCTCTTGGGTTTGGAAATCAGTATTTATTTAATTAGTTTCACAAATATTGATTTGGTAGTTGAAATATATTTATTTGATTTATAAATTAAGTATATATATATATAAGTAGTAATTTTTCTTCCTCTTTCCCTTTTGGGCAATTGCTAGATCAATTTGTCAACTCAAGAATTTTTCTTAGTGATATCATAACTACTTTGTGTGTGTGTGTGTGTGGTTTTTTTTTTTTTTTTTTCAATTCTCAATTTTATTTTATTCTTTTCAATCATTTCATCACAAATATATGATTCTTCCAAGGAGACGAGCTTAGCGCAACACCGCCGGGTATTTACCATGCAAGATGCTCCGAGGGAGTTCCGGGTCTATGCCTTTTGGATAAGCAAGGCACCCCTTACATTAGGCTTAAAGGTCTAGTGTAGGGATTGCATTTCCTTGTATTTTTTGTTTTATGGACTGCATACATCTCACACACGATTTTGTACTCATGGTTTCAATGATGGCAAGGCGCATTATGTTCTACCTCCTTTCTTTGTAATTTTCCCACTAATTAATAATAGGGTAACCAAGCACGCCAAAAATTTAATCCGATTTTTTTTTTAAAAAAAATAAAAAATATATATGATTCTTCTTGCCTAAATAAAGAATTTTCTTTTATTTAAATTTGGATTTTAAATAGCATATCTAGTACTAACAAAGTTGACAAAATGTATACAAAATCTCAAATCTTAATAATTTCAGCCTCCCCATGTGCTAGGAGACATTAATCATGAAAATTGTCTACTAAATAAACTAACCTATGTTTGCTAGTGCATCTACTTTTTGTGTGTTAGGGTTGATTTGTCCTGCATAATACTTCGGTTTATTAAATAAAATGATGTTATTTTAATAATGGTATACGACTGACACGTAGAATAGTGAATACAATGTTGGTTTTCTTTTTTTAAAATTTCTTATTCTACTCCACAAATAAATCAGTGTTTAAACGGTTAAAACAAAAGGTGTATTACTTAAAGTCGAAAATTCAACTCCTTGAGAAAAAAAAAACACACACACACACATTCTACCTAGAAATTTTGCCATTATATTGCATTTAAAAGTTTTATTCAATAAAAAATGTAACTCAACGTTAATAGGAGAAATTTTCTGTTCTTTTTACTTTAGTTTTTAGGGCTTAAAAAAAGAGAGAATTAAGTAATTCATATTTAAAACAGGGAAAAAAAACAAAAAAACAAAAACAAAAACAAAAATGGCGAAGGAAAAGAAAGTTGGCAAAGGACTAAGAATTTGTTTCCTTTAGTGCAAAGGGCATTGGACAGAAACGAGACAAAATATTGACAGGAGACAGCAGATCCACGTTCGTCCTATTTGCTCATTTCAACCTAATTACTATAAAGTTCCAAAAAATAAGCCAAATCAGTATAGGTGTACATTTTTTTTAAACATCAATTTCATCTTATATTAATCGAAATTGTTATACGTAGTAACCGTTTTACTATTCGCAGTAACATTCCCTTATGAAAAGTCTATTTTACCCTTTATATATAAAAAAAAATACCGCACAACATTTGATTTTATAGTCAAGAGTACGATCTATATTACACGATATGTAAATAACCTACACATTTTTTCAAAACGGGATAAAATTTTGCGAAAATACCGCCCACAAAGGGCGGTATTTCAGAAAATACCGCCCACTGTGGGCGGTATTTCTAGAATACCGCCCACAAAAGGCGGTATTTTCCTTTGTGGGCGGTATTTTCTAGGAAAATACCTTCTTTTGTGGGCAGTATTTTCCCAATGTTTCTGTGAATAGTGTGAAATTTTATGGAAAATTTTTTTTTTTAATACTTAAGGGTAAAATAAACTTTTCACTGGGAAATGTTACTACGTTTAGTAAAACGGTTACTGCATATAGTATGCCTCATATTAATATAGGAACGAATCAGTGCTCCATCGGTAATGACGCATAGACAGCTATTTAAGGGGTTGTTCTTTTTTATGGGTTTGAAAACAAGTTTGAAAAATATGTTTTAAAAAATAGTTTTATAATGTAAAAAATATATTAGAAATAATGAAAATTGATTATTATATATTAAATTTACTGTTGAAACCAAAATCAAAACGTAAAGTACAGGCTATCATAGTTCGATTCCTACCAATTCTGCATATTTGGAGTGCAGATTGGCAAGACTCTGCAGGAAACACCACAATATCGTCCTTTCCTTCTCACTTCCCTTGCCTCCTATGTAATAGTGCCGAGTTTTTTTTCTTATAAAAAAATATATATAATAAAATTTTAAAAAAAATCCTACAATGATAATATTTTGGCTGAAAGAGAGTTCGAATCGTGCCCTCTGGCGGGATAAATGCAATGTAACTAGTTTAAAAATGTGTGACTTTGTTGTTTATAATTACCCTTTTTTTCACAAAATATTTATTTTACTAAGATTTTGTATTTACCCCCAAAAATTGAGTGAGGGCACAAGTTTCATAATGAAGCTCAAGCTGTCAAGTGTAAACTCTTTTTTATTTAGAATTAATAATAAGGTTTAATCACATTTTTTACCTTGTATTTTGAAGTTAGTTTTAACTTTAGCCTCATAATTTTCCTTTTCGAAATATATACTTACCCCTCCCCTCGTATTGTTATTATTTATCATCAAATCATAATTTTGTCTTGTCGTAAAAAACGAATAAGAGAACAAAATAGGAGTATATTATTTCACAATGAATAGTAACAATATGCAGAGGGGTGAAGCATAGAAATAAAAAATGAAGATGAAAATTGGTTGAATGTAAGGGTAAAAAGGTAATTAATCATAATAATAATTAAAATTGTGAAACAAAGCAAACTAAAATCTGAGGGAACGTAAGACTGTAAAGGTCGACAAGTTAATTAATTAAGTATTATTATAATTAAAGTAAACTGAGCTAGCATTTGAACAATTTGGCCTTTTCTTCAATAGTTTTAATAGCATTAAAGAGTAAAAGGGGCATTCTGAAATTTGAATAAGGTGAGGGAACAAAAGAGAGAGAAATAAAAAGGGTGGAGGAGGTAAAGAGAACATGTCAGTCTGTCACAATCGATTTTATCACAAAGTATTAATTAACTATTAATCAAACGCAATAATTTAAAGAGTGAAAATACTCTCAGAAAAAATTTTAATGGTATAACACGGAAGTTATTACTGGGAAAGTTTAGTTTTAAATATTTAATCATTTTTACCACGTAAACGCCACGTCATTTACTATAAAACTTCTCTATGAATTTTCATCATCACTCCAGTCAAACAACCTTATACAGGTATGTATCATTCTTTCCGTTCTATTCACTTTGATCAATATACAACTTATTATTAGTGTCAAGGTAAAATATCTAAAATAACTAATTTGATATCATTTATTTCATTTATATACTTACTGTTACTGATTAAATATGGATTAATTGTGGACCACACATGATTATATTAATAAGGGTAGGAGGAATAAAAAAATTGAAAGTAAACTCCTCTAATGAAACAAAAACTATTTTTCAAAGATTGAACGGTCGGAGTATTATACTTTCTCGTCTCATTCGAAAATTTCAGTATGAGTCACTAAAAGTATACCTTCAAAGTGAACTCTTCTATTAGAACCGTGGCGTATATATTTAAAATTTAATAGAAAAGAAAAACAATAATTTAAAACAAGTTAGGCGACTAAGGAGGCGTTGTCATATTAAAGACAAAATTTTTCTACTCACTCACTATATATTCATTAAATTTAACACTAATAGCCATGTCTCAAAGCTGAACATCACGTCTTATGAAAACGAAATTTCATGTCATTATCTGTCTTAGTCCCACAATTACACCACAAAACACATTCTCACACTGTCACACCATTCATTACGTGTGAAACTTAAATAATCCATTATTATTCAACAATATTAACTAAAGCAAGCCTTATTTCGACCATAATTTATAATCGGGATAGATTGATACAGCGAAGAGTTGAACAAGTAAATCCGCTTCATAATAAGTTGATATTACATCGATTGACATGCTTGTGATTGCCTTAATTACCTTAATCAAAGGGGAAAACCGTTCGAGTGCTTAATAATGTTTTAAAAAAGTGATGTAATTATTTCATACGGCCGACATATTAGGCTTTTCGGTAAGCCTAATATGTTCTAACCTATTCGTATTAACAATGTTAAGTTAACAACCGAACTCTCTTCTTCCTTTCTCTCTCTTCTCTTGGCTTAAACAATTAACATAAGTAAAGGTGATTAAACTAATATTGAAAGAGAAGGGGGAGAGGGTTCCAATAGTACAAGTCCCATGTGATTTGATTAGGACAAAGCACTAAAATAATAAGGGCAATGTTTAGTAGTATAGCTATGGTCCTAAAAGGGCAGCAAATTCAATGAATTAAAAAAATATATAAATACAGGGTGTTAGCATGGATAGTAACGTGATGGATTGTTATCTTTAAGACATACTAATAAACCGTTCGATTAAATTAATGATTCTAGGACAGTAAAGTACTACTACAGATGACTAAACAAAATTAATTACAAAGAGATGAGATGAGAGAGGTGCCATTGCCAAGCAACAACAGCATAGTTCTACGGATGCATGTACTAAATGGCAAAAAGAAAAATTATTAGTACCAAACATCCCCTCCATCTTAGAAAACTACACCTCGCCCGAATTCTACGCCCCCACCGTCGTACTAATGACGGTTCCAAACTTCCTAGCAATACTCAATGCGAAATATTTTATCTGTATCAATAACTCCGTAGTAACACGGTTAATTGATTTATATGTATCGTTAACTTAGTATCAACTTGGTTAATTGGTCCATTCTTATGTACTAATAACTCTGTATCGATAGAGTTGATGATTGGTACCATCACAACACACCATATTCGTAGTGTAATTTTATTTCCGTTGTAGCACAGAGTTGATACAAAGCAAGCGGTACAAATGATTTGCCCATCGATCGATCATGCACAAAGTACTAATCCCACCATGTTACTGAAAGAGTCATTTTTTAAAAAATATTTTCACTAAAATATTTTAAAATGTTACTATTTCTGTTTCACAGTATAAATCATTTCATATTTTTAATTTTGTTTCAAAATATTCATTCTAGCTATTTTTGAGACGTACATTCTAGATTTGCCGTCACCAAATAGACATTTAATTGACTACATTAATTACTGGTATCTCACTTGATATACTATTAATGAAAGATTTTGATACTCATTTTGAACCTTTCTTTATGTGTGTAAAAAGTTAACATACCCTATACTTTGGTATCGTTTCAGTATTAGACATATACTCTTTTAGTAAAACGAAAAGATTACATGACATGACATCAGAGGTTGAGGAACTCGAGTGAAGACCTTTGAGCCTTTGACATTAAACTAAAAGGAAGCCCGATTTCCCAATGGTACAATGTTAGTGGGGTACTACTACTACTTCTGCTACAATACTACAATATATATTGTCGTTCTGATCTCACCACTTCATCATCAGCTTTCACAAAACATTGACAAAGTCACAAAACCGAGGCTCATTTCATCTCATCTCATGCATGCAGCATTATTATACACTAAAAACCAGCTTCAAAATTTGTGGCAACACAACAGTCTGGGAAGTGAGAAAAGGGGGGAAGATTGAGGAGAAGAACAGCAGACAAACAGTACTTTTATGTTGCCTTTTCCTATGGAACTATATCCTGTTTTCATGTAGGATTTTGATGAAAATTGATAGCCAGAAGAAGAAATTCAGAAAGGGAAACAATGCATTTGTCTAACTATGTAATGGTGTCGGCTATATGGATAATATCTCACCATCGTGCACGGTCAATACATATGTTAAATGAACAAAGACTAATCATAGTAGTATAATTAGGAACAAGAACAACATCAATTCTGGCAAATGTCGTAATTCCTGAAGAACCATTGAAGAATAAAGGCAGGAAAATTTTGTAGACAAGAGGGAAGGATCAAGAAACTAACTGCAATAAACAAGTAGGAAAAAGGTACACCATCCACAAGAAGGAAGATGAATCAATCTAGAAGAAAAGATATGGTTTTTCCTTCCTATTAATTTCTGCTTTGCCAACAGTCTCAAGTTATAAATTAGAAGCATATGATGCATGCTTTTGCCCAGAAATTGCATAAACAGCACCATAACTTTTGATTGTCATTCCCAGAAAAATACAATGAAGCAAGATAACTACTTATATTAGAACATCCAGTTACTGAAAATGCCTGGTTTTTTTTTTTCCCCTTTAAACTGGAAAATAGTCTGCCTAAGCCAGCCAAAGAGAGAATTAGTAAAAGGATATATCTATCACAAGCATGAATATTCAAAACGTCCCAGGGACGAAAATGGTGAGAGTTTTGGCTTTATGAGGCACCTTCATAGTATGAAACCATCATCATCATCATCTCCTTAGCATCTCCAAGCTGAAGCTGAGATGAGCTCCTTTCGTTGCCAACAGAGAACAAGGGAAGACTGTCTCTTTTCCACGTGAAATCCGCGAACCGGTATCCTCTTCAGAACACACTCTGCTTGTGATTCTGTGAAATTGCTGAAAGTTAAAGGGGAGAACCCGGATGACAAAAACAGGGTCCTCCAATGCTGTGTCTTCTCTGGGGTGCGATAGCGGCCTGATAGGACTCGTTCGATTCCTGGTTGGAGCAAGAACCTCTCAATCTTCTGCAAGGAATCCAAGTTCAAATTTGCAGCATCAAGAGACTCCAGCAGGTTGGAGTAAGACTGAAGAGCATGAATCACATGATTGGCAAATGGAAGGTCTGTCCGATCACAACCTCTGTCGAGTGAAACAACAATCTTCGGAGACAATTGCCTCACAAATCGGAGAATGACAGGCAGAGATAGCTGACAGTTTGAGAAAGAACTCACAGGGAGATTAACAGCTACAGCCTCATTCTCCGAGACATGAAGAGGGAGGCTCCAAGAAGCAGAACTCAAAGCATCAACACTCAAAATCTCAAACTCAAATGGCATACTTATTTCACCAGCAAAATGCATCAGATTTTCGCGCATAAGGCCGAGCTCTAGCTGGTCGTGAGTTGAGGAAGATGCAAATGCAGTAATTTTCAGAGATGGTGCACCCCCACTTCTTAAGGCAAGCTCTTGCATAAAAGGTGCCCATGTCCCTCCATACCCAATATCAAAATCAACAATATGAATGTGATCAAACCCCTCCAGCACCTCAAGCAATGCTTGGATACAAGTGAAATTCGCGAATTGCACAATAGGCGAAATCTCAGAGAAGGACTTGTAGGCAACTATCTTGAAAACAAGACTAAACGGGGACGCATTGCTATGCAAACCATTGTTAGTATGGATGAGCATCTGCAACGCCTCCTTACAGTAAAAAGCAGCCCTGTAGAAAGGCTTACCAATAGGAGAGAGCTGGTGATTGAGCCGCGCCAATATCCCTTGCGCGAGTAATGGATTCCCCGTCTGGACCAACTCTGCTGCCTTGTATAGCTGGTCAATTATCGCCTGCTGCTGCTGCTGCTGTTGCTGCTGCTGCTGCTGTTGATGGCAAAACCCCATTTCATCCCCAACCATTTTCTGCTTGGGACTCACCACAGGCCTTTGCTGCATATAATTGGGAAGCAACTGAAGCTGATGAGGTAGCATTCCTTGCCCTGTGTCAGGAAATTGAGGTTTGGGGATTTGGCAGCTGGGATCAACCCCTCCTCCACCAATTGGCCCAGGATTGTGCCTCTTTGCCTGTGGAGGCATCAGCAGATTCTGCTCCTGGTATGGCAATGGCATGAAAAAGGAAGGGTTATTTTGGTGGTGAGTTTGGTGCTGATTTATCAACAACTGGGGATTAAGGTTGAAGATTGGGGGTTTCATCTCTCCACACTCGAATGCTGTGGGTGTTTGCTGCATCAATGGCTGTTGGGATTGAGGGAAGGCCATAGGTCCACCAAGATTGCCGGATATTGCAGGAAAGATTGGATTTTGAACATTGGGGAACTTATTACCAGCAAGATTTCCTGAAGAATTAGCCAAAAAGCCCACCTTTTCACCACCACCATTGGTCCTGCCGCTGGAAATTGACATTGAGGGGTGCAAAGAAGGCAAACAATTAATCCCCTGGCCAACGGGCTCTGCTCCAAAACCTTGATCCACAACCCCAAAACCACCGTTGAACTCATAGTCCGCCGCCGTGTGGCCACCGGAGCCACCAATCTGCAAGACCTTGTTCAGGTTAGCCATAGAAGGGTCATCCACATCCCCCATGATCCAGCGCATAATGGACTGTTCTTGGCTCGGCGAGGCGGCCACGGATTCCGGCATGACGCTTTCCCACTCCTCCATCGTACATTTCTCCGCAGCCGCGGCGGTGGCGATGGCGCCTCCCCCCATCTCAAGAGATGGTGGCACAGGTTGGAGCTCAGATTCAGCTCCAACATTTGAGCTGGTGGTAGAAGGGGCATCTTGGTGCCATTTTATGGATGAATTTCCCGAAACTGCCGCCACCACGGTAGAAGCTGCCCCACCACCTCCGGCAGCTCCTCCTCCTCCGCTGTTGCCGCAGCCTAAGGATGAAGACAGGGTTGAGGAAGATGGGCTCTGGCTCCTTATGTTATCCAGGACAGAGTTAGGCTCACTATTAACAGGACTACTACAAATATTCAAGAAATCGTTCCCCTTTTTATTATTGTTCCAAAAACAAGAACCAAAACTACTGCTACTACGATTACTAACCAAACCTTCCAATTCTAACACCCCCTTCCCCTCAAATTCAAAGGGTAAGGGCATCCCCTTCATTTACAGAAAACCCACTCCAGTTTTTTATTCTCAAAGAAAATCCCCCAACCAAAACCAAAAAAAAAAAAAGAAGGAATCAGAAGAAAATAATGCAAAGGGATTTCAAAGTTTGAGACTTTACCCAGGTTTCAACACAAACTTTCCAGTACTACTAATATAATGCATGAAATCAACCAAGTTCGAACCAGACCAAGAAACCCACAAGGTCAAGAGCAAAACAACTAAACAGAATCACCTAAATTTTTAAAAATTCTGGGGGATGCTCTGCTTGATTTTGCTTTCCTACGGCTTCTGGTTCTATTATATTTGAGACCCAGAAAGAGGAAGACAACAAAAACAGAGAAGGAGAAGAAGGGATGGTTTTTTTTTTTTGTGGTGTTTTTGTAAAGATTTTGTGTGTGTCTGTGTTTCTCCTCTCCTCTATTCTTGTCCAAGTAAGTTCTTCCTTGTGTAGTCTGCCATGGATGCGTGCAACATAAAAAAGTAAGTAAAGTGCTCCTCCATTCATCCATTTACATTCTCTCTCTATCTTTCTTTTTCTTTTCTTTTTTTTTCCTTTTTTTTTTTTTAGGATTTTTTTTTTTTTTTTTTGGGGCTTCTATCTGATTTTGGTAATTTTTGTGGCTTGTCTGTCAAATGTAAGTTATCTTGCAGTTAGGGTTTCTAAGACCACGCGCGTCCGTGGAGAGTGAATGCCAGAGCCCAATCAATGTGGTTAAAACTTTTCACCCCGGATGAGTCAATATTTACTGGATAAAATTTGAATTTGACTCCTTTTTTTTTTTATTTTTTATTAATACTCATATTTATATCTGGAAATTATGTACCCCTGAAAGAGTACAGTTTAATTAACATACTTTTACTTCTCAAAAAAAATTTTTTTTTTTTTACTAATATAATAATACATGATTCACAACTAAATATAGATGAAAAATATAGTGTCAAATTAAACATTTTATATATTGTACATTATCAATCATAATACTCCCTCTGTTCCATTAGAGAAGTCCACTTCTAATGGAACGGAGAGAGTAAATTGTATACTTCATCTGTTCCATTAGAAGAATTACTTTGAAAAGAAAAAAAAATTCATTAGAAGAGTCTACATTCAATCTTTTTACTTCTTCTCCTACCCTTTACTACTATAATCATGTATGGTCTACAATTTAGTTTATAATTTCAAAGTAAGGATATAAATAAAAAAGATGGTGTTAAATTAGATATTTTAGGTGTTATACATTGACATTTATAATCAGTTATAGCTTTGTCAAAATGGACCTTTCTAGTGAAATGAAGAGAATATATTTTAAATTGGACTATTTAATGTGACAGATGAAGTATTTTTTATTTTTTGATTTCCGACAGATGGAGAATTAATGTGGCATTTGTTCATTTATAATTAGGGTGAAATTAATACTTTTATTCCTAGATATATATATATATATATATAGAAATTCCCATAATATTAAGAAGAGTAATGAAACATCTAAATATGATTAAAGGTAAATAAGTAAATTTAATTATTTCCTTAATTACATTCCCCACCAACAACACTTATTTTAAAAAATGGAGTATTCATTGACATTTAGTGATAATAAATATTCTATAAAAGATTACTCAATCAATAAAGTAATTTCTTCAAATCCTTTTCAAGGGTTCTAGGTGAGATGAACATAATAAATTAGGAAATAAATAAATTACCTTATGTATCTTTCATTCTTTAAGAAAATAAAGAAGTGCAATTCGCATAAATGAGATTTTCGAAAAAAATAGATAAAAGAGTAAAGTTGATTGAATCGTCGTATCCCTTTTGTACAACTTTAAAATAGCCTCCTCTCACGAGACATAAATAATACTCTATCTGTTCCATTAGATGAGTCCACTTAATAATACAAAGTGGATTCTTCTAATGAAACAGATGGAGTATTTATTTGTACAATGCACCTCATATTTTTATTGACCAGTAATTTATTCAAAAAAACTGTGAGAAAATAAATGGTAATTTCTATTAGTGTTACAATTATGTTTTAGTTTTGTTTACCTTCTTCTATACTTCTTTCATTCTTAATTGATATGGATACACTGCATTTCCCCATCCATTAATCCACTTGCTTCCCATTTATTGTAACAATAAATTATTGAGTTAGTTATACTCTCCTTACATATTTTTTTAACATTTGTATATATGAAAGTTGACTTTTCGGGGAGGATTGGGTTGGTGATAAGGGAAAGGCCTTGTAACCCCGAAATGGTGGGCTCGATTGGGATGCAAGGGTCAATAAAAATAAAATAAAATAAAGTTGACTTTTGGAAGGCAAAGTATAAAAAACTAAAGTTATAGGTATGTTGCAATTTGCACCTTTTTTAAAAAACCAAATTTGAGAATTTTTTTAATTTTTTCTTATAATCAATTCACTATGTTTATATGTGTCTACAAAATATAGAATGAGATTTTAAACAGTACAATAATGGATTCTGAACTCAAATGACCAAATGCAAATTACACGATAACAGAAGCTCAGGACATATATAACCCAAAGTAAGTTCTCTTGTTAAGGAAAAAAAAAAAAGTAAAATATTTGATACATTTGTTGGAAAAATAATACAACAAGAAAACCTAAGTGAAAACGAAAAAAATAAGAAGAAAAACACACCAAATTTAACAAATTTTGATCTCAACATTTGCTCCATAAGAATGCGCATTATTTAATAAAGTGTAAGAAATCACAAGAATAGAAAAAAATTGCTATGTATGCTTTTTCTCCTAACATACAAGTCTCTCCGCCCTCACGCTCATTACACCAACGTCGGAAATATGAATAGGAACATACAATTCTTATAACCCCACAACAGTACAACAAGATGAAAGGGTTTCTCTTACCGCACATAGCTGAAAGGTTAAGGCTTTTTCTCTACCTCCCCGTCTAGGATGGGATGTTCTGTATAGCATGCATTAGTCTATTACACAAACATATTTATAATAAATTTAAGGAAATTCTATGGGGTTCAAATTTCATAATTAAACCAGGGTTATAATATCTGGTATAATACTAATTATACTAAAATTTGGAGAAGATAATCCAACAATTTTTAATGTCTTTTTTTACATTTTTAATACACTCTTAATATGAAAATAATAAATGTACATTGTCATAAACGAGGCTAACGACACAAGTCATTTTGAATGTTAATTTATTTATTTAAACTGAATCAAAGTTTTGGATTATCCAAAACTTTGTTTGTGGTTATGAATGGATAAACAAAATTTGTTAAATATTTAAGAGTACATAGGAATAGTATTTTTAGTTTTAGTTTTTTATTAAACTTTTTTTCTGATAATTAGTTTTAGTTTTGAAGTTGATACTCCGTATTATTTTTTAAAAGAAGTATGAAAGTAACTTAAAAATTTATAAATTTGTTTATAAAATTAAAAATGTGTGCTAACCGTGCATGCATCCTAATAATAATAATTTTTTTTTCAAGTTATAGTAATAATCAATTTTTTTTTTAATAGTGCAATTGAGTTGAACCCTTCTTTCTAAGTCCTTTTCTATTCTATTAAAATAATCATTCATAATGGAAAAGGTTAGAAATACCCTATTTAATTAGCTATATCATTAGTTTGGTTATCATCACTTGATCGACATAATTATATAATCCAAGAAAATTGAGGACGGGAGTGATGATGAAGTCAGACAAGTTAAATATAAGTAATTCCTTTTCGAATTGAAAATTTTGAGCTAGTGCCCAGCGGTTGTGACGCATAGTGGGCCAACCAAATATCAAGGGTTCGATTCTTACATCTATCAGTTTTGCCTATTTAAAGGGTAAGCTGACAGGACTCTGCAGGATGCTCCCCACTTCGTTTTTCCCCTCTCCACAGCCCTTGTTTTTGATGTAATAGTTAACAAGACTTTGAAATATAATGATGGATTCAAAAAAAATAAAAATTTGAAAACGCAAAGTTCACGAAAACGAGGGAAAATAATATTTTTGGTACTAAAAGTTTGGGTTGTTTGCAACTTTGGTACTAAAAGTTTACTCAGTTACAAACTTGTGCTTTATGTTTATACTATGTTGAAATTTTTGTACCATTACCTACTATAGCAAGTTTTACGTAGTCAAATCGAAGTCAAAGGTAATTTGGGGATATTTTACAAATTCTACAATTTTGTAGGAGTTTAAAAGATAATTTTCTAATATTATTTCCAAAACATTTTTGTGGTTTTTTTCCTCTTCAGTCGACGTACAAGTTTTCTTTCAACTGAGGAGAAAGAAAACCGCAAAAATGTTTTGGAAATTATATTTTCAATCCTCACAAAATTGTAGAATCGTAAAAAACCCTCAAATTATCACTGACTTCAGTTTGACTACGTAAAACGTGTTATAGCAGGTACTGGTACTGAAAATACAACAAAGTATAAACATAAAGCACAAGTTTAAAACTGAGTACACTTTTAGTACCAAAGTTACAAACAATCCAAATTTTTAGTACCAAAAATACTATTTTCCCAATTAAACAATTAAAAAAAAATAGGGACAAAAAAATATAAGATTTCCTTAATTCATTCTTTTCAATTTTCACGACAATCGACTATATATATTATATATGATCACTCGCGTTAGCTGCAACGGAGGCCAATATTAACAAGTTTGAATCTCTCTCTGTTTTAGCCGGAGAACTTTCTAATGCTAATTTCAATACCTTAACGTCACAAAAAGTAAACTTCTTAATGAAATGAAAAGAGTAATAATTAAAGTCCACTAAACTTTTTTATAATCATATACATGTTCAAATTAATACAATTGTTACTCTATCCGGCTCACTCAAAGAGTTCACTTTCAAAGTAAAATCTTGTCACATTTAAAGAGTTCACTTTGAATTTATTTAGATTACATATCCTTACTAATATTACAATATGTGGTTTACAATTAACCCTTACTTCTATAAAGTAAGGATATAAGTGAAAAATATGATGGTAAATTACTTATTTTAAGTGTTGTACCTCACAACTCATAATAAATTGTATAAATTTCAAAGTGAACTCTTTAAATAGTACGGAGGGAGTATTTTTTAGAGGAACGCATACAACTATGGGTAATATTCGGATTAAGAAATTATTACACACATTTGATGTATTCATATAAAAATAGAGTAATATCTACCTTTATTATAACAATCAGAAAATAAGTTCTCGATTGATACTTCGGTTTCCAAAAACATCGAGGCAATTCTAAACATCAAACATAGCCACAACTCAAGACGTTCTTTGTTTTTCAAAGCTAAAATTTGTCCACGTTTCACTAAAACAATCTTCAAATAATATAAATACGGAATTGTTAATTGCAAGCATATTTTTACTATTCAAAGGCACATTTGCCTGTAAAAAGTCTAAAATACCCTTAAAAATTTAAATAAAAAAAAAAGTGCCTGAAAATAAGCACTTCCTCAGCCAGTTCCTGCAATTTAGCCCTAAACTCTAACCCGTTTATCCTACTATTTAGTACAAAATTATTACATTTTTACTGAAATGGGCGATATTTTGGTAAAATAGCGCCCAGGCATTGGCTGTATTTGGGAAGGGGCGCGCTAAACGCAGGACGAAAAAATGATAAACGCAGAACGGAGAGATAGTATTTTACGATTTACACCTATTTTGCCCTTACACCTCCAAATTTACCCACCACACCCTCTAAATTTACACATATTTTTCTGTTTTCTGTATTTTTTTAAATTTTCTATTTTTCGTGGAAGTTAATGTGTTAATTAGTTAGTTAAGAATCATGTTAGTGTATTTCAATTAATTTGAATTTACTGTATTTGAATTTGATTAAACTAATTAATGTAGACTAATACTTCCACAAAAAGTCCAAAAGTAAAATAAATAAAATAAAATAAACTAAAAAATTTATAAAAAAAAGGAAAAAGGGGAAAGCAGGCGTTGTAGCGCCTTCGTTCACAAAAGGAACACCGGCACTACATCATTGGTGTTTGTAGAAAGAACATCGGTGCTGTAGCGCCGGCCTTTCCCTGTTTTCTGAACGCCGGCTCTGGAGAGCCGGTATTCTTTTTACGATCGCCGGTGCTCCAGCGCCGGTGTTCCAGCGCCGGTGTTCTTTCTACGAACACAGGCGATGTAGCGCCGGTGTTCCTTTTGGGAACGAAGGCGCTACAGTGCCTGCGTTAACCTTTTTCCTTTTTTTTTATTTAATTTTTTAGTTTCTTTTTTATTTATTTGTTTTACTTTTGGACTTTTTGTGGAAATATTAGTCTGCATAAATTAGTTTAATCAAATTAAAATACAGTAAATTCAAATTAATTGAAATACACTAACATGATTCTTAACTAACTAATTAACACATTAACTTCCACCAAAAATAGAAAATTTAGAAAAACAGAAAACAAAAAGATAGGTGTAAATTTAGAGGGTGGGGTGGGTATATTTGCAGGTGTAAGGGCAAAATAGGTATAAATGGTAAAATACTATCTCTCCATCCTGCGTTTATCATTTTTTCGTCCTGCGTTTAGCGTGCCCGTTTGGCAAAATACCGGCCCCCCATGGCAAAAAAAAATCAGTGCACAAGCTTTTCTAAAAATATATAGATTGTTTACTTACAGTGTAATGTAGATCGTCCTCGTGACTATCAGCCATATTTAGATACACGTGTCAGTGAAAAATGAATGAGTGTAAATAAGTAGAGTGTAATTGGAAAAACTGTAAAAGATGGGTGGGAGAAGATTGCACTGATCCTGTGAATGAATAAAGGCCAACCAGCTTTTTTTTTTTCTTTTTTTAAAATTTTTTACGTAAATACAAAATAGACTATCCACAGAAAAATGTACATGTGAATAATAAAAATGCGCCTTCAAATAGTATGCCCCTATAAATATTGTTCCACTTGACAGATTTGTTTGGGGCGTGAGGCGAGGAGTGTTACTTTAGGTAACTGAAAAGTAGTGAATTTTGTTGATTAACCGAAAACGAAGTTTGTTTTTGAAAATAACGGATACTTAAATGGATGTGGGTCTTTAACCAATGGTTTTTCGGAGGGTTCGTTTTGATTGACTGTCTGTCCCTTTCCGTTGACACTCACCGGTGACCATTGAGAAAGATAAAAAGTAAAAGTTACCAAAATCCAATTTTGATAAGAAACAAACAAAAGGAAGTAGCTAGCAATGTTATTGTCGATTTTGGCCCTGGTTCTTCGAGCAATTTTGTTTTGGGAGGGGTATATTGGTCTTTTCATTTTACATTGATATTTCTTCTCTCATCCCAATTGGATTTTTATTTTTTTTGCTTTATTTGTACGCTATCTGGTCTATCTCTATTAATGAAAGGGATTAAGCCAAAAACAAGCTTTTCCCAAAATCTCAAACTTTTCCTACCGGTCACCTTTTTCTTTTTTTTTTAAATTTTTAGCAAGACTACCGGTCACATTTGCATTATGTTAATTGAGAAGACACTACATGAATAACATAACCCAAATGGGAATTTCATATTATTTCATTTTGATACATTACTCACTTTTTTATTAGTTTGGGTATTCCCTTGAGAGCGTGCACATATATTAAATTAAGGTGTATCACTTATGTAACATTGTAACTTTTTTACTCTCCTCTAATGGGGTACCGGATCATATGTGCTATTCCAAACCTGCAATTGTGTGTCATGGGTCAAGGGGATTAAAATGTTTAACCCCAACTCTTTTACCCCTTGATTTTATGTCCATGACACAAGAATTGCGCACATGAAATAACACAAGTGATATGAAAAAGAAATTTTTTTTTGAATCCCATTTGATTTTTCCAGTGTTTGAAAAAGAAAAGAAAAAAAATTGGCCTAATTGTAACAAGAATGTACAATTTTTTTATTTTATTTTTTTTAGGCAAGAATGTACAACTTTAATATAGGCGAGTTGGGAAATTTGTAAACAAAAAAAGAAAAGAAAATATGTACTTTAATAAAATGCAATATGGGAGATATACTTTATTATTTAATCCATACAATCAAATAAAGAGTAAATTATTAAAACCTCCCTCGAAAGTAATCAAATTATCAAATGAACCCCATGATTTATAAAAACCACTAAACAAACATTTAACTTATAAATCCGGCCAATTAACCAGTCAAATATCCCAAAAACATTAAAAACCAAGTAGGAGGTCTGGGGAGAAAAAAGTCCAGAGTCCAGACATTCTCACGTTGGTTTTCTATGCACCTTGTATGGTATCATCTCAAACACTGATCCGAATCTCATTTTATATTTTATAATAATTCAGTATTGTTAACCTTTACATATTTTCATCGCATCATTTTATGTTTCTCATACATGTATTTTAAAATTAATTCAAAGCACAATTTTTGCATTCTCTATTTACAATATTTCCTTAAAATAAAATTTCAATCCAAACACCCTCATTTGTAAACTTAAATTTCCTTCTAAAATCTCACTCATATTATTCAAAAAATAACATCATCGTTATATTTTTTTCCTTGTCTTTCTTATACAAATGTCCAAAAGAATTATTATTTCCATAAAATAAAATTTTCTCATTTTGGTCACAAATTAAACAGATCGACTCAAAGACTTGTTGACGAGTTCTTACAAATCACAAATTTTATTTGGTAATTTAAACAATCTCCATTAAATCTCCATGCATATAAAATTCTCTCAAAAGTAAATGGCTCAACTCATCCTTGGACGAAGTATAATAATACTAGTGTAGGTGGACTACATAATTGGCCTTCAATGTTAGAGAGAGCTTGTTTGACACTTAGTCTATGTTCTCTTCGTAACTTGGTTAGGAAATTATTTTGTTAGGGAAGAAATTTGTTTTGGGGATTTGTGTAGAAAAGAGAAAAAAAGTGTAATGATTATTTTTTTTTGAATTTATGTGAGTGAAGATTTAGAGAAAATTTTAAAATTTGAATTATGAATTTGGTAAAAATAATGTTATTTTTTGTGTAATATTTTTGAGAAAAAATTGATACTTTTTCTGAAATTGAATGGAAGAAAATAGAGCCTTATAGTAATGCTTTTGCTTTTGCTTGCACTCAACTCTCTATTAGATATCTTTCCTAACATTTTGCGGCAGTAATATTATTGTACGTTTCAGAAAGCGACTTCTACGTTTGATTAATGTGTAGCGTCCTCTTCTTTCTCGTTATCATAGTGTGTCATGTCATCTAAACCTACCTACGTACGTACAACTATATTTATTTGAACAATTAGTCAACGTAAAACATTAGTTAGGGATTAATTAATTATTTTCCATACGTCATGATGGTTATCGTTCTGATAGTGATACGCCAGTTCAACAAGCAATATATATATATAGACACACGCATACATGCGTGTGTAATTACGTCTTCAGTTCATACTACTCATTCTCTCAATCATAGCCTTCTTATCGTAACTTATCTGTTTCAAGTTGTACATCTACTTGTCTTCTAAAGAAAGAATTACTAACCCACTAAAACATCCAATACTCCTTTTGAGTTACATGTTCTATGATCTCTTACGTCATTTACTTCTCTAGTCTAAGTAGCATTATCCCCTCTCCTCTTTGCTTGAGCGGCCTGCGACGAGGGCCAAATCTCTGCTTTGGTTCACCTTGCTCTTAGCTAGGTACCTGCTTCACAGATGAAAACAACTTGTATGAGCCATTTTAGGAGGATTAATACGTTTCGAGAAAGGACTATAATGCTTAAGGGCTTGTTCTTCACCCAATGTTTAGACCTGGGTTTGGCTATTTTTTGGGGTTAAGACCACAAAATAGGCCAAAATGGGTTCAACCCCATGTTTCGCAGCATGCGCCTCAAACCCAGTTCTAAGTTTTTGGGTTGAACCCACTCTCGTTGCCCCCGATTTTGGTTTCTATGGATTTTGGGAAATTTGGGTCCTTCATAACTACTTTAAATCCTTCAAATTCCTTCCGTAGAAATCTTCCCTAACCCCTAGAGAACATTTTCAACCGATTATTTCAACCCAAACATCAACAGATTTCGAAAATCTGCTATCTAGGGTTTCGGGTTCATTTTTGGGAATTTTTGAAAAATGCCTAAGAAGACTATGGCTTCGAAAAGGAAGGCTTCTCCAGCTCCTAAATTCCTTGGGACAGACGAACAAGTGAAGTTTAACTGGAAGAAATACTGAAAGAAAAACTGGAAGGAAAAAAAAAAAGAAAAAAGCGTTGGCGAAGAAGGTGAACAGTGTCGCAGACACTGTTCATCAATTTTTTTTATAAATAGGCCCCTGTTATTTTCTTTTTCTTAAATGAAGGCCACAATTTTTTTCTTTTAAAATTAAATTGGAAAAATTAAATATTAAACTATCTTAAATTAAAAATATTATGTAAACTTAAATATATCATTAACATTAAGAACAATTACTATGGGATGAAATATTATTATAATGTAAAAATTAGTTTTTGGTTGAATATGTAAAAAATGAAAGATTGGGATTTTATCTGCTAATAAAAGTAAAAATTTTGAAAAAAAAAATATTGGAAAAAATATTGGGTTGAACCCCATGTTCTTTAGCTTGGGCTGAGAATTGGGTTACAACCCAGTTCTCAGAACTTTGTTTCTTAAAAATGGGCTGAGACCCAGTTTGGTTGAGAACAGGTTCTGAGACATGTTCTCAGAACTACCTAAAGAACAGGCCCTAAGTTAATCTATTTTGCATTTCGAGAAAGAATTAATTGATTAGTCAGAAGTGAAATATGATCCCTCAAATGATAAACTATATTTTCGTTTTGAAATCATTCATGCAATGAATAACAAGTTATCCAATAATTTTTACAATGGTATTAGTAATGTATCATAGAGAGATACGATTAACAAGTGAATGGCTGTTTTCCTAACGGGAATTGTAGTATATATTTGTCCTATATATGGGCTTGTTTTTTAAGTTTTGGTTTTGTTTTCAGTTTTTGTTTCAACAGTAAATTTAATATATTATAATCATTTTTCATCATTTTCAATACAACTTTATACTATTCAGTAATATTTTTTTACATTTTCAATATATTTTTTATATTATAAAACTATTTTTTCAAAATCAGAACTCAAACCTTCAGTAAAGAACATGCATATTAACCTCTTTGTGTTTTAGTTATTATGTAAACGACAGTTAAAAATGAAACAAATTAGACATGAGTCATTCTGGATGAATTAGAAACGAGAAAATGTCATTATCCTTATAATTGGCATATGTCAGTCACGTCAAGTTGGTTTAATAATTTTCTGAGAATATTATATATCTCCTAATTAAATTAAATTATGCGCAAATATGCACAATGAAGGGAAAATTACATTTGGTTCCTTAACCTTTTGTTAAACTATGCATCGAGCCTTAAATTTTAATAAATTACATTCTGGTCCTCATAGAGGGCCGGACTGGCCGGATGTTACTTTTTAATTTTAATAATCTATTCTACGGTTTTAATTTCCCCCCTGCATTATTCAAATATAAATGATTATATGAAAGACTAATTACTTAATTTAAAAATTGTACTCTAAAACCATAAAAATAGTTATAATTGGTTTGTTCCAATAAAAGAGTTCGGAATATATTTATTTATATTGTATAATCTTATGAAATGCGTAATTCACCATCAATTTTTACTTACAAAGTAAGAATATAAGTGAAAAATATAGTATTTAATTATTTATTTTAAGTGTTGTATCTTACCATAATACCACTCGTAATAAAAATTGTACATTTTACAAAATAAACGCTTATAATGGGACTGGAAAAGTATACAATTAAAACATGATTTTGTTTTTACTCGAACGGATGGAGTAACATGCATGACATCGGAGAAAGACAAACATGAATTTCTTATGAAACAAAATTAAAAATTGTGGGATGTGATGTATCGATGGATGTCATCACGACAACTATTCCTGTAACAGCATTGCAAACTGTAATATCTGGATCATGCATGCATCAAAATCTTATATGTACTTCTACCGTATTAATAGAAGAGTTCTGTTTCGAAAATATCCAGTTTTTACGGGTTTGAAAATATAACATCTAAACTAACTAGCTAGCTGAATACCGTATTTTCTGTTTATATCATTATTTTCTAAGTAAAAGTACATAGAAAACTCTTATGTTAAGACAAATATATTTATTTTAAAAAGAAACTCTTCTATTGCGACTTGATGAAATTTATGTATAAACGATGAAAGGCCAAAGACAGCTAAAAATACATATGATCGAAGCGGCAAAAGCATTATTGATGAGTTTGATAGGATTGCACATGTGCTTTGAGTTTCCTAAGCCCTAACACAGACCAAGTATTTAGCAGTTTCCGACATGAATGTTTAAGGTACCCCATCTCTGTGTATCCTTAATCTTTTATAAAATAGTTGACTATTTTTATTCAATTTTTAAAACCACAATGTCTCTTCTGTGCTTGGTTGTAATGCTTAACATCTCTTGCCCAAAAATATGTTGCCTTTAACATTTTTTTAAATACTTTTTTCTTTTCTTTTTTAAATAGCACAAGAAATTGAATTTGTGGCTGCTTGAATATTAGTGTAATTAATTAAGTTGTAACCGGCCTTAATTAATTTCTTTCGGTGACAATATTATTTGCTTTGGAATCTCATCATTATTCATTGGCAATGCACTGTATTTGCCCAAGGATTTGTAATCATCTACGTACGTAGCCTTCCCTTCCTTCAACAACAAATATTTATTGGGGTAAATGTTTATTTTTGTCATCAACGTTTTCTTCGTGGTTTAATTTTGTCCCCAACGTTTATTTGAGTCTAAAATAGCGAACATTGTTTTTAAATTAAAGTTGTTCAACTTTGCCCCTCTTCCTAATATAATTTCTGCTTCGAATAACTGTAATTAAAATTAACGAATTGACATAATAACATTAATTAATAGACTATATAGTATTTAACTACATGGGAATAACCCATGATTCCTCACAATAAAGGCGGAGAAAAACAAAATTCTAATATGTACCCAAATTCATGTGAGACAATACTGAGAAAATAAACTTTAACTAATATCGGTTATTGCCACATAGTCTTGATAATTTTAAGAAAATCCAAGCGTAGTATTGATAATTTTTCTAAATATTGGCCGGGGAAGATAAATTTGATTTGCCCTCATACATTAGGTTCATCTAAATAGACAAGAAACTTTAGCAAATTAATTAATCAAGTAAACCAATTAATTTCTCACCGGCAATGTTCATGTGTTTAAAGTTAGTCAAGTCAATTATCAAGAACAATTAACAAAGAATAAGGCCAAATAATATGTACTTAACACAGAATGGTCAGTTTTGTTATGTAGCCAGCTAGCCCACCTTCCATTCTTTTGAATTTAATTTCCCTAATAACAATAATATCGCAAAACCCTCATATCAAACTTGTTGGACGGTTTAACACATGTTTTCTTTTATAGAAATACGTGATATAATATATATATATATATTTTTAAAGATGCAATCATCAATTTTAACCTTAAAGTATCGAATTGATGTTATAAAGTATCAAGTATCATATATAGCTTATATTGTATCATGTATTCTTTATAACATCAGATGTATGGAGTTTAACTGCTAATATATAGTATGTTTCTAAAACAAATCACATTGTAGTAAAAAAAAAAAAAAATTGAGTTTAAAGGTTGTAGTATCAGTTATTGCGTATATTTTCTTTGTATTGCATATCGCTCTTATAGTCTCTGCTTCTCTGGTGTATTGAGCTTAATTGCTGATATATCGCCTGTTTCTAAACAATATATATATATATATATATATATATAATAGCATGTAGTGAAAAAAAATCTATTGATTTTAAGGCTTAAAGTATTGCCCATTTAAAGAAAAAACTATTGCCTATAAAATGTGTATGAATATAAAGGGCTAAAGTATCGATTGCTCATAAGATCGATCATTCAACCAATATGACAGTAGACTCTCCAATAATCAATAATAGCAATAATCATATTGTTGCAGCTAGCACTAGCAAATGTATCCACACAAAAAATCCAAGGTTACAGCTTAAAGGTTGAAGGGGATGATTTAGTTATGCCAAGTTGGCCAGACAAAGGATTGAAATGGGCATTTATTTAGAAAAGTAGGATGAAATAAGAGGGGACATGCTTAGTCCTGTTATCAATAGTTTAGCAAAGCCATGATTTGGATTTGTGTCAGCATTGAGCCTTAATTTATGCCCAAACCCATGTGACCCTTTAAAACTGCTAACTTCTCCTTCCCTTTCCCTTCAATGAAGTGGAAAGTGAGTCCAACTCAACTCAATGCCTCCCTTTATTTCCCTTACTTGCCCCCCTCTCCTCCTTCGTGAATCATGCATGTATGCACCACTCCATCTGTTTCGATGAAAGAGTCGGGTCTCAAAAATTTATGATTTTATCTTCTTTTTTTCTTTTTGGAATTTGAAGGTATAAATTTGAAATAACTAATTCGGTACAATTTATTCTAAATTGTTTTTATTTTTTAAGCGTGTGCTATTTTTGGATTATATATAATAATTAAAACATGACTGTTTCAATGGGACAAAAATATTTTTTAAAAACATGACTCTTCTATTATACGGAATAAATATTACTCTCCCCATTCTATTAGAAGAGTCCACTTTTGCTCCAATAAAAGAGTATACTTTCAAAATTTTTATTAATATAATCATGTGTGTTACATAATTAGTTTATACTTTAAAAAATAAGGATATGAATGAAATAAATTGTGTCAAATTAGTTATTTTAAGTATTATATCTTAATATAAAAATAAGGATATGAATGAAATAAATTGTGCCAAATTAGTTATTTTAGGTGTTATACCTTAATATTCTTAATAAATTGTCATTCGTTAAATGAACTCTCTTAATGAAACGAGAAAATATTATTTTCAATTGGTAATTGCCCACACACATTCTCTCTCTAAGAAATTCTTTAATAGCATAAAAGGGATGATGACATGTTCTTTGCTCTCTTCTCAAGGAACCTACATCTCAAGCAATATGGAATATTAAGGCTCTGTTCTCTTGTGACAATTTATCAAGAATCATCACTTTTTTTTTCCAAAATTTTACACAAAGAAACAACTTTACTTTTTCAACAATTCAAAATTAAAAATTTAAAATTCCCTCTAAATACCTACTCACATAAATTCAAAAAATAACACAATCATTACACTTTTTTATCTCTCACCTACACAATTTCCCAAAAAAAACTTTCCTCCAAAAAATTACCAACAAAAAACTTCCCTCCAACAAAATTTCCCCTACACAAGCTACAAGAGAACAGAGCCTAAATGGAAGAAACTCTATTTAAATATTAGTGTAATAAATTAAAAAAATTAAATGTTTATAAACCTATCAAATTTACTTTTGGAATGAAAAGCTTCATGCTTTTACACTAATTGGTTGTCAATCTCTTCCTGGGAATTAGGTGAATTTAAACTAATAAGCAAGTTCTGACAAATCTGTCTGTCACAAGGACTTCCTCTAGCTAGGAAGGCTTCATCAGGATGAACACATAAGTTTATAGTTACATATTCTAGGTCATGTTCTTTAGTCAAGTCTAAGAACTAGTTTGAGTATTTTTTTGGGTTGAGACCAAAAATTAGATCAAAATGGGCTGAAACCCATGTTTCTCAAGGACGAACGCAACCCCGGGTCTCAGTTTTTGTGTTGAGACCAAAAACCATACCCCCCTCTCCCCCCCTCCCAGAAATGGGTGCCTCTTTCTCTCTGCCAAAATTTTCCTCCCCCAAATCCCCACCCATGACGTAGACCGAATTCCGCCGTCTCTCCGATCCATCCAAAATTACCGCCGAGAACGAACGGCCCAAAGAGTTTGCTGCGGCGTTGTACTCCCTCCGGCGTCTTCTTTTGGTTCGTGGTCCGCATCAACGCCTCCCTTCGTGATTCCTCCGATTTTTACCCTAGGGATTTCAGGAAACTTGTGGCCTCACCGGAATCGAACAAATTGACAAGGTCGGAATGAAGATTCTTGGTGGTGATTAACGGCGTAGAGAAGAGCTTCGGGCAAGGGTGAACATCGGCCTAAACGACCCCGATTTTCTTTATTGTCAAGCAAATTAATCGGAATGTGCCGCCGGAAAAAAAGAAAGACAAAAAAAAGAGCAGAATGTGCTGCCGGAAAAAAGGAAAGGATAAAAACTGAAAAAAAAAAAGAGTTGGGGAAGAAGATGAACAGTGTCACCGACACTGTTCAACAAGTTTTTTATAAATAGGCCCCTTTTTTTCATTTTCTTAAAGACGGCCCCAACTTATTTTTCAAAAAAAAATTAAATAGGAAAAATTAAATATTAAACTATCTTAAACTAAAAATATTATGTAAACTTAAATATATCATTAACATTAAGAACAATTACTATTTTAGAAATATTATTATACTGTAAAATTTATTTTTGGTTGAATACGTAAAAAATGAAAGATTGGGGGGGGGGGGGGGGGGGGGTTTATTTGCTAATAAAAGTAAAAAAAAAAAAAAAAAAAGAGTATTGGAAAAGAAATTTGGGTTGAAACTCATGTTTTTTACCTTAGGCTGAGACCTAGTTTCAAATCAGAACTCAGAACCTTGTTTCTGACAAATGAGCAGAAACTCATTTGGGCTGAGACCTGGTTTCAAACCAGGTCTCAGTTTTATGTAAAGAACATGCCCCTAATATATATGATTAAAGATTTCCCATTAATTTAAGCTAATTAAGTCCACTTTTTTAACTAATTGCTCCCATCATTCAAACTAGAGTCTATACATTAGAATGCAGGTTAATTAAAACCAATTTTAATGTCATCTCTTTTTGTATATATAGAAGAGAGATAATTGTTATTACAGTACTCGCATGGTTAGAGATCTTACTATATTGTAAAAGAATATATAATTTTTCCAAACATAATTGATCGACGATTATTTATGTTACGCGAGAATGTTAATTATTTGTCTGTGCTACATCAAACTACTAACTATATTTAGGGCTGAACAAAATAGCTATCTAATCCGAAACCAACCCGATTCAGTTTCGGATCAGTTTGAGATTTTAATCTGAGGCTGCGGTTTCGGATCGGATCGAGTTGTTTTTTTTAATATCCGAAATCGCATTTTGATCCATTATGAAACTGCAGTTTTTAGGCCGATTTTCGAATTTTCAGGTTTTTCTTTCCTTGTATAAGAGCCTAATTTGACATCTACGGACCAGCTTCGAGTTATCGGGAAAAAAATCCGAAACCAATTTCAATTCGTGAATTAAATATCTGAACCGATCCGATCCGCCACAGATATTTATGTTCACCCCTAAATCTAATTATATAACAACGTAAATTTTGTTCGAAAAGATTAACAAGATCGACGAACATCAACTCCTCACACTACATATTAACTACTAATTCCAATGGCAATGAGATACAATATATACCCAAGAATTTGCTTGCTCTCCCTTCCTTATTTTACACCAAAAAAAAAAAAAAAAAAAAAAACCTTAATTAACTGATTTTTGATAAAGTATAAGGCTATGGCCTATATGATAGTGCGTAAAGGTTATAGCATTGGTAGTTAAAGGCCATTGACAAAAAGCAATGGCTAAAATATGTTTAGATATTAAAATCTAATTGGGAGGGCGACAAGCTTCAGCTTTTTGGCCAAAAAAGGGCTTTCATGGATGTTTTGGCTTCCAAGATTTTGAAGCCTTCTTAGTTTCCCCCTCCCCTTTATATCATGATGATGACAACAATTGGTGACTTTAATTGCCTTTCTTTCATCACTCAATTTTCAATTTAATGAAATGAATGCAAAAGTGCTCCATTATGAGCTTGGAACAGGCACTTGCTTTACATTCTTGTTGGTGCCATAAATAGATAAATATAGTGAGTATACATAATCCTTGCTAGTTTACTATTTCCTCTCCCATTATAACACGAGCTGAGAGTGGTATGATGTGTCATTTCATATTTATTAAGAAAAATTATATTGTCATCTGTCATGAATGTGAGAGAACACACTATATTACTCGATACAGAGGATTTTAGTTGCTCCTCATGAGACGTACAGAGGCGCGAAAAGATCTTCTATACAAGTTATTCAGTTTTGTCATTCTTAAATTAATAAAATGACGTAATTTCATTTAAAACGATGGTACAAAAGGTAAGCCAAACTACACTATTTAATTTGAACATGATAAGATAAACGACTTAAAATTTTTTTATTTATTTTTTATTACAAAATGACTTAAATAGATGATCTGAATTTGCTACCACAAATTGTGTGTGTGTGTTTTTTTCCTTTCCTTTTTTGGGTCAAAACTCAAAAGCTCTAGAAAATAAATTACAAGATTGAAAGATTCATGCTTCTTTACATGGTATGTGGCTGACCAATTACAGGTACAAGAAATTAGGGCCAGCTTTTGTCCTTGTCCAAAAGAGCATATTGGGCCTAACATTGGCCCGAGCAATTTCATCTGATCCCGAGATTGGGAAAGTTTTATGGGTCAATAAGTTGGGCCAGAACTTCAGAATCAAAATGCAACATCTTTTTCCATATTATTATAGAAAAGCTTGAAAGGTGGCTAGAAATTAAGGTAGGCCCATCATCATTTTCCATTGATACGGGGCTTAACCAACATCTTTTTTTTCTTTTTTTTTTTTTTGAAATTATGGGCTTTATGTTTATCTTTCAATTTAGCTTTTATAATATAGGACGTTCGTTAAAAATGCATAATAAGACGTTCGTTTTTCTGTTTTTTCCCGAACCACTTAGCTCAACTCAACTATCATCGTAAATTGTGTTGTGCGTAACAGAAAATTTTATAGTTATTTGCAAAACTTAGCCCCCCCTTGCATCTTATTAAAAAAAAGTCATATTTTTATTTATTTAATTATTTCTTAATAAAAAAGTTCGAGATAATAATTTTCTCTTTGATTCTGTACCATTACTAATATGCTACGTGTGATAATTTTCAATTAACTCTTACTTAAAAAGTAAATACTCAAGTTGATTGCTAGTGCCCATTATTCAATGGTTGAATGTTGGATAATTAATTGAATCAAACTTAACTAATTAGGTAATTATATTTAGGGTGAAATGCACCAAATACCACTTAACTATCGGCTTTTGTAAAAAACACCACTTTCCTTTAAAAACTGCAACTACAAGCACTTTACTTTCAAAACGTGCGCCCAGTACTACTCTGTTAGTCAATTCCGTTAAGTGACTAACAGTCAAAAAAAGACAGGGGCAAAATCGTCATTTCACATGTTGCGGCACTGCTCATCGTCTTCCCCAAAAATTTTCCGACACTGTTCATCGGCGGCACTGTTCATTGGCCAATTTTTTTTAATTATTTTTTTCTTCTTCTTCTTCTTCCAATTATAATTATAATCGGAAGCTAAGGATGCTGGGTTTCATCCTTCAATCCTCCATTTGGTGCATTTCACCCTAATTATAATCGGAAGAAGAAAAAGAAGAAGAAAAATAAAAAAAAAAATAATTGGCCGATGAACAGTGCCGGAAAATTTTTGGGGAAGATGATAAACAGTGCCGCAACGTGTGAAATGATGATTTTGCCCCTGTTTGTTAGTCACTTAACGGAATTGACTAACAGAGTGGTACTGAGCGCACGTTTTGAAAGTAAAGTGCTTGTAGTTGCAGTTTTTAAAGAAAAGTGGTGTTTTTTGCAAAAGCCAATAGTTAAGTAGTATTTGGTGCATTTCACCCTTATATTTATAGTAGAATTTGTTATATTTTTCTGTTTCCTATTTGGTTTAATATTTGTTTTGGGAAACGTAGTTATTTTATCAAACTTAGTTATGAATCAGATTAATGGTATGATTGAGGGATAATTTAGTATATAAATACAGGCATTGAGCGATCACTGTAATCACAAAAAAAAAAAAAAAAATACAGAGAGAAACTGAAATACCTTGACAAGTTTCAGCTTTGGTTCGCCGCCTAGATTGGGTGTGTGCAAGTTTACTTGTTGTTCGTTATTACAAAATAGTTATATTCCGCTGTGCGTTGATGTCTTTATATTATTTAAGATATATATAGTTTTTATATCTTAAATTAAATAGTTTGGTGAAGGGATTATAGTATGGTACTACAACAATTATAAGTGTCAAGAAAGTACTTATGAAGGATGAATTAATTTGATTTGTTATATAGCATTCTAACAATAATAATAATAAAAAAGATTAAGGGAGGACAGCGGTGGGGAGCCGTTCAAGAATGCTCGGCTTTAACAAGACACACGGGGTTGAGGAGATTGTCAACGCCAAAAGAGGAATGATGAATCCCAATGCCTCCTCGGTACCCGCCGATGTCCGGCACCACCACCCTCCACCACCACCTTCCACCACCACTCATCTCAACTTCACCTTCAACATGTTGTGTGTGTGTGCGTTGGTGGGCGTTTTCATGCAGCAGCGTAAAGTTCCAAGCCGTACGTACAATGGAACAAAGGAATGGAAACAAATCTACAATTACCAACAAAGACAAACCTTGCCCCCATAACATGATGGATTTTAAGAAATCAACCAAAACTATACTCCCCAAACCCATATTATATTATATATATAGCCATGACATGATCAATTGATATTGGCATGCATGCATATTGCTATTAGTGTCTTTTATTTTAATTTAATTTTTAATATATATATTTTTAACATTTTTCTTTGTTTTGGACTTTTTTTTTTTTCCCCTTTCCCTTTTCAGTATTTGGTGCGTCTGATCCAACATCTAGCTTAGACTTGACCCAAAAGACTTAAGGCGAAAGGTATGCAAGGTATTGAAGTAGGATATAAGCTTGCGGTGGATGTTGGAAGAAATGCTTAAGTAAATTATTATAAATGGGTAGGAGTTACAAGCAATTGTAAGGGTAATGGTTTTGTTTTTAAGAATGGAGTTGATAACAACTATTACTAAAGTAATGTATGAGTGACAGTTACAAAAAAGGTAAAAGTCCAATGGTGATTACAATGAAATAAAGGCCTAATGACAATTACAAAAAAGTTAAAGTTTGGTAGCGGTTACACTGAAGTCTAATGGACAAATGAGGCAAAGACGGAAAGACCCCTCGTTTTTCCGAGGTCCAGGAAGCTTGTCCAGGATCCAAAAAAAGAGTAAGGATTCGTTTGATAAAACTTATGTCTAAAAATTTAAATCTAAAGCCTGAATCTGAAAATCTGAAATATGAATTCATTAAGTTACTATGTTTGATAAAGTCTAAAATTTAAAATCTGAAATTAGGACTGAAGTCTGAAATCTGAAAATTGAAGTCTAAATCTTATATAGTTATTAAAAATTTTAAAAAAATTAATATTGAATTTACTTATATATTAATCAAATCATAAAATAGATGATAACATATATTTTAAATTTTTTTTAATAGTTATAAAATTAATTAATTTTTATTTTTTGAATTGATAAAATTTTAAAATTATTAATAACATAAAATAAAAAAATAATGATACAAAAAAAAAAAGAGAAAATTGAAAAAGAAAAAAATATTTTCAATTCGGATTAAGTGATAAGTGATTCACTCATCACTTTTTTTTTTATGCTGGAATTATACTAGTTTTTCAGGCCCACTTAATTAATTAAATTATTCAAGTTTTTATTATGAAGTGCACTTAATCATTAAGTACTTAACTCCAGAATCACTTAATTTATTAAGATTTATGACTAACAGTTATCAAATATACTTAATTGAATAAGCTCTTAATTATTATTTTTAAATGCTGAATCATGGTTATCATGACGAACCCTAAGTGAATTCCATTGCCGTCTGCCAGAATGTGATTCAATATTACTCTATTCTAGTTACTCATCTATTTCATCATTTCTATGAATGTAAGATGTATGTCGAATTTAATTTAAAGTATCCTTTCACCTTTAACACGAAAGATGAGTTATAAGTATATACGAAATTCTTCTGTCTCATAATATTTTTATGTTATTAAAAAAGTTATGTTTTAATTATTCTACTTTTTATATACTTACTATCCAAATTTTAAAATTTATAAAAAGTTTACGAGTATTCTTTTAAAAAAAAAAAAAACTCAAATGACTTTTTTTTTTTTGCTAGCGGAAGGTTTTGTCAACCATTCAATTTACGAGGGCGTATATGACATTTTCACCGAGTAGATAATCTCTTTTTAATGAGTAATGATACGAGACTCAACTAATCTTCTAACAAGTGAGGTGTCATGCATTATTAACCAATGAATGCATGACACTTTACTTGCTATGAGAATATCTGCTTAAATAATCTGTTTGTTCCGAACAACACAAAAGAATAAACCAAAAAAAAAAAAAAAAAAGAAAACAAAAAAGGGAGGAATTAAAGAACCCTATTTGACCAAAGAGACCCAAGAGCCAAGACCGACCAGATGTGGAAAAAGAAAGTGCAAATCCATATAAAACGTTTTGGCGGCTAAGGTGGGGCTATGGACACGTGGTAAGTTAGGTCCAACTGATACCTGCCACGTGGAGTGTAGACCGCTGTCCGGGGATTAAGGCAGTCCCCGATGCCCTTCACAGGGGTAACACCCAAAGTGTAGAACATGAAACATTGTGTCCTCTCGGCATTAATTTGTACTATATATTTGGTTTCATACTTTTGAATCTTTTTTCACTATTTTCTTTTAACTAATTTAATTTTTCACTAATTGATTCATCATTAAATTTCTCCACATGATACACTGTCAAATTTGGAAACCGCAAAAAAAAAAAAAAAATAAAAAAAAAAAAAATACACACACACTCAAAGAATAAAACGAGGGAAATGATTGAATACCAAATAATTCAGACGCTTTCCTCTCTATCCTACTAAAGAAAGTCTACTTTAAACATTGAAAAAAGTATTACAAAGTGAATTCTTTATATAAAATGAAGGAAGCGTATGATTAATGTTAGAGCAAAAACTCATATTTCAAAGTAAATTTATACAAAAACAATGCAAATTCTCTTAGCATTAAGTTATTTGACACATTATTACTCTGACAATTACTTAAGTCTAAATATGTGTAGCAACTAATTAATTTGACCTACTCCATGTAATCTTAATTTTGTATCAAGAATGGTGTACTAATTATTTAGTATAACCAAAAGTTAAAATGACATTGTTTTATGATATGACCATCGTTATCCCTATCAAATACAGTAAAAGTACTGTATAAACCTGCAAACAATAGCTATCAGTAGCACAATGATGACATAGTCGATCCCACAGGGAACGGACTGCTTAAAATCACAAATCCTATTAACTCCAAACTATTTTGGTTTGCAACCACCTTAGTTTGCTCAGAGAGACTTTTAAAAAGATTAATGAAAAATAAATAACAAACTTAAATTAAGAAAACGAATTTAATCAATGAAATAAAGTATTCCAACAATATGTAAATCACAATAATCACGTGCATGCTAATCATCAACTCAATAATATATTAAATAGCATGTCATCAATCAGTTATAGGTTACCATGAATCCACATCAGACATAACCCAATCTCCCCTTACTTTATCGACAATTACCGTGAATCCGCACAGACATAATTGCTACTCTAATTAACAAGGAACAGGCCGTAAGGCATCGACACCTATTAACCAAGTTAATAGCCTTAAGATCTAGGGAAACCCGATTTTAGTTATTCTTATTGAATTAGCATCTAAGAATTACTAACCCCTTATTCTCTATTACCTGAAGGTAACTTTGCCACTAATTAATCTTGCCCAATAAATATTATGTTATTTAACTGGGAATTAATTGGCTCTACCTAATTCAACTAAGGTGATCAGTCTTAATTAAATATCAGTAATCAAAGTTATGAGCAGAGAATAAGAAGGAACACATGCAATTTAATTTAAGCACAATTCGGTTTCATAACATGCCCGGATTAATTGCTATTACATTATGCCGGAATAAATAATTTAGCTACTCATAATTAAACTAACTACGAACATAATTATTATATGAATCATACTGAAAATAGTTGAAAAGAATAAAATAACTAAGAAAGAAATACTTGATTTGCGATCTGAAAAATAGTCTCAGAGTATGCAACGTCCCGTTTGGGCAAATGGGACCTCTGCCGACAGAAATTCTCCAAACGCAAGAAACGAAACCTACAGCTCTAAAATCTGAAATAGCTATGAAAATATGGAATAATATTCTACTGTCCAGAACGTCCTTCTGTTCTCTCCCTTCTATCCCTTTATATAGGTGTAGAATGGAGAGAAGAACTAATAGTAAACTACTAAAATTCTGTTCCATGTAGGATACTACCAAAAATAATTTCCAAAATAAAGAAGGACAAAATAAATTAGGCAACAGCCCATGCGCAGTATTCATGCTGATAAGAATTCAGATTCCATTCCAATTTCTTCCTGCGATGGTCACTTAATTGGGCATGGGCCTATTTTCTTCATTGGGCTTTTTTTTCAACTTCCTTGGGCTGCTTCAACTTCTTTGGGTTGCTTGTTCTTTTCTTGCTCTTTTTGCATTTGTTTTCTCTAATTATTCTTTTTCCTAAACCCTGCATTTATCTAACAAAAACTTGCACATACTCGTGAGATTTGCCACAAATATGCTCTAAAATTCAGCAGCTAAAGGACACCTATCATTTTAATAAATATAACGATACCATAATCATTTTAAATAAATAACATATAGTGATACATAAAGAGTACATCATTAGACGGTCGAATCCGTGTACAATGGATGTTTATTTTACAATCTTCCCACATATATATTAAGATAATAAATATATATATATATATATTTATATATATAACCAAATTTCGATCACTCTGACCCATTTAAATATCTTAAAATTAAAATACTGTACAACTCATGATTTAAAATCCCCATTTTTCCAATTTCAACATGATCAGTTTAATGATCAAACAAAACCATAAGAATTGCAAATGCCTAGGTACATTGTGTTGGGCTAGGGAAGTAGAAAGAATGTTCATTCAAGCTTATACTTAGCCCTAGGAACCATGCAAAAAGGGCTTGCTGCTTTTCTTTATATATAGGGCAAAATACAAATTACTATAAGGTTTACGAAAGAACAAAACGAACCATGTTGTTTTATAAGTATCAAAATAAACCATTCACGATAGTCACTGTTATTTTTTTTTAAAATACTCTTATTATTGCACAACGAAAATCGTAAGTATAAAGATTTTTTGGTCATTTTACAAAATTTTATAGAATGAAAAGGATATATATATATATATATATATATGAAAAAATAACATTAATCAATAATTTATTTTGTATTTTTATAACTATAGGATTGATTTTAAAGTTAAGTGTAAAAAATTACTCAAACTCTACTCTGATTGTAAATTATTTCTCGAACCTTTAATTTTTGTAATCAACATCCTGAACTATCAATAGTTTCAATGTAGGGTAAATGTTAATCTTAATTTTAAAAATTCTTCATACAAATACCTGATTAATTACCTAATCTTTCAACAAAATTACAAAACTTATATACTAGTATTATTCTTAAGTGCATAATTAGGTATTTTTATGACGAATTTGTAGAATTAAGACTAACGTTTCCCTACATATATTACAATAAATTGATAGTTCAATGGATCGTTTAACAAATTATATATTGAGATGGCAATTTGTCGTTTGAGCTGATTTTTTTTTTTTTTTTTTTTTTGCATTTAACTTTTGTTTTATTCTCTCCATGAAGTAATAAAACAAGATTATATATGTTGATGAGAATTGGAGCTGATCGTGCAATATAATACAAGAACCAAGATTGCTTTTCCAATTAAAAAAATGGATCAAGAGTTTTAAATTTTAATTAATTATGTGGGGGGCAGGAGATCGACATTAATTCATTCATACTTAGCTATAGTAGTGTGTGTGCAAATCTTGGTGCTTCGTCAACCTAAAAAGGCCTCACACTTTTTCCCTTTCTTTTTGGCTGTAATGCATTAAATTAATTAAATTAATAGAATAAAATCATCGAAGTTGCTTAGATTTATGAATAAAAAAGGGTGGGCAAGAGCTAGAAACCAGGAACCAAAACGCCATGAAACACCTCAAAATTCATACACGACAACAAACGTGAGGGTTCCTCGGTGGAAACAAATCCTAGACAGGCTCTTGCTTTATGGTTTCTCTTGTTTCTTTCTTTAATGTTCCATCTCTCTTCTTACTTACTTTACTTTGCAAGAATTAATTAATTGAATTAAATTAAAGTAAACCTCTTGATATATATAAATGGCTCAATTTTGATTGAAATTTCCTCTCTTTTCTTGGTGGGTTTTTTGTGTTTTGTCTCTTGGTGTCCTAAATTGAGAGATTTCTGAAAGAGACACTACAGAAGGCCACCCATATCTCTCCATACATTTGCATGTTCTTCAAGATGAACAATTTGATCTGCATTTAATGCTCATTTCGGTTGGTTCTACAAATATATAGCATTTCAGGCAGTTCATAAGATCGATTAATTCCGACAATTTTCGCTTCTTCTTCTTGATCGATCTCTTCCAATATTAATTCCAAGGGAAATTTGGATTAAATTAAATCCAATGTCAAGTAGAAGGTGTACTATTTCCTTGTGTGTTTTGCATCTAGTAGTACTTCTCCTCTTGTCTCTTGGTGTATGCTCATGTAAGGCGCGGCCTATCGCCATTGGCGTAGTTAAGAAGCAGCTGGAAGTGCCCTCCACGAAGGTTAGTACAGTAATGCTTGTTTTCCCTTACATAATCTCCCTGTTTCGTTAGAATAGTCAGTAGATATAGCTGTTTATGATTGTTATAGGGTATAATTTGAGATGAAACTCTTTTATTAAACCGAGTATGAAGTGTTGTGGTTTGTTATTTATGGTTAAAGGTCTGTTTCTGGTTGAAACTAAAAGAAATTTCAAGAACATCTAGTTTGATTAATTTGAAGCTACAAACTAAACCATCATTTACACATGACATAACATTCAAATTGTGCTAATTAATTAGATAATTGAAAACCTTAGTTTCTTAACAAATTGGATCATAAAATGTGGACAAATCTTTGCAAATTAACATCTAGCTAGCTAGCTAGTTTCAGAAAAGTTCTATTAATTAATGGACAGGTTGTAAAAAAGTTCCTTAATTGTGACTATTTTTAATTAACTCTAGCTAACTAGCTAGTTGCTACTAAAGCTAGTAGATTAAGGATGAGTAGATAAATTTTTATGGTCAATTAAAAAAAAAGTAAAAAAAGAAGAAAAAGAAAGCCCCTAACAGTTTTTTTGTTTCAATTAATATCCAGGCTGAGGAAGAGGCGAGTCATGCTAGGGTTTTGGTTTCAGTTTCGATTTCCAATGCTAAACCCTCCAATGAAAATACGGCGAACGCCGCCAAGCAACGGGAACCAGAAAGCGGTCGGAAACTCGAACATCATCAGGAGCATGATGAGAGAAATGAAGTTACCGGAGTTGCAGAAAAGAGAATAGAAAGTGAGTCTGAAACGAAAAGTGTTTCTTGGACGGTGCCACACCCTAAAGCCGGGGAGCGACAACCAGGTTTTAACTTAGATTATGACCCCCCACAAACCCACCCTCCCGTTCACAACTGATTTCCAGATTTTGGCCATGAATGGTGATTCAGTGAAGCTCCATCTCTGCAAATCTCCATGGATGCAAATTAAGATATGAGTAATTAGTGAGAAAGTTGTATTAATCGATCCAGCGGCCGGCCGGCCGGCCGGCGGGTGACCGGATCAATTAATCGATCTCGTGATGATCATGCATGCATGCTTCATGATCGCTGGTATTAATTATATATAAATATATGACCTAGCTAACATCGTGACTTCAATCTGAAATTATGTACCATGCATGATTTTGATTTCATTGATGTTTATTGACTTCGATCGTTGACTTACGTTTTGATGAAATTGAGGATATATATATATACTTCTGCCCTTAATTTTATCCATCCAAGTTTTATATTAATTGCTTATTTTCGCATGTTCTTCTAACACCTCTCCACCGGTTTCATTAAGAAAGTCTAGTTTGTAAGAAATAATTTGTTTCGTTACTTATTATACCCTTACTAATATAATCATGTGTGTACTTCTCAAATAATCAGTAATGACATTAATAAAAAAAAATAAAATTGTAAAAAATTACTTATTTTAAATATTATACTTAATAACCCATAAAAAATTGAAGGCCAATGTCGTTATCACTCCTTTGCTCTCGTTAGTTCCTAACGGATTTCGTGCAAAAACAGCCTGTGAATTTTGTTAATTAGTTCTATTTGTACAGTGTCATAACAATTTGATCCGGTTATTCATGATATATAGATGTTGCGCTGATATTACGGAACCATTCAATCGTGACATGATAATGGTGAATGATTCCGTAAAGAAAATATAATTTTAAACAAATACATATACATGATCATCAAGCACACACTTGTATATATTGACAGGAAACTAGCTAGTTAGCATTGCACACGGAAGATGCATGATTTAAGCTTGCATGAACTAATCAAACTCTAATTTATCTAATCCACAAAACACTGAAAGCATTTGTCAATTGACATAATTTTAAAAATATTAAAATCGTATCGAAAATTTAAAATATATATTAAAAATTATAAGAATACATATATTTATATATAGTATTCAAAAAAGTCGACAAGAAACGATCGAGCTAGCATTATTCTTCATATCTTAATTTGTAGAGTACGTTTGTGTCTTAAATTATATATATATATATCTTCTTGGGCATTATACTATTAATTGTTAGAAGTAATTACTTGGAGGAGAATCCTTCTTTGAATAATTAGTAAAAATTCAGGAATTCTATAACTAGCTATATATGGCTATGAATTGTTATCTTAATTTATCGAATTTGTGTCTTACTAATTATCATATTTGGATTTGTGTCCCTAACCTTGTATTAAATTATATGCTAGCATGGACGTTAAAGTTTTAACAAATTATATATCGATCGATCTCGGTAGAGGATCAAGATAGTACATAATTTGGGATAAATTTTACGGACTGAGATGTTACTTGGGAAAATTATAAGCCGGGTCAATCGAATAAGATGTAATATAAATCTAACATTTTGAACCAAAATGGAAGGCGTTTGATTTGAGTGACTGAAACGAGAATGCCAGAATGATATATATTGATTCAATAGTAAGAAAGAAATTAACGGGAATCAAATTAAAACCCAAAACTCTTAACAAATTAATTTGGTTCATTCCCAATCATAAACCAAACATTAATTTTTATAATTCCATAAATCCTTTAATTCTCAAACCCTCCAATCAAACGACAAACGCCCTTAATTTATTCAATTATATATATTCATGCATGCGTTACCTTTTATTGATGAATTGGTAAAATTATCCTAATTTTGTCTTAATGCTTAAAATTCCCTACGTAGTTAGAACTTTTTGAAAGGGCTTTCCGTGTGTATCTGGTCTTTTCATTGTACTTTGAATGAAAATGTTCCTCTCAAAATTAGTAAAATTGTACTAACTTTGTCTTTCTATACAATATTATTGGCAATCATTTTGCTATAAATTAATACCACATCTGCAATTAATTGTATATCAAAATTAAAAGTTTTAAGTATAATTAATTCCAATGTCGATCAAATCTCTCTCTCTTTTTGTTCTTCTTCTCCTTCTGGTAGCCATGGTTATCCAGGCATGTGATGCTCGGTTTCTGAAGGTAAATTTTATGATGATGAATTATTTAAAATTTATATTATTTTCTTCGATTTTATTTTCTTGAAAAAAGAAAAACTAATTAGCTAAATTCTTGTGGGGGGGCAGAATGATCATGATGATGATGAAAAGAAGGCAACCCTTGTTGCTCCTGATGAGGTTTCTCCGGTTGCAAAGCAGACGTCAGAATCTGCAGGAATTGTAGACGCCGACGACGACGACGGGGTTGAGGAAGCGGAAATGGCAGCAGAACCTGCAGAGATCGACTTGGATTACCCACCTGCACACGCGCATCCTCCACACAACAACGTCTAAGAGAGACTATACTTACTCTGTAGTACATTAGGATCACTCGCTACGTTGAAGAAAGTAATACTTCAATTTCTTACTTGATTCATCCCACCACGGGGTATATATACAATAGGACTTCTTGTCTTCTAAGAAACAATATACAATTACAATTTATTCTATTACCATAAATATATAATCAGAATATCCTAAATATATACTTGTATTTATAATTAGAATATATACAGCTTTCCATACTCCCCCTCAAGTTGGTGCATAGATGTCTATCATGCCCAACTTGTTAACCGAGCTATCAAATAATTTATGAGATACTCCTTTAGTAAGGGCAACGCCGCTGCTGGAGCGTTGGAAATTGAGAGGCTCCACCTCTGCATTTTGCGCAGAGGTGTGAACAGGAGCCGAGGTCCACTGTTCACAACTCTCCTCCCTTTTTTAAAAAATTTTTTATTCTTTTTTTATTTACACTTTAATCCCTAAATTTATTTTTATCTATTATTTGAATTGATTAATTAAAAACAAACTTTGTTATTATTATAAATTTAAGAGTTTAATTTATTTACTTGTTATTTCATATGTGATTAAAATATAAATAATTATAGTCAACTATACTTAATTATAAAGAGAATTTTAAAATTTTGCATAATACAATTATGAAAAACGACCTTTCAAAGTTCCAAAATTAAAAATATAGTAATTCAAACATTCATATTTATAAAATTACTTAATATTAAAAAGTACATAATATGAAAAGACATTACATAAAATATAAAATAAAAAGACATTACATAAAAGTAAAGAAGATTAAAATACAAATTAAAAAAACACACAGATAATTGTCCAACCGATAAGCACAGGTCATCTCCCAAATGAAGTCGAAACTATCCAAGATGATAATACCGATTTCAAAGTTACCTTGCTCGATATAGGCGAATTCGAGATAGAAATACTCATTTTGAGCTTCGCGACGCAGTTATAGAGCACTTGTGGGAGCGTCATTCGAATGCTATAGACGACTTGGATTAGTAATATTAGTTTAGTAATTTACATTTTATTTTCTAAATAATTATGTAAGTTTTTTTAGTATTATTAAATTTCGTGTGTCGGGACTACTTTTAATTTAGTTTGCATTTTATCAATTTTCATTGCGATATTGATATAGTTATCGTTTATTTATTAACTAAATGAATTTATCATATTAGATGAAATTGCAAAATAAAACAATTAGTTGGGGTTTTTGTATAAAATAACTTGAAAGTACAAAAGTAATCAAATTGAATTTAAAATTATGTATTTGGAGGAATCAAATAAGAATATTCTTGAAAAATTGGAAGGTAGAGTTTTCTGCGGGGGAAAATTTACTGTAGAAACTGAAAATTAGAGGTGGAGGTGACTGGAATAGTTAAAAAATGCTGGAGATACCCTAAGAACATTAGCTAATTGCTCCTCTGAGGTTACAAATGGAAAGCGAATAACTTTCCTATCAAGATTCTCTTTAATGAAATGGCGGTCAACATCCACATGCTTCGTTCGATCATGCTGAACAGGATTATGTGCAATCTGAATGGCAGCTATATTATCACAATGTAAATCCATAGGTATTTGAAGCTTGAAGCCCAATTCCTTCAGAACATTACTGATCCACAACATTTCACAAACTCCATTTGCCATACCTCGAAATTCAGCTTCTGCACTTGATCTTGCAACAACTTTTTGTTTTTTACTATGCCAAGTTACAAGGTTCCCACCAACAAAAGTGAAATATCCTGATGTAGAGCGTCTATCAGTTTTATCCCAATCTGTATATGTATATCCAACAACATCTAACGTATCATTTTTTCCAAATAGTAATCCTTTACAAGGTGCCATCTTCAAATATTTCAAAATACGAAACATTGCATTCATATGCTCTTCACTGGGACAATGCATAAATTGACTAACAACACTCACAGTTTAGGCAATATCAGGTCTAGTATGAGACAAATAAATTAACCTTCCTACAAGATGTTGATACATCCCTTTATTAGTAGGGAATTGATCACGAAGAATAGCAAGCCCATGATTCATCTCGATGGGTGTCGCTATTGGTTTGCAATCCAACATCCCTATTTCAGCAAGCAACTCAAGAACATACTTCCTTTGTGAAAGTGAAATCCCTTTCTTCGACCTTGCAACTTCAATACCCAGAAAATATTTCAGTTGTCTGAGGTCCTTCATTTCAAATTCCTTCGACAGATACTTCCGCAAATCATTTATTCTTTTGGATCATCCCCTGTAACAATCATGTCATCAACATAAACAATTAGAGTTGTAATCTTACCATTCTTGTGTTTGATAAACAAGGTATGGTCAGAATTGCTCTGTTTGTACCCAAAAGCTCTCATGGAATTCGAAAATCTTTCAAACCACGCTCTTGGGGATTGTTTCAGGCCATATAAAGACTTCTTCAATTTACACACTTTACCCACGTCTCTTGGGTTATTCTTCACGCCTGGAGGCATATCCATGTACACTTCTTCCTCCAAATTTTCATTGAGAAACGCATTCTTCACATCAAGCTGGTGCAAGGGCCAATCTTTATTTGCTGCAAGTGAAATTAGAATTCGGACAGTATTGATCTTTGCCACAGGTGAGAAGGTCTCCTCATCATCAATTCCATGACATTGTGTATATCCCTTGGCAACCAATCTTGCCTTGTATCTATCAATAGTTCCATCTGCATTAAGCTTCAAAGTAAACACCCAACGACATCCTACAGTCTTCTTTCCAACAAGTTTGTCAACTACCTCCCATGTGGCATTCCTCTGAAGAGCTTTCAATTCTTCATTCATTGCTGTTGTCCATTTTGGATCCTTCAATGCGTCCTGCACGTTACTAGGAATAGATACAGTAGATAATTGATTAATAACAAGTGCATGTGACTCAGAAAGCCTATGGTTAGACATGCATAAAGTTAGCTATAGGGTATTTAGCTCGAGCTTTGATGTCTGGTTCATATTGCCTTTTTAGAACTCCCTTAGTAACCCTTTGTGATTTCTTAGGTTTAACACTTTCTAACCCAGAAGACTCATTAGAGGTTAAAGATTCCTAAGGTGGATCATTTTGAGCGAGATCTTCAGTTTTTGGTGTAGAAGGGGGGATGTCGTGTGTGTGAGTTTCAGATACATCCTGACCATTTGCTTCTGTCTCATGAGGGAATTGATCACTCGGAACCAAGTGGTCGATTGTCTGTCCATTAAAAGTGTCTATCTCTCGAGACAAATCATTTTCGTTGCTGCAGGAACAGTTTTTGTTGCTGCAGGAATTTCAAATTCAAAGACATCAACATTAGCAATAGAACAAGGATTCCCTTCACTGCTGCTCCACCCCTGAAGGGAAGACTGGGAAACTCCCCTTGAGTAATATGGCTCGGATTCATAGAATGAGACATCAAGAGATATATGCATTCTATCAGTGAGCGGGTCATAACATCTGTACCTTTTTTGGAACTCTGCATAACCCACAAAAATACATTTCTTCGCACGGGGATCAAGCTTGCTTCGATGGTTGTAGTATGTGGACATAAATTGTGCACCCAAACACTAAGGGCTCCAAATTAGGCATAAAAGGGATGGACAAAAGTGTATGAAGCTTCTAATGAGGATTCTTGAACTCAATTACTCGTGAGGGGGTACGGTTGATAACATATGCTGTCGATTTCACTGCTTTACCCCAATAGGATCGAGATACATTCATGCCAAATAGGGAAGCACGAACAACGTCCAACAACTGCCTGTTCTTGCATTTGGCTAAACCATTTTGTTGAGGAATACCTGAATTAGAGGTTTGATGACGAATTCCATTTGACCGGCAAAACTCAGACATAGGGCCATTTACAAACTCTCCACCATTGTCAGATTGAAAAACTCTGATGGATTGTTGGTATTGTGTTGCCACCATTTTGTAAAAATCAGTAAACATTCCAAATACATCACTCTTACTTTTCAGTAATGACACCCAGTTCATATGAGTGCAATCATCAATGAAAGTTACATAATACCGAGCTCTAGAAAAAGAAAGAAATTTTGCAGGACCCTAAACATCGGAGTGAATTTTCATAAGGGGAACAGGACATCTATTAATACTTGGCGAATATGAAATACGGTGGCTCTTAGCCAGTTCACAAATGTCACAATGAAATTCTGAATCACTAACAACCGAAAACAAATGAGGATGCAACTTCTTGATATAACTAAAGGACAGATGTCCTAAACGACGATGCCATAACCATACCACTTCCTTTGCATTATTGACCCTTATGACCTGATTAGCTTGCCCCAAAATATTTTTGCGTTTCTCCCCAGTCTTCCAAGTAGTACAATTTCCCCCTTCTAACACCATAACCAAGAATCTGCCGAGTCAGAATGTCTTGAAACACACAAAAAGTTGGATAGAACATCACAATACATGCAAGTGTTCGAGTAATTTGAGAGATAGACAATAGGTTACAAGCTAATGATGGAACAACTAAGATAGATCCAAGAGTTAGAGTATTAGATAACACAATAGAACCTTCTCCGCTAACCAGAGTTGGAGTACCATCAGCAGTGGAGACAGCATTTTGAGGGGAAGCTCTAAGATTTTCCACAAGGTTAGGGTCATTGGTCATATGGTCAGATGCACCTGAATCAATTATCCATGTACTATTCGGAATAACCTTATAATTCATACCTGACTGTGCTACATTAGCGGAAGCATTGTCTAGGTGCGCACTCTCAGCAGTAGCAATGGCAGCCTTGCCTATATTCTTTCGTGGCTTCTTGGTGAAGTCCAACCAATCAGGGTAGCCAATCACTTCATAACATCTCTCCTTGCTATGGCCCAATTCTCCACAAATATTACACTTCTTATTTGCATATGGATTTGATTTACCTATAGGGCACCGAGAAGGAGGACCAGAGAAGCCTGCAGGCGTAACTGCCCTACTTTGGACCGCCAAAATAGAGAATTCACTAGATAAACAACACCCCATAGCCGTTTCTCAGATTGCGCCTTGCGGATGTAAGCATAGCTCTGTTCCAAGGAGAATTTAGGTTCCTTGCGCAAGATCTCTCCCCGCACATAATCATACTCTGAATCTAGTCCACACAAAAACATATGAACACGCAATCGTGACACCATTGAGGTCTCATGGACTACAGCTGCAACCTTATTATTCTGAGAGGTCACCCTTTGATCAATCTCCTGGAACATGGCCACCAATTCGTTGTAGTAGGTAGGGAGAGGTCGATCATTCTGCCTTGCTTCAAAACACTTCTTGTTTAATTCAAAGATTTGAGTTTCATCAGAGTCGTCATAAAACGTTTTATCCACCGCTTCCCAAATATCTTTTGCAGTAGGAAGACCAATATATCGGTTCATAAGAGAGGTCTCCATGGAATCAATAAGCCAACTTTTTACCTTTTCATTATCTGTGGCCCAAACTTCATATCCTGGAGAACTCAGATAGGGTTCAGCCTTTGCGCCTGTCAAATAACCAATCTTTCCTCGTGCTCCAATGCGCATCCGCATGAGGGGAGCCCATATGGTGTAGTTGGATTCATCCAACGAAACACAGAGTTGTCTTGTTGGGTGTAGTGGTGATGAATGACTTGTGGGGATGAAGGAGTTTCTGGCACAATTGATTTTTCAAGATTTGATTGATTGTCATCAATTATAGATCCGGCCATGGAAGAATTTAGGTTTTGAATTTCGAAAGAGAGAGAGAGGAATTCAGAGTTGAGATTAAGGTTTGAGATTCAAGAATTCGGGGAAAAAAGTAAAAATAAACTACAAAACAAGTTCACAGGATTGAACTTGCCCTGATACCATGAAGAAAGTAATACTTCAATTTCGTACTTGATTCATCCCACGACGGGGGTATATATACAATACGACTTCTTGTCTTCTAAGAAACAATCTACAATTACAATTTATTCTACTACCATAAATATATAAGGGTGAAATGCACCAAATACCATATAACTATCGGCCTTTGCAAAAAACACCACTTTCCTTTAAAAACTGCAACTACAAGCACTTTACTTTCAAAACGTGCGGCCAATACCACTATGTTAGTCAATTCCGTTAAGTAACTAACAGTCAAAAAAAGATAGGGGCAAAATCGTCATTTCACACGTTGCGGCACTGTTCATCGTTCTCCCCAAAAATTTCCGGCACTGTTCATCGGCCGATTTTTTTTTTTTTTTTCTTCTTCTTCTTCCGATTATAATTATAATCGGAAGCTAAGGATGCTGGGTTTCATCCTTCAATCCTCCATTTGAATTATAATTGGAAAAAGAAGAAGAAAAAAAAAAAAATCGGCCGATGAACAGTGCCGGCCTTGAACAGTGCCGGAAATTTTTGGGGAAGACGATGAACAGTGCCGCAACTTGTAAAATGACGATTTTGCCCCTGTCTTTTTTGGGACTGTTAGTCACTTAACGGAATTGACTAACAGAGTGGTACTGGGCACACGTTTTGAAAGTAAAGTGCTTGTAGTTGTAGTGTTTAAAGGAAAGTGGTATTTTTTGCAAAAGCCGATAGTTAAGTGGTATTTGGTGCATTTCACCCAATATATAATCAGAATATCCTAAATATATACTTATATCCATAATTAGAATATATACAGCTTTCCATGTACTTCTCGTGTTTTAAATTGTATTTTGTTTTTGTAACTCAAAAATAGTTGTAACACTGTTTTTAAGTAATGGACGGAGGAATTAATTAATTAATTAGTAGTGCTCATTACTTCTTTTAAGGATCTATTCGATAGAGGGTTTTAAAAGGGTTTAGGAAAATCTGTCATATACAATACTTCAAGAATATATATCATATGCAAAAAGTCTCACACGAAGAAACGATTGAGTAGTAATATATATTAGGATGATCCTAATATATACATATATAAAATAGGTAATAAAATTTCTGGAAAATTTATGTTTCTCTGACGTCTACGCATATTCTTAATTTAATTTGTAGAGTTCGTCTCTAAAATTATATATATACTTTCTTGCTCATTATATTATTAATTTGTCGAAGTAATTAATTGAAGGAGAATCCTTTGTTGTATAATTAGTAAAATTCAGGAATTCTATCACTAGCTATATATGGCTATGAATTCTCTTTTCTTAGTTTATCGAATTTGTGTCTTAATAATTACTCATTTCATCCGAATAAAAAAGTCTAGTAATATATATGTTTATAAGACACGTACAACTTTAAAATGAACTATTAATGGGACGGAAAGTGTATATTTATGGATTTTGGTCCCTTTGCTAAGAATGAATAAGCAAGTTATAAAGAGTACATATGATTGTCCCAAAAAAAAAAAAGGAAAAAAAAGATGAAAGGTGATTAATGAGAATATGTGTTGATCTACCAAGGAAATAATAACCTCTAAAGCAGCTAGAGCAGCGCCTAATTAAAAATGAAGCGAATTATTGTTTGTATCTAGGGTTGAGCAAAATAATCCAAAAGCCATCCGAACCTTTGATTCGATCTGAAATTTCGTATCGGATTTTCTTTCCCGGATAACGTTTGGTTTTGAATTTTTTTTTTGGATAATCCGAAACGGACCCGGAATAGAAATTCACCAAAAAAAAACTAAAATTAAAAAAAAAAAGAACCATGAGTTTCGGATCGAATCGCTGTTTTCAGATCGAAATCCTCGATTTCGGATCGAAAACTGCGATTTCAGATCAAAACACGGTTTCGATAAAACCGCGCCCTCGGATTAAAATCCGAAACCGATCCGAAACTTAGGATTCAGATCGATTTGGAGTGAATTTGGATCGATTTTTGCTTTTGCTCACCCCTATTTGTATCATAAGAACCCCTAAGTCCATGTCGCAATCGCCCACTCGAAGGAATATGTGCATTTAAATTTTTTCATGTTGTACCCATTTGAAAATCTTTTATTAAATTATATATGTTGGGCGTTAAAATTTTAACAAGTTACATCGCAATCACGGTAGAGGGATCAAGATGTTACTTTATATATTTGGATAAATTTTAAGAATCCAAATGTTACTTTTGGTAAATTATAGGGTTGACTGAGATGTAATTTATATTTTGGTCATCGAAATGTAGTTTTCTGGAACTATAGGGTCTGACATATTTTAGCAAAAAGGTTAAATAATGAAATGTACATTATTTATACAGTAGTAAAGATACTAATTTCAAATAATTCCTCACAACTTTTTAAAACAAGTGATGTGACATGCACATTTGTTACTATTTTTATGAAATAATTATTAGTATCTATTAAAATTGATCAATGGATGCATGTCACATAACTTGTTATAAAAATTGTGATAAATTACTCCATCCGTTTCATTAGAACAGTCTCCTTTGAAATTTACTTTTTGTTCCAATAGATCGATGAGTCCATTTTCAATTTTTTTTTTCCCTCTTCCTACCCTTACTAATATAATCATGCTTGGTCCGCAATTATAAATGAAATAAATGATGTCAAATTAGTTATTTTAAGTATTGGACCTTGACATTCATAATATATTATACATTGGTCAAAGTTGACTCTTATAATGTATCGTAGGGAATAGTTGAGATGAGTATCATTATTCTATTCAATTATATATCTTTCACGCATTACCTTTTATTTTTATTTTTACGAATTATTGTTCAACTAATTAATTACTTGAAGGGAAAAAAATGTTCCTTTCTAGATAGTAAGATTTTGCTCACTTTATCTTTCTATACATTCGGGGGAGAGTTTGCTTCTCCAAAGTCCCAAATTTCTAGCTAATCAAATTCAAGAACCACATTAATTATACTCCTTCCTTCCGTTTCTATTATAAGAGTTAAGTTTCTAACGCTATTTTTAGTACTAAAAACCAGCTGATCTTCTAATAAAACGGAAAGAATAACGCGTTTTCAAGGATCATTGACACTAATCATTTCGCTATAAATTAATTTTACTCCTTCAAAATTGCATATCAAAAAACTCTCACGAGATTAATTTTGATATCATTCCTAGCTAGTAATAAAATTTGATCCAAATGTCGATCAAATCTCATTCTCTTTTTGTTCTCCTTCTCCTTCTGGTAGCCCTGGCTGTCCAGGCATGTGCCGCTGACCCTGATCAAGAAGAGGTGAATTTTACCTTAATTCATGGTTGTTCATGATGAATTATTTCATTAATTTATATTATTTTCCTTTTTCTTCTTGGAAAAAAAATAAAACTAATTAGATTCTTTTGGGGGGCAGGATGGTCATGCTGAAGAGCATATAACCCTTGTTGTTCATGATCCTGCAAAGTTTGCGTCAAAAAAATCTGATGATATTAACTTGAATAACCACGATGATGATGATGATGCTGATGAAGAGATCGTCTTGGATTATGGATCACCAAAAACACATCCTCCACAACACAACTAAGAGAGTGGATCATTCGCTACGTCTCATATAATAAATCGTATTTTCAATTGTATTTTGTGATCCGAAAACGATTGTACGACTTTTTCTATGTGATGGATGGAGGGAATAATTAATTAAAATTAATTAATTAATTAGTTCTCATTATCTTCTCTTTAAAAGATTGTTTGAACATTAATGTATCAATAAACAAGAAGCACTAGTGTTATATATGTAAAATAAAAATTATAATAAGAAAGGTGAAGAAAAATTAAATTAGTATTTGATTGGTTAAATTAAAATATCATTGATGTTATTAGTGATATAAATAGTACTTTGAATGAATTAGAGGAAAGGATGTTTATAGAAATCCACTCATCAGACTCTTAAATGTAATTATTTTATTATTTTTCAAAAATACTCTTAATGCAGTATACAATTTTTTAAAATTTAATATCTGAGTTTGAGCTCAAAAGCTTGCTCTACTCCGAGCTCATGTCAAAATATTTATGTTCAATTGAGCTCGAACCTGACTATTGTTTATCAAACCATCTCGATTAGACCCCACATCGGAATCAACTCAACTTGTTTACTACCCTTTAGCCCGTCATTGGCATGAAAAATCATACAAGAAAGTTAGCATGTCTTTTAGGGTAAAAAAGTAATGTAGGAAAGGCAATTTTTTTCCCACGAGAGACTAATTACTACAAATTAGTTGTTTAGATTGCTAATTGCTATAATTCCGGGTATATATTTTGGTATTAAATAAGACTATTTTATTGCTAGCACAATTATTTGTCAAATGGTTTATTATCGGAGTAAATATGCATGCTTTTATAAACAATTTACTTTGAATGGTAAACTATTATCCACGCAAAAACATCATCCATAAATAAAGTTAAAAGTGGTTGGTTCTTTTATTAATTTCTTTCCGTTTAGAACAATATTGGGCTTGTATGGCATCAAATCAAAGTTTGGTTTCAAATATTGGTTTAAATTGATTTCAAAAATATAAAAATTGCATTTATAACGTGGATGATGTGGCATTCACATGATGGGAATAGCATGAAATGAACATGGGGACCAAGGATAAATAATGGAAAGGGAATTCACACTCAGAAATGAAAATGATTAAAAGAATGAAAATATAGTGTGAAAGTGTGGAGTGAATAATATGGTATTACTTGATAGTTATATTTGACAGTTTTAATTTTAGATATTTAATGAATTTGTGTCATGTGAATGTCACGTTATAATTTAGTTCTAAATTTTCAGTGAGTGTATCATTACTATAATGGAAAAAGAGCTAGGATACACAGTGAAATTCGGAGTGAATTTGCTCATTAACTAACGTGTCAACCACAGAGAAAAATGTAACTGAATAAAATTGTAACTGCCAAATAGTTCCAATCATATAGGGCTTGTTCTTTTTGGGCATTTTGAAAACGATTTTAAAAACAAGTTTTGAAAAATAGTTTTATAATGTAAAAAGTGTATTGAAAATGTAAAAAGTAGATGCTGAATAGTAAAAAATTGTATTAAAAATGATGAAATATGATTAAAGTATATTAAATTTACTGTTAAAACCAAAACCACTTTCAAAACGAAATAAAAAGAACATGCCCATAATATGTCAATTTGTTCAATAATATGTCAATTTGTTCAAGTGATTTCTATCACTCTTCTAATCATTTTTCAATGGGAAGAATATGTAAAACACAAAATTAAGCCCAACATAAATTTATAGACTGGCCCAATAATTGGCCCATTAATAAGGAAGCATTCCCGCCCAAACCCATGAGAGAAGAATTTAAATTAGTCGTTAGCAGCGTCGGAGGCTACGGCGGGAGGAATTGTCGACGCCGGAACAGAAAAATATATGGAGGCGAAAGAAGCAGCCGGAGCTTCACTGGACTCCCTCATGTCGTCCTTCAACGCTCGCATTGCCGAGCTTCAACAACTCGTCATCGCTCGTAACAGTTAAATTTCAGTTTTCCCTCTTCCCCTTTTTCCATATCTTTCCCACTTAATTGTTTTCCTTCAAATCCATTGGAAGATCTAAAGATTCGGTAATTCATCGGAAAATAAGCTAATAACAAATGTTTGCAGTGTATCCGGCTTCTAGCATCAGCGAATTATCCGCAATAGATGCAGCGTTGCAGGCAATGGAGCTTCAGGTCCTGAATATCAAAGCCCGGTTGCGTGAAGAGACTCAAACGATCCCAAAAGCTAAAGTACTGGTTTCATGTGTTTTTTCTTATAACATTTTAAGGTCTAATTTTCATTGTCTCATTTGGGATTTTAACGTTTAGGGTTCCAAATATTGCATGCCAAAATCTGAAATTTCCTAAATTTTATCGTCTCCTCTCTTTTTTGTTGAGATTTCAATGACCCATTCGTCCAAATTGCATAAGATGAACAATCTGGAATGTGATTCTTTCTTCTTTTTTTGGCCCGGAGGGTGGGGGTTGATTTTTACTGTTTATTGGATGCTTTAATGGTCATGGGGACAACAAAAAAAAAATTGCTATTAGATCTAATTGAAATGAGGTCACCCATGTTGGATATCCGACGCTCATTTCTTAGATTTCTCCTGCTGCCGTGTTTCACATGGGGGAACAAGGGGGAGAGGGGGTGGTTTTGGGGGTAGAAGGGGGTGGTTGCTAAGTGCTAACAACAACAATAATGATGCTAACAGAAATTGTAAAGGAATTAATTTAGAACTAGGAAAAGTAAAATTAGAGTGTCTTTAGTTGTTTCTGTAGCCCTGAATGGTTGCTGTGCTTTCAGAAGCTGATTGAGGAGTCTTTGAAGCAGCAGAAGAAACTCAATGACATGTCTGCTTATGTTCCGCAATCTCTACCTGAAAGGGTGACTAGCACGAACCAGAGTTACAGAAAATGGTTAGGCAATAACTTTTGTGAAGTTCTCGCATCTGATGGCTATTGTGTTATTGGCATATTCATGTTCTTCATTTGTGTTCTTTTGGGTGGATGTATGATAGACCTATGTTTGTTTCATTTCGTCCTTAGTGTGCCTTTGGAACCTCGTGAAGATGATCTGAATTTTGATTCATTGAAGATTGAGGAGCCTGCTGTACCCAAAGTAAGGAGAACTTTGTCTCCGTGTGTGTACTATTTTTCTTCTTCTTTTTTCCCTAAAATATCTTTTTGAATCAAGTGTCAATGCCTCATTATACAATTACATTTAATCCCAATAGATTAGTCCTTTGAGCATTGTTACTTCCAGTGGGTGCTCTATGCTACCCCAGTACACGAATTCAATACCTACTTCATATTAAATGTGCAAATGATCTTCTATTATCTTAGGTCCAGATGAAAAAGAGCCGTGCCACTGCACCAGTCTGGTACCTTACTGCAGATGAACTTATTTCCTTGCCACAGTAAGTATATTCCAGTTTTACTGTGTAGCTTGCCATGAGGAACTTTTGTTCTGCCTACTTTTGCAAATTTGTCTGTAATTTATTGACATATTTTATTCTTATTAGTTATTACCTCCCTCCAACTCAATTGTTCCGCACATCATTTTCATTCACCTTCGAACTGGGGGAAAAATACTTTAAATATTAGCCACATATCCGGTGCTTATGTAGATCAATTGTAATTCTAAGATTATCAAAATGTAGGTACATGAAAGGAAGGCTGACTCTGGAGAAGGTTAATGCAGCTATTAATGATATGGCAGCTTATGCTGATGCCAATGCCCAACTCATTGCGGCTCCACGAAAGAAGGTACTTAGTCCAAGCTCATATTCTTTACTTTTCATTTGGCCTATTACAGCGATTTTGTATCACCGATCCTGATTATGCCTTCTTCTCTTTTGCTGAAGCTGAACGAGACTACACTGGAAAGAGCACTGGTGAGTAAAACTTGCCCCGTAAAGTTGGCTTCTTATCATTAATTAACCAAAGTTAAAGCTCTGATGCTTTTGTGTGTCAAGATGATATCGGTCCAAAATGCCTTCTTCCTCAAGAGACTATCCTTTGGAAAAGTTATGCAGGGAATTTTCTGATAATTCCCTGATAGACCAATCAAAGGGCTATGTTTATTCTTGTAATAATACTGAACTATATGTGAGTTGGTGTAGAAATTGTTAAAGGGGCGGTTCATTTAATCTTGTTATTGCCATTTTAAGAATCTTCTCAATTAGTCTATCAAATTAGCTGCATTCTCCTGCCCCTATATGTCAAGTTGCTTGTGATATATGTTCATAGCATATAAAGTTTTCTACTTCTTGTAGGAGCTAAGAGAGATTGCAATGTCTGAGGCAGTTAAGGGAAAGCATTTCTTCCTGGAAAGTGACATGAAGGGGCCTTCACTGAAGTTCGACACTACAGGAAAAGGAATATTGACCGTGAGTATTTCTTGTTTCACTTACGTGAAATCACTCTCAGTAGAATCTGCAAAATAACTGAAAAATTCATATCGATAATGGAAGTTTAAGTAAACTGACATTCCCTTGGTTCGCTAAAATAAAAAAACTGCTCGATTTGTATATGAATCTGCATTCAGAATGATCTTGAAAGGTGAGAATGCAAACTAACTGCAGTTAGTTGATGGAATGTGGAGCTAAGCTTGGAGAAACACTTTGCAGGTACTTAGACATGTTGGGCGCATTAGTGAAAGCCGAATCGGACATCACCGTGTGATAATTCTCTTGAGGCCACAATGAGTTGCTTGCAGAACTTGAACATCCTTAATTGCTGTGTGTCTTAGCTTGTTGTAACTGAACTAGGATTAGAGGAAAGACTTGTATTTCATACCATTTGTACATGTATATATATACATCAAACAAACTCACCAACCACACTCACACCACCACCCAACCACTCACCAACACCTCACCACCACTCACCAACTACTCACCAACCACACTCACCAACTATACTTATTATTCTATAACACTCCCCCTCAAGCTGGATCATAGATATCAATCATGCCCAGCTTGTTACAAATGTAGGTAACCCGAGCTCCATTGAGAGCTTTTGTGAAGATGTCCCCTAACTGTTCTCCAGTCTTCACGTATGCTGTATCAATCAAGTTTTGCTGGATCTTCTCTCGAACGAAATGGCAGTCAATTTCTATGTGCTTAGTTCGTTCGTGGAAAACAGGATTTGAGGCAATATGAATTGCTGCTTGATTGTCGCACCAAAGTTTTGTTGGTCCTGAGGCTTTGAAGCCCAATTCACCTAGGAGTTGAGAAATCCACACTACTTCTGCTGAAGCATGCGCCATTGCTCGATACTCAGACTCTGCACTTGATCGAGATACCACATCTTGTTTCTTGCTCTTCCATGAGACTAAATTACCACCAACAAACACACAGTACCCAGTAGTGGATCTTCGATCAATCTTAGAGCTTGCCCAATCAGCATCTGAGAAACATTCAACATGATTCTGCCCATGATTCTGATATAGAATTCCTCGTCCAGGGGCTCCTTTTAGATAACACAAAATCTGTTCCAAAGCTGACCAATGATGGACTGTAGGAGAAAACATGAATTGGCTTACAATGCTGACTGAGAAAGCAATGTCAGGACGAGTTACTGTGAGATAATTCAGTTTGCCCACTAGTCTTCTGTATCTCTCCGGATCTTCAAAGGCTTCTCCATCCTTAGTAAGTTGATGATTAGGAAGCATAGGAGTACTGCATGGCTTAGCTCCTAGCTTCCCAGTATCTGCCAACAAGTCCAAAACATACTTCCGCTGGGATAGAAAGATCCCCTGTTTGCTCCTTGATACCTCAATTCCCAAGAAATATTTTAGAGGCCCCAAATCTTTAGTATTGAATTGACATTGAAGAAATGATTTTAATGACGAAATCCCCTGCACATCATTTCCAGTGATAACAATGTCATCAACATATACGACCAGCAAAATGACTCTTGAATCAGAGTGCCTATAGAAAACAGTAGGATCACTCTTACTCTTCTGCATCCCAAATTCCTCCACTGCATTGCTAAATTTTCCAAACCAAGCACGAGGACTCTGTTTCAGCCCATACAATGACTTCCGAAGACGACACACCTTCCCACACTCCCCCTGAGCAACAAAACCAGGAGGTTGCTCCATATACACCTCCTCTACAAGATCACCATGTAGAAAAGCATTTTTCACATCTAGCTGGTGCAAAGGCCAATTCCTTATGGCAGCCAATGAAATAAATAGGCGAACAGAAGTCAATTTGGCTACCGGAGAGAACGTGTCTAAATAATCAATACCGTAAGTCTGAGCATAGCCTTTAGCAACCAACCGTGCTTTGAGACGAGCTATAGACCCATCAGAGTGAAACTTGACAGTAAACACCCACTTACACCCAACTTTTCTTCCCATATGGTAACTCAACCAAGTCCCACGTGCCATTTTCAGTTAGGGCATTCATTTCATCAATCATGGCTGCCCGCCACCCAGAGTGGGATAGGGCCTGTTGTACTGACTTGGGTACTTCAACTGAGTCAAGAGAGGCAATAAAGGCACAAGAAGCAGAGGATAACTTGTTATAGGTAACCAAAGAAGAGATAGGATAGGTACATTGGCGTTTACCTTTGCGAAGGGCGATAGGTAGATCAATGTCACAAGGGGGAGGATCCGATGAAGAAGAGGGAGGATCCGATGAAGAAGAGGGAGAATCCGATGAAGAAGAGGATACCAGTTCCGGACTTGAATCAGGAGGACAAGGGCGTCTCGAATACACCTGAGTGATGGGGGGTCGAGGTGGAGGGAGTTCTTGAACAGGCTCTGGACTAGAGATATGATAGATTAACATTTCATCATGTTCCTTTGGAGAGGCTGGTTGTGAAGACTCACTAAAGAAAGGAATCCGTTCATGGAATGTGACATCAGTTGAGACCAAGTATCTTTTTAACAGAGGAGAATAACACCTATACCCTTTTTGTAAACGAGAGTATCCCAGAAAAACACACCGTAGGGACTTAGGATCCAGTTTTGAAACTTGTGGACGGACATCACGGACAAAACAAGTACACCCAAGATACGAGGCTCAAGGGGAAAAACAGGTTTTCTGGGAAACAGAGTCTGATAGGGTGTCCGATGTAGTAAGACAGTAGAGGGCATTCGATTGATCAAAAAACATGCAGTAGAGACTGCATCAACCCAAAAATGTTTAGGGATATGAGCTTGAAACATGAGGGCTCTAGCTGTCTCTAATAGGTGTCTGTTTTTTCTTTCAGCAACTCCATTTTGAGATGGAGTATCAACACAGGAGGATTGGTGAAGAATCCCATTTTGGGTCATATATGTTTGAAAGGGTCCAGAGAAATACTCTTTGGCATTGTCACTGCGCAAGATTTTAACCTGAACATTGAACTGTGTTCTAATTTCAGCACAGAAAGATTGAAAATGAGAGAGTACTTCAGCACGGGATTTCATGAAATAAAGCCAAGTCATACGGGAAAAGTCATCCACGAACGTAACAAAATATCGAAAACCATTTGATAAGACTGAACAAGGTCCCCAAACATCAGAATGAACTAGATCAAAGCTATGACTAGCCCTTTTATTGATTCGCGGGACAGAGGACAACCTATGATGCTTAGCAAATTGACACGACTCACAATCTAGAAAGGACATATGCTGAAACTGCGGGTATAACCTTTTTAGGGATTTAGGGACGGGTGACCTAACCGACAATGAATTTCAAAAGGAGATAGAGTGCTGGCACAGGCTACAGGTCGAGGTATTTGGGTATCCAAGATGTATAGCCCTCCTGACTCGCGCCCTTTACCAATAATCTGCTTCGTCATAAGATCCTGGAAAAGGCAGTAATCAGGAAAAAATGAGACAAAACAATTGAGAGCTCGTGTGATCTTGCTAATAGATACAAGATTAAACGCAAATTTAGGTAAACAAAGAACAGATTGCAAGGGCAAAGTGGGTGTAACATTAACTGTGCCAGAGCCAAGAACATTAGAGATCGACCCATCTGCTAAGGTGACTGAAGAGCGATGTGTATGAAAGGTGGAAAGAAGGTTTGCATTACCCGTCATGTGGTCTGAGGCACCAGAATCAATAACCCACTGAGAAGATGAGAGGAGACATGTCTTATTGTTACCTGACTCAGCAAGGACAGTGATAGATTGAGGCCTTTTTGATGCCTCCTGAAACTGGATGAATTTGGCATATTCATCTGTAGATACTACATGAGTCACCCCTTGTTTTTGTTGAGCCATAATAATTTTCTAGAAATCAAATAGTATGAGCCAACCAACACACGCAAACAGAGAAGAAGACCAAGACTGCACACTTGGGCAGAGAAACACAAGAGAAATAGGACTGCACACTTGGGCAGAGAAAAAAGGAAAACAGCACTGCTCACTTGGGCAGAGAAACAAAAGGAAAACAACACTGCTCACTTGGGCAGCAAACTGAACGAGAACTGAATTAAAAGATTCTGAGTTGCACTGCTCACTTGGACAGTACAGAAAAATTCCTAAGCTCTGATACCATGTAAACTGAACTAGGATTAGAGGAAAGACTTGTATTTCATATACCATTTGTACATGTATATATATACATCAAACAAACTCACCAACCACACTCACCACTCACCAACCACACTCACCAACCACACTCACCACTCACCAACTACACTCACCAACCACACTCACCAACTATACTTATTATTCTATAACACTTGTGAATAAGTTCTCATTCAATTGGTATGCACTTTTCTGGGATATGCTTCATCGTTATTGGTCTCACTGAACTCTGCCCTGTTAATGTTCTATTGTTTCAGTGGTGTTTTCTGTATCTTGCTACATCAATGTTTATATATTTACTATTTGTTACTACAACTGTTTCCTTTTCTTTTTTCTTGAAAGAAGGATTATCGAATAGTTTTTTCAGAAGCTCTCATTCTTGTAATAGTAATTCTATAGGGCGAATTGCATTTACCTTCCTCGAGTTTTGATGAAATTGCATAGAGTTTTCTAACAATGACAATCGCACTTTGATTCGTTCAAAGTTTTTCAGAATGGAATTGTTATTTGCAGGAATCAAATTACTATTTACATGAACATTTTTCTATAAATAGTCTATTTTGCCCTTTAGCTAAAAAAAATAAAATAAAAATAAAACTCATTTACACTCATTCATTTTTCACTCACACGTGTATCTAAATATGGTTGGTAGTCACGAGGACGATACATATTATACGGTAAGTAAACAATCTTTATATTTTTTTATGTAAAGTTTGTTTGTTTAAAAAAAAAAAAAAAAAAAAACCTTATCTGGCCTGAGATTTTGCCCAAAAAATCCCAAAATAGACGAGATTATGCAAGAAATATCGCCATTGCCAAAAAAAAGGGGATTTTGGAAGAAAATCACACTCCCTGTGAGCGTGATTTTGATTCCAAAATCCCATCTTGGGCGGGATTTTCAATCCAATGCGGGATTTTCATTGCTTGAATATGATTTTTTTTACCGAGTGGGATTTTTATTGCTTGAATATGATTTTAAAAAAATATATATTTATAACTAAGGGTAAATGGGTTTTATTTTATTGCTTGAATATGAGTGTAAAAATATTTATTGCATGAATATGAGTAAATGGGTTTTATTATTATTTTAAGCTAAAGGGCAAAATAGACTATTCACAAGAAAATGTTCTTGTGAATAGTAAATAGTATGCCCGGTTCAAAATAACAAATAAGTCCACAAAATGACAAAAACTTGTATTCGATGGTCTGACTATACGCACACAAGCTTAGCTTATGATATATCATTGTTAGCATGTAATGTATTGCATGTACTATTACAATATATTGCATATCACATATATATCTAATGTAGTGTGCATCGTATATAACTCTGACGTATTGCAAATATATTAAATCAACAAGTATCGTATATAGTAAAGAAAACACGAGTATCGATAGGAGTGGGCATGGTTTAGTCGAATTCGAAAATCAAACCAAATTCGAATTCAGTATTCGAATTATGAATTCGGTTTTAGAATCGGTTTTCGAATTTGGTATCCAAGCTGAAAACTGATTCGAAAACCGAATTGGGATATATGATTTATATTTTTTTTAATTTTATACTTCTCATTTTTTTTAACTCCTCTGCCTCACTACATCTCCCCCCCCCCCCCCCCCTCCCCCTCCCCCTCCTTTTTCTTTCTTTTCTTTCTCCCTGCGAACCCACCTCTGTTCCCTCTTCTTCTCTTTATCTATTTTCTTTCTTCTCTTCATTATCTTTCTTTCTTGCTCTTCCTATTTCCTTCTCCCATCTCTCTTTCATTTTCTTCTCTTAGCCATCAAGTTTTTGGGAGAAGGTTATGGTGGTGTTGATTGTTGTTATTGGATGGTGGAGGTTGTGGATCTGGGAAGGGGTGGCGACGATGGATCTAGAACTGGACGATGCTTCTTCTCTTCATCTATTTTCTTTCTTCTCTTCATTATGTTTATTTCTTTACTCTTCCTATTTCCTTCTCTCATCTCTCTTTCATTTTCTTCAAAGCATTATTGTGTTAAACTATTAATTCTGGAAACAAATTTGTGAATTCGGTTTCCACGGTCCAAACCGAATTCGAATTACGAATTCGATTTGGTTTTTTCAGTTTTATAACGAATTATGTTCGATTTTCGAATTGGCCAAAAAAATTTAAAATTCGTAGAAACCGATTCGTGCTCACCCCTTAAGTATCGAGTCTATTTTGATATATCACGTATTGATAAAAATAAACGTATCAATTTTAGCTGTTAAAGTATTGTCATTGAACTGTCAGATGGTTTGTACAAGAGACTCTCTCCCACAAACTGAGCATATTTATAATTTTAGCAAAACGCAAGGGAAGTAAATGCAATTGTCAAAAAATTCAAAGGAGTATTTGTATTTTCGCCAAAACTCAAGGAGAGAAATGTAATTCCCCCATTCCTATATAAGATATGATAACTCTCGAGTGGGGTAGACGTCACTGTGACTTATAGGTGACTGAGGCAAAGCAAAGCTCCATTACAGTCTTTAAACTTGACCTTTGAAATTGCCTCCACAGACCTTATATAAAACCATGGATTTTTTTCTGTGGTGAACATGCCTAACCAAGATCGATCAATGGCGTTTTACTTTGCTATGGTCCTGAATCTGATTGTGTTAGTTTCCTCCGTCGCAGCGGTGAATCAATCCTCCGCCATAAAAGAATGGTGCGAAAAAACCTACAACCCCAAGCCCTGCGAGGATCTCTTGACCGCCAACCCAAATTACACCGCCCGACCAATCACCGGAAAAGCCGATTTCGTCAAGATATCGCTGCAACTCGCGTACGATCGCGCCGTCAACGCCTCGAGGACCGCCCGCGCGCTCGGCCCCAAGTGCGCGGATGAGCGCGAGAAGGCCGCGTGGGCCCAATGCGTGGATCTCTACGATAAAAACGTCGTCGTTCTCAACCAGACCACCCAGCATGTGTACATCAACTGCGGTCAGGGAGAGGATCCGGCGCCGGTCAAATGTACGGCTTTTGATGTTCTGAGGGCGACTCTAGAAAACATTGACGACTGCCAGGACGGATTTCTCGATATCGATATGACCGACAACGTGATGCTTTTGATCCGCGACGGCGTGCTGGAAGATCTGATCGTCAACGCGCTAGCCTTGGTCGGTGACGGTGACGGCAATCCAAGCTAAAGATTTTATGTGGGTCCTGTGTCAGTTCTAGTAATTAAAGTAGAAAAATGAATTTGCTGTTGAAGTTGGATTCAGTAAATGGAATTCTATAGACTTTTTTTTTTTTTTAACTAAATTCTATAGACTTTGAATTCTATAGAAAAATGAATTTGGGTAATCTTATTATGTTCAATTGTCTTGGCATCAGATCTATTGCCCCTAAATGCCCCTAAATGTTGTGACCTTAATTTGTCTTCCCTCACATATATAAGAGGCTCATTAGTGGATCCACTAATTGGCCCCCTATATATGTGAGGGAGGACACATTAGGATTTGAACCAGTCATTGTCACTGTCAATGAAATGTCACACATACAATAGAATCTAAAGTCCAAAATAACATATGATATACCAAGAATGCCCTTTTGGCTGAGTATCGGGACATGGCTCAATTTACGCGGTCTAACTCAGTTTTACCGGTGGTATTTTGAAGCTATTTCTTAAAATTCTATCGGGGGTATTAGTAATGTCGGGCAATCAATGAATTAGTTTATAACTAACTCCCATTATCCCTTCGTTAATTTCTCACATAACTCTCAATTTATCCTCCCATAACACTCTTATCTCATTATTGATATTATAATCGATATTAACATTATTGTTGTTATAACCATTATAATTTACTTATAATAGTATTCAAGAGGTTTACAATTTTACTTTGATTATATTAAACTTATGCATTTTTACTCTTACTAACTTGAGCTTTTGAGTGATATAGGTGCATAGCGCCGCAATTGTAAGTCACTTCTAAATTATGCATGTGAGGCATTTTCGGGATCCACAAGGAGAACAATTGGATTTCATTGCCTATTGACAGATCGTATAAATAGTTATACTATTGAACTTTTCCAGTGGAATGAAAGGAGTAACAATTTATGGGTAAGACTATATCCTCGCTACCAAACCACCACTATCAACTAGATAATTATCTATGCACTGCATTAATAATGCATCATAGACCTTTGCAATAAATACTAGTTTCGTAAACTATTTTTTACAATGTAATCCGTAACAACGAATTCTAAGGCAGACTTAAAACGTACATTGAAATCTGATGGTGTCCTATCGTATCTCTCTAATTTCACGTTAGAGCCAAAAAAAATTTCTAGAAAGCGATCGATGGAACATTTACAAATTAATTAAGTTCAGGCAAAACTAAAATCTCCTTAATGTGTGCAAAATCTCAGGCTTCCCTAACATTTAGGTGACAATAAGGCATCAAATTGAACACTTGCATATTTTCACGTTCCACCTTTAATTAGTTTAACTCTTCTAATTCGGATCAAAACAACCTTAATTTGGACACTGATCAATCTTCTTCAACAAACACTACCACAATTCTTTCAAATGGTTTCCAAAAAAAACTATTCCCTTTTTCTCCTCCTAACCCTAACCCTCCTCTTCAACAATGTTTTAGTCCTGCGTGGAAACTTTCTCAATTTTACCTCATACTACGACGACTGCGCAGGCCCCGCCGGAGCTTGCCTATCCCCGGCATCGGCTCCCGAGATGCTGCCGATCTCTGCCATTTCTGAAGCCCCGGCATCATCGCCGGACATTCCACCCGAACTTTGCGAATGCTCGTTGGGCCCGGAGACGCTTGTGGCCTGTGCCATTCTGGTGGTACAACCTGCGGCAGGGAAAATCCCGCTACGAATATGTTGTAATGGGTTACGAGGGCTGGACGAGGCGGACATTTATTCTTGCCTTTGTTTTGTACTTCGTTCGAATATTACTAGCGAACCTCTTGCTCAGTATACGGTCCCGAGTGCAGTGAAAGTAGTGGAAATTGCATGCAGAAATTTCGATAGGGACATTCCTTTTACTGGATTAATTCCTAGTACGTAGTTTTAATTAATTATACGTTGAGCATTAATTTTGAGGTTATAACATGGGAGGAAGTTGAAATATCAATGGGATTGTCTGAGGAAGATCTGATTTGTGGAACAAATTAAGCTAGATGTGTTACGTGTATATATTGATGCACTATTAACCATGAAATTGTTACAATTAGTAATTTTTTAAAAAAAACAAAAAATTCATTTTTTTGTTAATTTCGTTGCATTGTCCTTGGGTATTCAGTTTTTTATACTCTCCCTTCCATTAGAAGAGTCAATCTTGACCAATGTACAACTTATTATGAATGTCAATGTACAACACTTAAAATAGCTAATTTCACACACTTTATTCCTCATAATAGGCTCTTCTGATGGAACGAAGGGAGTAGTAACTATTGGATTAATTAATTACCCAAAAACAGATTAGTAATTATCCAAACTCCTCGTATTTTTGAAAATGAACCCTTCTAATGGAACGAAAATTCAAAACAATTCGAAATTAAAAATAAAAACAATACCACTATTTTATTAGGATAGAAAAATAATTTACAAAAAAGAAACTTTGAACTGAACATAAAACATACAATAATAAGCTTTTAACGTGGTAACTAACATTAATTAGCAACTACAACAAAGAAAGTTTCAATCATTTGATCTCACTCAAAGTCACATTTGTGACTTAAACCATTAAAAAACTCACAACGTACGTACGAGGAATTGCATAATCGCATTCATGCATAAATAAAATAAATCAACAAGATTCAACCTATGATTTGTGGCCATTTTTACTAACACTGGAAGCCTTTGGGCACCTTCTTTCCGCAAGAATTTATCAGCGCGCTAATGGCGACCGGAATCTTGACCTTGACCACCCCGAGAACCTTGGCTTTAATGGCAGTGCAAAGACAAACCGCCGCTTCAAGATCGGCCAGACCCTTTAACAATTTGCAACATTCGCCGCTAGGCGGAGCTCCGACGACCTCGTGAACCAAGCCCAGCCAGTCGCCGCAGACGCCGAACTTGAGGGTGTCTTTGGGGCATTTGGCGGCGGGCTTTTTTGTTGGCGGGGGTTTCGACGGAGTCTTTGGCGGAGGAGGGCAAGCAGTAGCCTCGCCGGAGAAAACAAATGTGAAAAAGATTACATTGAGCAGAATGATGAGGGCAATTCGCCTTGAGATAACCATTTTTAGTTCTAGCTTTGTTGCCACAAGATCTTTAATTTAACACACAAACTGGTTCATGCTTGAACACAATTTATACACACACGCACTGATGTAACTTCACGCCATTATGCACATGTTAAAATGACTCGTCAAAACTCTACCCGTGGCTCGTTATATGTAACTCGTCAATCTATATATTATAATGAATTTTTTAATTTACATAAACTTAGTACAATTAAAATAAATTATATATCAACTCATACGTACACAATTCAAATTGTGACACATAAATCAATGATTAATTCTAACAACGAAGAGTCTAATTGATCTATGAGTCATTTATTCTTTATCTATTTTTTACCTGTCATATTAGATCAAGAGAAAAGATTACTTATCTAAAATATTCTGTCAAATTAGTAAAATTATATAATTTTAAGGTGAAACTTTATCACTGCATTAAATATGTTTAAGTAAAATAACATAGTTTCCCTATATAACTACATCGTTTCACTAATTTAGCTATAATTATATATAATATTTCAACATATGACCTGTATTTTATCACTCAATTACGATTGGAGAATCAGTGAGTCATAAAATAAAGTTAAAATTTTAGGCTAATAAAACAGAATAAGACGAGAAATTGACCGAACATATTGATCTAAAAGATTTGTGGCCATGATGATGAGGAAGCTTAGATATTTCTGGGATTAGTGGTTGACTTAACATGAAGATGTATGAACCCTTCCTTTCTTATCCGGCCTGAACCACAGTCATTTCACATCGATCGGCTGTTTTGTTGTTGATGGAAGATCGATCCAGACGAATCTGCCAGATTGTACAGAACATGCATTTTAATCAACGGAATTGATATTTGCAGCGACGGTTTCGATATTTGCAGCGACATTTTCTTGTGAAAAGACTGAAATGTCCTTGGGGAAAAAAAATTTTAAAAAAAAGTTTTATTAATTATTTTAGTTGTATTATGTCCGAATTTATTAGTAGTTTTGTCAAAATTGTAAATTTTTTTACTGGAATGGGGAAGATCTGCCCGGTGGTTACTGCAAATAAGAAGTGGGAGGGGGGGGGGGGGGGGGGGGCAAAAGTGTCGCTGGTCGCCGGCGACACTTTGGCGTTTTTTTTTTTTTTTTTTTTTCTTTTTTATGTAGTTTTATTAATTATTTTACTTGTACTATGTATGAATTTATTAGTAGTTTTGTCAAAATTGTGAAATTTTTTACCGGAATGGGGAAATCCGTCCGGTGGTTACTGCAAATATAAAAAATCTAAACTTTTTTAAGGGGGGGGGGGGGGGGGGGGGGGGAGGGGTACCATCGCCGGCGCCCGGCGATGGCTTTTCCAAAACATCGCCGGTGATGGTTTTGTATAAAACCATCGCCGGGCGCCAAAAACCATCGCCGGCGCTCGGCGATGGTTTTACACAAAAACCATCGCCGGTTTCCGGCGATGGTTTTAGGTTTTTTTTTATTATTTTTAATAGCAGTAGACTTTACAGTAGGAATAGGAAACTTTATTTTTTTTTCCCCAAGGGTATTTCAGTCTTTTACAAAAAAATGTCGCTGCAAATATCGAAACCGTCACTGTAAATATCATGCCCCTTAATCAATAAAGTTGATCTCTTTTGCACCTGTCGGTGCTGTGATGTATCAGAAATTTGCCAGATTGGAATTGATAAGTACTTCCTCTTTTGCATCTCTTGTTGTTGATGATGTCTCAATAATGGATAGTCAAAAAATGCACTTACCAATTCCAAATATATAATGTATTGGTAGCTTCTAAGGGTGGTGGGAGTGGTGGGTTTTTGCTGGGTTTACCCAGCAAAAACCCACAAAACACCACTCCATTTGGCCACTTCATAAACCCAGCTTCTGAAAACAGAAGCTGGGTTTGTGGAATTTGGTGGGCCTCACCCGCCAGGGGAGTGCAGCACTAGCGAGTTCCTCCCACTCGCGAGTGGGAGGAACTGCTGGTGGCAGACAACTGTTTGCACCAGCTAATTTTTTTAAAATTTTTTTTTTTTCCATCTTGTTAGCCGTTGAACGGCTTTTTTTTTTTTAATTTTTTTTTATTCAATTTGACCATTAATGTTGTCGTTGCATTGTTTTTTTTTTCTTACTATTTATTTTGTTATAAATACCAATTCATTCTACAATTTCTCTACTCTTCATCCAAATTATTCATCTCTCTAATCAAATTTTTATATTTCTTTTTCCCATTAGAAAATTTTATTTTCATATTTTTTTTCCATTGTCTTCCTCATCCAAATTCTCTATCACAATGGCCGAAAATAATCCCGGGTCACTCCCATATTTTTTGGGTTCGCCAAATACGCAAGGAAATACGATTTCGCAAAATTCCAACCCCCAATCTTCTCCCAATCCCCAGTTTTTACAAGTTCCATACCAACAATTTTTTCCACCGAATTTTCCCAATGTCAGAGCAATGGGTAGCCACTTTGGGATGCAACATTCTCAAGCGTTTATGTATCCACCACCACAGACATCCCCCGATTTTAGAAATTTGAGCATGAGAGACTCTTCATCCGATAAGGAGATAAGTTCGTCATTTCCATTTGTCGCAGCGCAACAGTTCCCACCACACTCTACACAACCCGGTGTGAAGGACACTTTCGTCGACGTCGAAGAAAAAAAAGGTCGACATAGCAGCAAGGCAAAGAGGCCATGGTCACACGACGAAGAAAGTTGTCTTGCAAAAGCTTGGGGCACCATCAGCAATTGCTCGAAGGTTGGCAATGCACAGAAGAATAAGGAGTTATGAGAAAAATTAGCTACTTATTATAATAAAAATAAACCGGAAGGTACGGCCACAAGATCAGGTACTGCACTTAAATCACATTACTATGCGATAATACTGATGTTAATGCCTTCTCGGAATCTACAACAATTTTTACAGCAATCGTGCTAGTGGTCAAAGTGATGAGGATGTTTTTGCTGCTAGCATAGCCCATTGGAATACAGTTAACCCGACGAAGACATTCAAGTACATACATGTATGGAAAATAATGAAAGAGCTAGAGAAATGGGCTCCTCTCCAAATGGATCAGCATGCTAACAAGAAGTCGAAGACTTCCAAATCGGAAGGGCATACTTCAGAGAGTTCGATTTGGTCCCGTCCAATCGGGCAACAAAGAGCAAAAAGATTGGGAAAAGGCAAATTGAAAGTTGCTGATGAAGATGAAGATGAAGATGAAGACGAGAAATGGGAACAACTCAATAAATTGCATGTGGAAAGAATAAAACAGAAAGACGAAGAGCTGAAACTGAAGGAATACAAAATTTTCATGAATGATACGAGTGGAATGTCGGCGGGACAACTAGCAGTTCATAACAAGCTCATTGAAGATATTAGAGTGAAACGAGGCTGGTGATTTAAGTTTTAATTATGGAATTATGAATTATGTAGTTTTTTTCTGATATTTTAATCAGGTATTTTTTTTAATGTAACGTACTTATAATATTTTACTAATTATCTAATTTTTTTTCTTGTGGTTTATTGAATTATGTAATTTACGAAATTAAATATTTTAATAAATTAAAATAAATTTATAATTGACTATAGTTGATAAATTATAATTAAAAAGGTATAAATGAATGTGTATAGAATTATTTATTAGTGGGACCCGTGATAAAGTTGCTTTTCTGGGTTTATTGTTGCTGGGCGTAGGTTTATAAAAGTGGGTGGGTTTTTACTTTTGATGTGACGTGATAAACCTGCTTTTCTGGGTTCACCACTCCCACCACCCTAAATGACCCGAGTTTCTATGGGACTAATTCGTTTGAGTGGAATTTCATGTTAACGAAACTTAATATATTTTCGGAATTATTATTTGCAGTAACATTTTTATTATTCACAGGAATATTTTTCTGTTAAAAGTTTATAATGCCTCTTAGGTCTTAAAAAAAAAATCTTTTTACTCTAATTATAGCTAATAGTCACGAGGACGATCCATATTACACGTTAAGTAAACAATATATACAATTTTTTAATGCAAAATTGGGTCTTTAACAAAAAAAAGGTTGTCTGGAATTGTTATTTGCAGTAACCAAGGTTTTTTCAAATTCTTCATGTTCTTCATCTGGAATTGTTATTTGCAGTAACAAAAAAAAATGTTCCTGCACTAAAAAAAGTATTAAAAAAAAAAACCTATTTTTGACAAAATACTGCCAATGCTGGGGCGGTATTTTGTTTTTTTTAGGCTTAGGGTATTTTCTTCCAAAATCTCGCCCCCTGTTGATAGTCCTCTTGACTATCGGCCATAATTAAAGTGAAAATAAATTTTTTTTTAAAGACCTAAGGGGCATTATAGACTTTTCACAGGAAAATGTTCCTGTAAATAGTAAAAATGTTATTGCAAATAATATACCCCTATATTTTAAACAACAATATCCTCCCAACAACAGTGAAAAAAAATCATATAGATTTAAAACAATAACATCCTCCCAACATCAGCGAAAAAAAATCATAAAAGGAGAAACAAAGAGAAGAAGGGAGAGGAGAAGGAAGTAAAAGCATAGTTGTCGAATATCGTAATATACGTTTATATATAATAATATAATATAAATTTATATATTATTTAATTCTTTAAAAAAAATTCATTATATATTATGGATTACATGTAAAAATAAATATTTATTTTCAAATAACTTTCATAAATTTATAGAAATCAATATTTATGTGAAAATCATAAAAGCTATAAGTAAAACTTGGAGTTCAATAGTATTATTTGAAGCATATTAGAAATTTATAATAGAGTCCACAATCTTTATTAAGTCAAATTAAAAACATATTATATTACATATTTCTCTTATATATAATTTTATTTATTATTTAAATTAAATAATTAATTAATATTCTCATTGAAATAAATATACTAGATGTGGCACCCCAGATTCACCACCCCGTATACAAGGAGTGGGCTTCACCGGATGCCCTATTTTACAAAATTCTCAAAATACAAACCTAATAAAACCTTTTCGCTTTTCAACTTCAATTACTATCACAGGGTTCAGGTCGTCCTAATCCCAATAATGAGCACAGTCATCCGGGTACAACCTATTGTAACAATTTCATGAAAAACAAAAAACAAAATAGGAAAATGAAATAACCCCATGCGCAGTGAGAGTTCACCGTTTTCGCAAACATTTACCGAGTTGCATAAATTACCCATACATATAATTCAGACAAATCCTAACATATAGCAATCATGACTCAAGCAGTAATCACATTGATATAATGAGGATGAATGGCAGCCGTCAAAGTTCTATATGAATGATGAACGAATCGCAGTCCACCTCGGCATTCATACATACATTCCGCATTCATGTAGTTCAGACATTTATTGATAAAGATTCTTGACACAAGTTCCTAACACAGATTTATGGCAAAGGTTCCTAACAACATATTAATACATAAACAATCGCAAGTTCGAGTATACAAACTAAGCACATAGATTCCTGGCAATAGATTCATAATAGCATATTCATAACACATAAATTTCTGACAACATATTCATAATAACAGATTTTTGACAATGATTCATGATAACAAATTGGTTCCTGACAACGATTCATGATAACCGATTGATTCCTGACATTCCTGACAACGATTCATGATAATCGATTAATTTCTGACAATGATTCCTGACAACGATTCATGATAACCGATTGATTCCTGACAACGATTTAAGATAACAAATTCCTAACAATGATTCCTGACAACGATTCATGATAACAGATTAATGACAATGATTCCTAACAACAATTCATGATAACAGATTCCTGACAACGATTCATTTCGCCAACCATGCTCTTTTATTCATTTGTTCAGTTCAGGTCCCATTCATAAAATAATAATCTCAAAATGTACACAAGGTTCACACAGTCAATATTTACACATGTACAAACACAAGTTACAGTACACAAACAAAGCCATCGAAAATATTCACAAATACATTGGCATTCAAGAAAATATATAAATGCGAATGTACTTTTCAAATCTCAAAACATTTCACACATTATTTTAAGGGTGAAATGCACCAAATACTACATAACTGTCGGCTTTTGCAAAAAACACCATTTTTCTTTAAAAACTTCAATTACAAGCACTTTACTTTCAAAACGTGCGACCAATACCACTCTGTTAGTCAATTCTGATAAGTGGCTAACAGTCAAAAAAAGACAGGGGCAAAATCGTCATTTCACACGTGCATCACTGTTCATCTTCTTTTTTTCTTCGTCTTCTGATGAAGATCCAATTAAATCAGGTCTTCTTCTTCTTCTTCTTTTGTTGGGTCCAATTTGGGTCTTCATCGGAGGAGGAGAAGAAAAAAAAAAAAGAAAAAAAATTTGCCGATGAACAGTTCCGGACTATTCATCGGAATTGTTCATCAGAGAAGATGATGAACAGTGCCGCATGTGTGAAATGACGATTTTGTCCCTGTCTTTTTTTAACTGTTAGTCACTTAACGGAATTGACTAACAGAGTGGTACTGGGAGCACGTTTTGAAAGTAAAGTGCTTATAATTGGAGTTTTTAAAAGAAAGTCATGTTTTTTGCAAAAGTCGATAGTTATGTGGTATTTGGTGCATTTCACCCTTATTTTAAAAGTTTTGTAAAACATGCCACCACAATAACTCCAATTTTGATTCAATTATTAACTGCGTTAAAACGGTATCCATTTTTAGTCTCACTTCATTTTGAAGATACTAGCTCACGATTATTTACCCGATCTGTATATAATTCAAGTCTCAAAACTTAGACTTTATTCTAACATAATATTATTCTCAAAACTTTAGACTCCTAAGGTCCTTAATTACTTATCCAAAATTTTCTTAATTTCTGAACTAATTCAGAATAATTACTTTCTTTAAAAGAAATTATTTTAAAATATTAAAATAATTATAAGAATTTAAGATTTTAATTTTAATTTTAATTAAATCAAAACAAGGTTATAATATAACCTTAACAATAATTTATAAAAATTAACTATTATTTAATGATTCTTAAATTAAAGTGTTAAAAATTATAAAAGCTTTAGTTGCAATTCTAAAAACTTCCATTTCCAGAACAAGAGCGATTTTACCTACTATTTGATCAGTAATCGCCGATGCTAAAATTTCCTTTTAATCCAAATCATTCCTTTAATCTTCATATACCATTTCTACCAATTCCTAACATTCTTACAATATCTAAAATTCAAAGATTTGAATTAGTTTTCAATAAAACTTTTTATATTGTCGTAAGCAATTTAAGCTTACAGCTATGTTCCGGAGATTGTTAAAGTCCTATCCGCCGGAGCGGAATCAAAATTCAAGTCCCGGATTTCAAATTTTCTTAATTTTCTCTTCTCCTTCTTCCTCCTTCCTAGCTTTCTCCTCCTAGCTTCTTCTTCCTCCTTCCTTCCTGCGTCCAGTTCCAGGTCCAACTTCTCAATCCTTTCCAACGGTTCCAAGTTTCAGATTTCTCAATCCTCAATTCTTCTTTCTTTCTCTCGGTTCTCTCCGTTTTCTGTTTTTTACTCCTCCACTTGCAGTTCTAAATTTAAATTCCAATCCCTGTTCTAGCTATATTTATACATGTTTAGTTTGCTTCAGTTCCAGTTTCCAGTCCACTTCTCTTTCTTTTTCCCAAGCTCCAAATCTCTTTCCTTTCCCATGGTACCAAGCTTCCAAATTCCTAAATCCTCAATTCTCCTTCCTTGCTTTTCACTGTCCCAAGCTCCAATTTCTCCCTTTTCCTACGGTTTCGCTGCAGCCATCTTCCTCTCTTTTTGTTTTCTTTCTACCTTCTTATTCTTGTTCTAGCCAATGTTGTTTGGCCCGGCCCGGCCACCGACCCGGCGAGGCCCAAGGGTCGCACGACCCGGGTCAACCGGGAGTCAACCCGGATGACGTCATAAATAAAGAAATAAATATAATATAAATAATATTAGTTAAAATATTTTTTCTTCACAACAATTATATATATTTCTAAATTTTACAAGTATCTTAAACATTAAAATTCATTACTATAAAACTCAATAAGTAAATAAATTATAAAATATTAGTTATATTCTAAAAATTATATTACTACATTTTATTAGAAAAAAATATAAAATTTGATTTAAAAGAAATGAAAACGTATTTTAGATTAATACATGACAAAATTAAACAACCTTTAAATGAAAAGAAAACAATTAATAAAAAATTATAGTCTTAAAATTATAAATAGTAAGGAATTACAATGAGATTAACATTAGTTTAGATGGTTCAATTAATATATTATTATTAGAAAGCCCATGATTCATATTAAAATATGAGTTAAAATACTATTTTGCACAAAAATAATCAAACAAGTCATTGTGATTTAGTAGTAAGTACTCTTGTTGTTTATATAGGAGACCAAGGTTCAATCCCTACTAAATCCAAAATTTTTAAAAAGTCCCTTAATTGGAAAAAAAAAAGCTCTGCGGGTCGACCCGGTTCCCGATCCGCCCCGGGTCATGACCAGGCTTGACCGGGTTTGACTGAGTCACCCCACATCCGAGTTGCCCTTATAATTTGGCCCGGCAAGACCTGCGGGTCGACCCGCCAAGCCGGGCCGGGCCAAACAACACTGGTTCTAGCTATATGTATATTTATTTTGCTTCAGTTCCGGTTGCAGCTTCCTCCCTAGCTTCTTCTTTCTCTTGATCTCCGATTCTAGTTTCCTCCTTGCTTCCTTAATCCTTCCTTCTCCTCCTCTTGGTTCCTCTGTTTCTTTCTCTTTTGTTTTTAGCTTCCCTTCTTTTCAATTTTGACGGCTCTGCCGTGCTTCTTTTATCTTCTTCCGTTATTTTACTTTATTTCTATTTTGTCTTGTTAGGCTTTAGGTTGTTTGAAGATAGACTTGGACTTGAGAAGTCCAACTTTTGCTTTCTTTCTTTTTTCTTTTTCTTTTATATATAATTTAATCATAATTCTATCTATTTAAATTTCTAACGTTTCGTGGTACCGAATCTTATGTACGACAATAAAAGCATTAATGTCTTATTTAATTTATTTTATCCAATATATCTATAAACTAATTTTCAACATTTACAACTCTAGAACTCATAAAATATTTTTAATTCTTCTAATGGTTAGAAACTGGATTCTAACTATCTCAATTTTATTTGGCTGTCCTAAAGTCGTAATTCTACTTAGCGATGATTTCAGTTTAGAAAACCCTCCTAACTTTAAATTAGGACATTTATAATTTCAATAATAAAATTTGACGATAAAATTTTTAAGGAAGTCATATAACATTACGACTATCCAAAATTACATTTAAGAAGATAGTTTTATAAGAAAATATATAACCTAAAGGTTAAACTAGGATGAAAAATTACAGGGTCTCACCCTAGAGATATTCTTTTTTTAAATCGTTAAACAAATATAAAGGTGAATAGTGTGGTATCTCTATTTCGAAAATGTATTTGGGATGAAATGTGCGTTGAAAATGAATTTTTAAATTTTAAAAGTGTATTAAAAATATAAAATGTGTATTTGAGAGGTAAAAGATGTATTAAAAATGATGAAAATTAGTACAAATTTTTAATTATATTTTAGAAAACAAAAGTGAAAACAAAAATTTTTTAAAAAATAACATTTTTATAATTTAAATAATACATTTAAATAAGGATATTATATTTAATAGAGTAAGAGTTACTTTTATAAGTGAAAAAATTAAAATTAGACATTTAAAATCAAATTTTAGACATATTTAACGTATCGCACATATATTGCACGATTCACTACCAATTACGATACACATGTGTGATACGTATCGAAAATTGTCTTTCATGATACGTATCGCGTATGATACTATACTAACAACTATGAGTAAAAGTGTCGAGAAAAAAGAGGAGGGAAAAGAAGAGAAGAGAGAGAAAAGAGTGAAGCCTAGGAGAAAAAATAAAAGAATGAGTAAAGAAGAGAGAGTAATGAAAAAGATAAAGAATGTATTTACACGCTTTACTTTTCACTATCAAGCCAAAGTAGAAAAAGTAACATATAAGTCTCACGTGTACATCACGACTCGCGTGCCGACCAGAATCGGGACGATTAATGTATTATAACATCTTTAACATTACAACCATAAGCTTTGGGTTTAAATAGTATTATGATGGTCATAATATATAAATTTTAAAGCAATTTTTTATTAGAATTCTATTGATCAATCTTAATGTAATGTTTATTCTTGGCATGGAACAAAATGATATTTCTATGGTTAAGTTTAGTGTGTATGATAGTAAAAATGGTGTCTCCTCTAATCTATAATGCTCCACCAAACTTGTTAAATTACGTTTTCTAACATGAATATATACTGTCTCATCGTGAGTTACACTTAATCCTAAAATTTAATGTTTAATTAATCAGAAGTATACAATTACAATACGTAATTTGATAACTGAAAAGATCATTTATCTGCCCATTCTCAAAGTAAAGCATAATCATTACAATTTTTTTTTCTTTCTTCAACTTATTTCCAGATTTGCGCATGTAGAATAATTAAACTAAGTTTCCTATTAGTTTTTATTTCCTATTCGGTTTATGTTTTTTATTTGTTTATTTCTTGTTTGGTTTCGTATTTATTTTAGGAAATCTAATTGTTTTAGAAAATAGTTCAATTAAATCAATGTAAAATTTAAGAATAATTTAGCCTATAAATATATGTTTTGAGTTACTATTGTAATCACAGACAAAAATTAAAGAAAAGCCTCGCGGCTGATTTCAACATTGCGAGTTTCCGCAGCCTTTTATTTGATTATTTTGTTAGCTTGAATTTGTTTTAAGCTCTGATTGGTTACTTCGGTCCTAATGCAATTGAAGTGCATGGTTGTTCTTTGACTTAGGTGCAGCCAGCCAAAATCAATTTGGCTTAGTTGGTTTGTACGTTGATCAGCGTGAGCAACTTTGCATCCTTATTAAATTGATCAATTTGAGATCAGCTTTGAAGTTAATCTGATTTCCGCATAAGCTCTGTTTCGGAGCTCTGTGTCCGTGGAGTTCGTCGATCATAACTGTGTGTTTGTGTTTGATTTATTTTGGGTCCTACATTTAGTATCAAAGCCTATGTTATTTTTTTGGAAGTTCAAGATATCTTATTTATGTAATTCTTCTGATTGTCATGTATTTGTCTTTGATGAAAAAATAATTTTGAAATTTGGTGTCAATTTATGAAGAGTTTTTTCAAAATAATTGATATCTGACATGTGATTGAGTCAGGTTTTGAAGAACCTGAAAAAGGCAAGGAAGGTAAAAAATCAACAAATGAAGGAAGTAAAGAATTGGAGAAAAATCGTTCTCACAATGAACATGCACTATATTATTTAAGAATGAATGTTGGATTAAACGTATGTAGAAAATTAATGGATGTAAAGACAGTTAAAGAATTTTGGGAAATATTAAAAATTGTCAATCGAGGAAACGAAAACATTCAAAGAATGAAACTGCAGGAATTAAGGAGACAATTCGAGTTGACAGAGATGAAACCTAATGAAAATGTGCAAGAATACATGGTTAGGGTAAAATCCATAGCTGATCATATGAAGATCAACAGTGATAAAATGACGGAAGAGCATATGGTTTCTAAACTTTTTGCACGTTAACTTCGAAATTTCACACTAAAAAGGAGATTATTGAGGCCATTAAAGATCTTTTCACTTTTTCGTATATTGATTTGGAAGGAGAATTTGTGACATATGGAATGTCATATGATATACCATCTATTGATGTGCCGGCAGAAGCATTGAAGACTTTGGTATATAAGCCTAAAGAATCCGATGATGGTCCGCAGGGCCAGAATTCTCAAGAGAAAGGCCGTGACGGTCAAGGCAACTTCAGAGGCAGAGGCCGTGGCAGAGGTAATTTTTCTTACCAAATAAAGGGTAATAATGATGCTCAAAATAATGGGCAAAAACGTGATAGGTCTAAAGTTAAATATTATAATTGTGAAAATATAGGTCACATAAAAAATGAATGTTGGGGTTTGAAGACAGACAATAATGTTGGGCAAGCTCAAATAGTTGAAAGTAGTGACAATAATCAAGAAATTGTTTTATTTACTGTTGAGGCTGGTAAATAAGATAAAAGTTTTAAGTGGTACATTAATTCTGGCTATAGTAATCATATGTGTGGGAGAAATGAAATTTTTTCTGATCTTGATGAGACTTACAGGAATACAATGAAGTTTAGAAATAATCATGTTGTATTTGTTGTTGGGAAATATAATATTCCCATTATTTTAAAAAAATGGGAAGACCAATGCAATAGGTGATGTTTATTATGTACCTAATTTTAGTCCGAATTTGTTGTGTAAGAGAAGAATTATGATATTAATTTTAGGCATGGTATTTGCACAATTCGTGATAAACGGATGGGGATGATTGCAAAGGTTGACATGAACAATAACAGGTTATTTTCAATCACTCTTAATTATTGTAATTCAACTTACTTTAGTACCACTGGGTGCGATAAGAGTTGGTGGTGACATATGATATTTGGTCACTTTCATTTTGGCGGTTTGAACTTTATTGTGAAAAAGAATGTGGTTTCTAGATTGCGATCACTTAACTTTAAATATCGACAATGTGAGTCGTGTATTTTGGGCAAGAAGCACAGGAAAGTGAAGTTTGTAGGGCAAAGCAGCCTTTGGAGTTGATTTATTCTAACTTGTGCTCTATTGATGTTCCTTCTCGGGGTTGTAACAAATATGTTATCACTTTCATTGATGATTTTAATAAGAAGACATGAGTTTATTTGTTGAAGTTTAAATCTAATGCATGTGATATTTTCAAGACTTATGTTGAGAAGTAGAGTGAGCCTTCTATTAAAATTTTGAGGATTGATAGAGCCACTGAAAATACGTTGTGTGATGATTTCTTGAAAAATTATGGAATCAACCATCAGATGACAGTCAGGTACACTACACAGCATAATAGTATTGCAGAGAGAAAGAACAGAACGATAATGGATATTGTAAGGTTGATGATGACGGCCAAAACTATGCCTAAGGAATTCTGGGCTGAAGTTGTAGCATGTGCAGTTTATTTGTCGAATAGGTATCCATCAAGATGTATTGGTAAAAAGACTCCATATGAGATTTGGTTAAGAAAGAAACCAAATATCTCCCATCTTAAAGTATTTAAGTGTGTTACATATACCCATATTTCAAATGCAATTCGAAGAATTTAGATGATAAGGCAGAAAAATGTGTCTTCATTAGTTATAGCAATAAGAATAAAAGGCATTAACTGTTCAATCCTGATATTAGGAAGATAATTATCAGTAGAGATGTTACCTTTGATGAACAGAAAATTTGGAATTGAAAAAAGAAAGTACCAGAATTTGTGAAACAATCATCAACAGTGTATATTGGTGGAGATATTGCAACTGAAAAATTGAGTCAGCCAATTAAACAATCAGTTTGTGATTCTTCCACTTCTACAGCTTCCACCTCAAGTGGACGTTCGCAGAGGGAGTCAATACTGATAGCTCTTTTGAATGATTATGTAGTTGGGGATGAAGTTGATAATTTGACTGAAGATGATGTAGTAAATTTTGTTCTATTTTAATACTGTGATCCTATTAATTTTACAGATGCTGTTGGAGATGATCGTTGGTAAAAGCAATGGATGAAAAAATTAATTTCATTGAGAATAATAATAATTGAGAACTTACAGACCTTCCAAGTGAAAAGAAGCCAATTGGTATGAAATAGGTATAGAAGACAAAGTACAAGCCTAGTGGAGAAGTGGATAAGTCAATGGATACAAGGCAAAACTAGTTGTAAAAAGGTACAAGCAGAAGCCTGAAATTGGCTACTTTAAAGTGTTTGCTCATATTTCTAGACTTGATACTGTGAGAAAGATAATTTCTCTGACTACCCAAAATAATTGAAATTTTTTTCAAATGGATGTAAAGTCTGCTTTTCTGAATGAAATTCTTAAAGAGGAGGTGTATGTTAATCAACCTCCTGACTTTGTAAAAAGAGATCAAGAGAAGAAAGTCTATCGTCTGAAAAGAGCCTTGTATGGATTGAAGCAATCTCTGAGAGTTTGGTATACTCATATTGACACCTTCTTTATCAAAAGCGATTTTCAAGTGGGGATATTGTCGTTGTTTGCTTGTATATGGATGATCGATATTCACTGGAAACAATGTAAAGATAATGTCAGACTTCAGGGAGGCAATGATCAAACAATTTGAGATGACTGATTTGGGTCTTATTTCATTTTTTCTTGGGATTGAAGTTTCTCAAACTGATCGCGAAATCTTTATTTCTCAAAGAAAATATACTGGTGATATTTTGAAGAAGTTCAAGATAGATGGTGCTAATCCGATCATGATTTCAGCTTAAGAGAGATGACTTCTACAAGGTCGGATATAAATTTCAGTGTTGGATTGGTAAGTAGATTCATGGAGAATCTCTGTCAGTCGCATTTACAGGCTTTAAAGAAAATCTTGAGGTACATTAAGAGTACTCAAGGAAATGGTATTATGTATCTGAGAGGTGAACCAATAAAGCTTCTGGGGTATACTGACAGTGATTGACAAATGATACAGTTGAAAGCAAAAATACTTCTGAGTATGCTTTATTTATTGGTTTTGGTGTGTTTTTTTGAAATTCAAAGAAACAACCAGTAATAGCATTGTCTACTGTTGAAGCTAGGTATATTGCATCTTCTAATTGTGTTACTCAAATGATTAGGTTGAGAAGGATGTTGGGTTTCCTTCAGCATAAAGAGGATGGTCCAACTACGGTGTTGTGTGATAGCAACTCGGCAATTGAGCTGACGAAGCATCCAGTCTCATGGCCGTAATAAGCATATTGATATCAAATATCACTTCATTCGTGATTTGGTTAATGAGAAGGAGATCATTGTTGATTACTGCAAGACTGAAAATCAAGTGGCGGACATTTTCACAAAAGCATTGAAGTTCGAGATCTTTGCAAAGTTGAAAAATATACTCGGTATAGCTAACAGCGAGAACTTAGTTGAAGGGAGGTTATGTAGAATAATTAAACTAAGTTTTCTATTAGTTTCTATTTTCTATTCGGTTTATGTTTTCTATTCGTTTGTTTTCTATTTAGTTTCGTATTTGTTTTAAAAAACCTAATTATTTTAAGAAATAGTTGCAATTGTAATCACAGAAAAAATACAAAAATTTAAGAAAAGTCTTCCCGCTGATTTCGGCATTGCGAGTTTCCGCAGCCTTTTATTTGATTATTTTAATAGCTTGAATTTGTTTTAAGCTTTGATTGGTTTCTTCGGTCCTAATGCAATTGAATTGCATGGTTGTTCTTTGACTTCGGTGCAGCCAGCCAAAATCAATTTGGCTTACTTGGTTTGTACCTTGATCTGCGTGAGCAACTTTGCATCCTTATTAAATTGATCAATTTGAGATCAGCTTTGAAGTTAATTTGATTTCCGCATAAGCTCTGTTTCCGTGGAGTTCGTCGACCGTAGCTGTGTGTTTGATTTATTTTGGCTCCTACATCGCACTTCTCCGAATCCTCGTACAAGAAGTATTTTTGAATTTCACTAATCCATTGTATCATTCCACCATTATTGATTATTCTCATTGCTAATCAACGGCGGCCCAGCTGAAACCGACCTTCTTTCTTCTTCATTTTTTTTTTCTTTCTTTTTTTGACTAAAAAACAAACTACTTACCGGCTGGACTCCTCGCCGGTTGCCGGCCGGCTGTGTGCTTGTAATTGCTTTTGGTCTCTGCGACCTGAATTTATTACATGGCGCAGCAGCTAAGAGTGGCAGTGATCGGAGCCGGAGCGGCCGGCCTTGTCACAGCTCGTGAGCTTCAAAGAGAAGGTCACGAGGTGGTGGTCTTTGAGAAATCCGACCAAATCGGTGGAACCTGGGTGTACAGTTCCCGGGTCGAGTCGGATCCTTTGGGCCTCGACCCGAACCGAGAAAGAGTTCACAGCAGCCTCTATTACTCACTCAGGACTAACCTTCCGCGGCATTTGATGGGGTTTTCTGACTACCCTTTTACAATCAGACGCAACGGCGAGCTCGGAGATTTTCCGGGCCATCAAGAGATGCTTGAATTTTTGAATAATTTCGTTCGAGATTTTGGTCTCGCCGGGTCAATCCGGTTCAACGCCGAAGTAGTCCGGGTTGAAAAGGAGAAGGATCTGTGGGTTGTGGAGTCCAGATTAAGCGGCAGGTTGTGCTCAGAAGAAGAGTTGTTCGAAGCTGTTGTGGTTTGTAATGGTCATTACACGCAACCAAAATTAGCGGAAATCCCAGGTGAGCTTGCTTGATTCCTATTCTAATTAAGCTCCTCTTGATAACTGTGTTTCTCACCTTAATTTTCTGGGAAAAGAAAAAGTTGAAAGTGTGAACATTTTGTTTAAGACTAATGGTGCATTATCCCTTGTTTTTGTCTTTGATTTGAATCATGTGTATTTCTTAATATGCAAAGGAATTATTTACTTTTAAGAAATTATTTGGTGTATCTATGCAGCCAGATACATTCATATAGTGCTATTTTGGGAGGGGTCATGAACAAATATAAATTTGTATTACTAATTTATCGGTTTGCTGCACTATTTTTAAAGACAGCTTCTAATAATTTCTAACTTTACTTTGATATGCCCAATTTTCACTTGTTTCACTCTTGGAAGGAGTCCAGCTGTGGCCTGGAAAACAAATTCATAGCCACAACTATCGAGTTCCGGAGCCATTTCGGGGCAAGGTATTCAGTTTAGTAGTCTCTTTTTCCTGCTTGTGACAACAATGATTTTCTCGTACAAACTCATTGACATAGTTTATTGGAAAAATCCCAGATTGTAGTGGTGATTGGTTATGGACCTAGTGCACATGATATATGCCAAGACATATCCCAGGTTGCTCATGAAGTTCATTTATCTTCAAGGTCCCCAGAATTGAAAGTTTCAAAGTTAGACATGTTTACTAATGTGTGGCTGCACTCTGAAGTATGTAACTCACTAATCCCGCATGATCGATCAATTCATGATATTCTGCAGTTTTGTTGATTGATCCATGTGTATATTTAACGTTTGAAGCTTATGATAGATAGAATATTGCTGTGAAAATGGTGAAGTAGTTTTCCTGGATGGTGCTTCTGTTGCTGCAGATGTAATTATTCATTGTACAGGGTAATTAGCTCATCACTCTGTTTATTAAATGCCCAATTCTGCAATCTCTATCTAGGATTGTTCACTCTTCTTCTTAAACCTGTTTTCATTTGGGCTTTGATTGTATAGGTACAAGTATGATATTCCTTTCCTGAAAACAAATGGGATTGTGACTGTTGATGACAACCATGTTGGACCATTGTACAAGCACGTCTTTCCACCGCAGTATTCTCCCGGGCTGTCTTTTGTCGGGTTACCTTATCGGGTCAGTTCATAAGATTATTGAGCATTCTTATTATTTCTTATTTCGTTCATGTATAGTATGATCATACAAGATTAGCTTAAATGGAAGAATGCTTATTAAACTCTGTTATGTCATACCTTAAATCTCTGATCTTGTTATAACTTAGGCAATGAATTAAGGTAAAACTGCATGATTTTATCATCTCTGGCTCAGAAGTATTGTATAGTTTGTATACATACCAGAGTTTATCATAGAAGTCAATTCCATTATTTCAATCTTTCTTGCAGTTAAAGGTTTCAGATCAGGAATGGTAGCCAAATGCAACACATTGAATACTTTCCCTCTGTCCCGTTAAAATTATCATGTTTCTAAGATCAGAAACAAGAACGAGAGACTAGTATTTTAGAGATAACAGTTGATATTTCCTAAAGCACAACAATTTGGGTTGATGATGATTTATATCCTAGGAAAGACTCTGTATCATGTTTCCCATCTAAGTAAATCTTACGATAAATCAATTTATGCCATCAAAATGAACCGGGGATTTTCATTCTTGATCAATCAATATTTGAAATCAGGTTGTCATATTCTTTATGCTGGAAGTACAAGCCAGGTGGGTAGCTCATGCATTATCTGGGAAGGCAATCTTGCCATCAGAAGAGGAAATGTTAGCTGATGTTCAACAACATTACCAGCTCATGGAAAAGGATGAAGTCCCCAAGCACCACACACATAGGCTCCCACTTGATCCGGTACGGTATATATCCTTCTACATTATCACATCACGTAGGATAGAATCTATGAATTATATCTCGCCATCGTGTACGGTAGAAGCTCTTATCTTGCAGCATATGTTGTTGTAGTGATGATACTGATTTGATGAAATTGTGGTTATCAGTTTGAGTACTTGGACTGGGTGGCTGCTCAAACGGGATTACCTGTGGAAGAGCGGATGAAAGTGATGTACTACAAAATTGTCCAAGTGGTTAGGGAAACCTCGTGGCTTGGCTCAATAAAGGACCTAAATGTTGAGAGTTTGTTCAAGTGAACTCGTCCACTGGATACAAAATTGGGTGTCAACATGTTGTACGATGCTAAAACTAAAAGTGAAATAGATGATTAGATCGCATCTTATTTGCTATCCCCAAGAAAGCCATCCATAGTTTACAGGTAATTTACGTTGTTGATAGAATAAGATACAGAGAAAATTAGACAGAATTTGGTATGATAGAGAAAGATGGAGGAAATTACTAGTAAATTTATAAACTTTTACTCATTTTTCAGATAATCGCTAAATTACATTTGTTTAAACAAGGAAGAAAGCAAACCCCAATTTGATTCCAGATGTCGAATTGAATTGAGCTACAGAAATGATAACGAGAATGAAAAAGGGCACAAGGGCAAATAACACTTCGCTATCCTATTGACAATGTGGATTTTTGGTCATTCAACCTTTCTTTTTCTTTGTATTACCTTGGGTACTCAATTGTCAGAAACGTTTTGTTTCACTCATCCAGTTAAATTTTATTGTTAATTTTTACGGACATTAATTGTTTTCTGTCACTTTGACCCCTAAACTCTCTAAAAGATAGTATCATAATATAATATCCACATAATATCCGTTTTATAGAGAGAAATGGTCAAAGTGAAATATAAAAAACAATCAATTTTTTGTTAAACATTCAAGGCTCCGTTTGGACAAGTACTTTAAAAACATTTTTATAAAAGTGTTTTTCAAAACCATTTTATAAAATATGTTTTTGAAGTTTTTTTAAAGAAACATGTGTTTGGACAAATATTTTTAGAGTTCAAAATAGTTCAAAAAGTGTTAGGACTAGTATCTCATAAAAACATTTTAAAATTATTTATCATGCAAGTAATTATATAATTGAAATTATATTATTTTTATAATTTTTTAATGGGCGAGTTATGGGTCGGGTTAAGATTGATCTGTACTTAACGGGTCATGACCCAACTCAACCAATTGACTAACGGGTCATGTACGAGTTAGATTATATCTGGACCGGTTATAACTCGCTTAACCTGCAGGTTAATTAAATTGTTAACCAACTTGCCGCTGAGAAACCAACTTTATCGAATTGGATCAGCAATCAAATTCTTGATGATCTTGAACTCTTTTAGCATGTGATTGGATTTGAAATCCTAATTGAAATATACTTTGTAAGGCCCACGAATCATGTTTCCAATTTGGATCAAATAAATGCAATCAATAAATTGATCACATTATCTACTGGCCCATGCATTCACTAAATCCGTGAACGTGCACTCGATCATACTTCTCTCGGCCATGCACATCAATATTTGATCAAATTGAATTTGGATCAATTCAATTATTTGGGCCATCATCCTTGCTTCATATCTAGGCTTCTATTTAATTGGGCCTTGATTTAATTAAATTAAATAGGCTGAATCAAATTAGTTCACACTAATTCATTTCATTTAATTTGGCACAGCTTTTATTCTTCATCTGGCCCAATGAACTTGACTTTTTAAGATTTGATTTTGATATTGACTCTTTGGCTGGATATACACATAAGGGTGGTGGGAGTGATAAACCCAGAAAAGCGGGTTTATCACGCCACATCAGCGCCACATCAAAAGCAAAAACCCACCAACTTTTATAAACCTACCCCCAGCAACAATAAACCCAGAAAAGCAACTTCATCACGGGTCCCACTAATAAACAATTCTATACACATTCATTTATACCTTTTTAATTATAATTTATCAACTATATTCAATTATAAATTTATTTTAATTTGTTAAAATATTTAATTTCGTAAATTACATAATTCAATAATTCAATAATTTCGTAAATTACACATTCATTTATACCTTCTTAATGTCTAGTTTACAACAGTTAAAATTTGTTAAGTCAAACTAAAATCAATAGTTGTAAAACATTTTAAATTTTAATTACAATGGATTTTAGATAATCACTAAAAAATAAAATTACATAATTAAAAAATTGAAGTAGAGAAATATTAGAATTAATAAGTATTTATAGAAAAACAAATAGTAAAAAAAAGAATTTAAATTAAAAAGATCGAATGAAAGAAAAAAAAAAGATAAATTAAAGGAAAAACTAACGGCTATATTCATGTGATTTACAAATAAAAAACAAACAAAAAGAAGAAAAAACAAAAACAAAAAAAAAAACAAAAAAAAAGGGCTGGTGGCAGACAATTGTCTGCCTTGTCTGCCACCAGCCGTTCCTCCCACTCAGCGAGTGGGAGGAACTCGCTAGGAGAGTGCAGCGTGAGCTGCACTCTCCTAGCGGGTGGGACCCAGTAAATATAACAAACCCAGGTTCTGAAAACAGAACCTGGGTTTGTGAGGTGGCAAGTGGGAGTGGTAGGTTGTAGGTTTTTGTGGGTTTTTTGTGGGTATATATATATTTTTGTAGGTTCTGAAAATGGTGTGGTGTGTGTATATAAAGATTTGATTTTGATATTGACTCTGGATATACACATAAGGGGGTGTGAGAGAGAATTATTTTTTTATGGGTGGAGGTGGTGGTGTGGTGTATATATATATATATATATATATATATATATAATATGTAAAAAATAAATATATATTTTTAAAAATAGATTATGTAAAAAATAAATATATAAGCCAAATTTTTTTTAAGTAATAAGTATTTTAAATATTTTGAAAAACATTTTGAAAGTGTACTTCAAAATTTGTACTTCAAAAACTGTACTTGAAGTACATTTTACTTAAAATTATTTTTTTTAAACATTTCATACTTTTTTATCCAAACATCATTTATAAGTTTTTTTAACTTTCAAAACATTAAAAATGTTTTTCAAGTATTTGTCCAAACGGGACCTGAAATTTAATGGAATGAGTGAAACGAAGCGTTTCTAAAAGTTGAGTTGAGTCGCCAAAATAACAGAATAAGAAGTTTTGTGACCAAAAGTCAACATTACTAATAGTTGAGTGCCACGTGATCTCATTTTCCCAATAATGGGTAAATTACTAAAACGTTCCTCATTTTTAACATATTAAAGGCGTTGGAGACCGACAGCCAACAGTATTTCATAAACAAAAACAGGGGCAGATGTCCACCAGGACTCAGTACTAGGGCTAGTTGCCCCAAATTTAGCCAGGAGGTGGGCTACATGGTTCTGACCCCATCATCCCCAAATTTCCCAAAGTTGCCATAGACCGGTGCAAATTTGTTGCATCAGAGGCTCCACTCCCACCTCGGGTATGAGCTCCCCTTAGGCGGCCAGAACCACCCCCGCCGCGTCTCCGATATGCGAGCAATCCGAAGAGTAAGTGTGTGAGATCCGATGCGCCATACCATCAACATCAACCAGTGCATGCAAAAACTCCCACTGGCGCCCTGCTAGTTTTTGGGTGGAAGTTAGCATCAAAGTACACTGGTCCTAATTTATAAAATTTTAAGCAAATTTTTATTATAACTCTAATTCAATCCATATGTAATGTTTACCCTTGAAGTGGAACAAACAAATATTTCTAATGTTATGTATGGAGGGAGTCTATTGTGCAACGCACGATATTTCAACTTGTAAATTAAATTGCATGTTTGTTGTTTTCGTATAACTACCATATTTCAGAATCTAAACTTAATACACCTAAAGTTAAATTCGATTTGATGATAAATATGTAGGCACAGGGGCAAAGTTGTTTAGAATTAAGTGTAGTTGTATGATCAATATAATTTGAGAGTTTAGTGTTACCTTAGTCGGAATTATAATACCTAAATTGATAGCTAAAAAGTTGATTTATTTGTCCATTCTCAAAAGTAAACGTAATCATAATGTATTGCGAGCATAATAGAGTCAAACAATAGCAATTTATTGGAACGATTATCCACTATCTTATTCCACCATTATTGATTCGATTAATAATCATTTGGTAATCAACGGTGGCCCAGCTGGAACCGACCTTTTTTCTTTTGACAAAAAACGAACTACTCACCGCCGGGTCTCCTCGCGATTTCCGGCCGGCGGTGTACTGTTCCATTAGTCTCCGCGACCTGAATTCATTACATGGCGCGGCAGCTCAAAGTGGCAGTGATCGGAGCCGGAGCGGCCGGCCTTATAACAGCTCGTGAGCTTCAAAGAGAAGGTCACGAGGTGGTGGTCTTTGAGAAATCCGACCAAATCGGTGGAACCTGGGTGTACAGTTCCCGGGTCGAGTCGGATCCGTTAGGCCTCGACCCGAACCGAGAAAGAGTTCACAGCAGCCTCTACTACTCACTCAGGACTAACCTCCCGCGGCATCTGATGGGGTTTTCCGATTACCCTGTTACAAGCAGACACGACGGCGAGCTCAGAGATTTTCCGGGCCATCAAGAAATGTTGGAATTCTTGAATAATTTCGCTCGAGATTTTGGTCTCGCCGGGTCAATCCGATTCAACGCCGAAGTAATCCGGGTTGAAAAGGAGAACGATTTGTGGGCTGTGGAGTCCAGATTAATCGGCGGGTTGTGCTCAGGAGAAGAGTTGTTCGAAGCTGTTGTGGTTTGTAATGGTCATTACACGCAACCAAAATTAGCGGAAATCCCAGGTGAGCTTGTTTGATTAGCACGTAAAATGGTGCGATTAGATACAATTGGGAATTAGCGTTATTTTTTTTATTTTACTACTGATTTTCTGTACTATTTTGAAAGATGGCTCGAATGAATTTTTCGTAAATCTTTGAGCTTTATGAATAATTATCCTTTGTCAAGCTAACCATGATATTAGTTAGAATATAAAAACGTTAAGATTGAAAGTGAACCTTTTTTTTCAATTTTTTTTGGATGAGGGAAAAAGTTGAAAGTGAACTTTTTTTTGTTTAAGACAAATGGTGCATTCTCCCTTGTTTTTCTCTTTTGATTTGAATCAATGATATTATCGTGTGTATTTCATACTCGTTTGATTCTTATCAAAAAGTCTATTTTGTATTACTCAAACAGTAATATGCAAAGCAATTCTTTAATTTCTAAGGTGTCCAACTATGGCCTGGAAAACAAATTCATAGCCACAACTATCGAGTTCCGGAGCCATTTCGAGGCAAGGTATTCAGTTGAGTAGTCTCTTTTTCCTGCTTGTGATCGACAACAATGATTTTCTCGTACAAACTCATTGACATAGTTTATTGGAAAAAATCCCAGGTTGTAGTGGTGATTGGTTATGGACCTAGTGCACATGATATATGCCAAGACATATCCAAGGTTGCTCATGAAGTTCATTTGTCTTCAAGGTCCCCATATCTGAAAGCTTCAAAGTCAGACATGTTTACCAATGTGTGGCTGCACTCACAAGTATGTAACAAATATAATCCCAATTCGTGATATTCTGCAGTTTTGTTCATCGATCCGCGTGTTTATTTAACGTTAGAAGCTTATGATAGATAGAATCTTGTTGTGAAAATGGCCAAGTAGCTTTCAAGGATGGTGCTTCTGTTGCTGCAGATGTAATTATTCATTGTACAGGGTAATTAATCAACTCACTCTGTTTATTACATGCCAATTTCCCCTTCAGATTTTCCGTCTGCTCCACTCCTGTCTTCTCTGTCTACTTTCTCACTATGGTGGGAGTCGACCCCATAATGTGACATATGGGTTTCATCCTCTATTGTGAGAGGGTAGACATGAAAGACAGAATTTGAATAAATAGAAGATCTCATCTCGCCAAATTCTGCAATCTCTATTTAGGATACTGCACTCTTCTTCTTAAACTGTTTTTCATAGGTGCTTTGATTGTATAGGTACAAGTATGATATTCCTTTCGTGAAAACAAATGGGATTGTGACTGTTGATGACAACCGTGTTGGACCATTGTACAAGCATGTCTTTCCACCGGAGTATGCTCCCGGGCTGGCTTTTGTCGGAATACCTACTCGGGTCAGTTTATAAAATTATCAGGCATTTGTATCGTTTCTTGTTTTGTTCATGTATAGTATGATGATATGATCAGAAGATGACCTCTGATCTTGTAATATTTTGAAATCAGGTTGTCATATTCTTTATGTTGGAAGTACAAGCCAGGTGGGTAGCTCATGTATTATCTGGGAAGGCAATGTTGCCATCAAAAGCGGAAATGTTGGCTGATGTTCAACAACATTACCAGCTCATGGAAAAGGATGAAGTCCCCAAGCACCACACACATAGACTCCCACTTGATTCGGTACGGTATATATCCTTCTACATTATCCCATCATATGGGTCGGATATGTGAATTGTATTTCATAATCGTGTACGGTTAGAAGCTATTAATTATATGGCTATATATGTTGTTGTGATGATATTGATTTGATGAAATTGTGCCTTTCAGTTTGAGTACTTGGACTGGATGGCTGCTCAAACGGGATTACCTGTGGAAGAGCAGATGAAAATGATCTACAACAAATTTTTCCAATTGGTTGTCCAAATTGTAAGGGAAGGCTCGTTGCTTGGATCAATAAAGGAACTAAATGTTGAGAGTTTGCTCAAGTGAACTCATTCTAATTTTATTCCAACTTATTTGGACCGGATCTTCTGCCCCATTTTTTAACCGTTCATTGTTGTTACAACAAAAATAAAGTTGGGTAACGACATATTGTAAGATTACACTGCAAAAGTGCAACAAAAGTTTGATTTCATCTTATTTTGTATTCCCTATAAAAATCATTCATAGTTTGCTCTTGTTTTTACATGACAAATAAACGTGCATTGAAATGATGAAAAATATTATGATGCCCAAAAAACATTTAATAGGCGAAAGAGTATATATAATTTACCCAGAAAAGGGAAATTTTAATCTCAAAGCGGGTTGACTCTGTGGACCTATACCAGCCCTGTACGATATGATTTTCGTCTCGATTGATACGTGTCATCCTAGGAGAAATTTTTAATTTGTACGTGTCATCGTGGCCATGTTGATACAACTTCCTTTCGTGTTTGACAATCCGTAAGAGTCAACAATTCTTGTAAAATACTTCAACCCCAAATTAAAACAGATCTTGGACAATAAGTTACCATTCCTACATAAAGCTTCCGAAATTATATTAAACCCATAATTATAATTGGTTATATTTGTGTAAGCACGCAAAAGAAGGAAGGAAGAAAGAAGATGGGGTGCAAGAGCAAGACCACATTCATGCTAGGTACAATATTGGGGGTCTATCTTTCCCAAACTTATAATCTCCCCAACATCCGCAAATTGGTGGATGACGCCGTCGCCAAAGCTAAGGAACTCGAGCGGAGCCACCGCAGGCCGCCGCACCACGGCAACGGCGCTAATATTGAACCAAATTCCGACGAAGATCGGACTATTTCTTGAGCTTTTTCCTTGTTTGTTTATTGCATATATAGATTCTTACGTTGGAGAATGGAGATCGACCTTTTTTTCTTTTTCTTTGAGGTATCATAATGGATGTAATGAATGAATTTACTTTTGTACTTCACCGTTTTTGTTAATGTTATTTGTGTGTTGCTGTGTTACTAATTACCTTATTTATAAAAACGAAAGGTGTATGTTCAGTGTATTTATTAATTAATGAAGGTTTTTTCCTTTTTAATTTGTTTTATCACTTAAAAACAGTTGTATCACTATATCGTTTTAATAAATGGATCCGAATAAGTATAATATATATATATTACAGTCAATAAACCAACTAGACTTTCGGTTAAATTAACGTTGGTGCACATATCAATCCTTTTCAAAGATGCTATTTTAATGAATTAAAAGAGATGAATACAAGATCAATTCGATCTACGTGAACTTTGCCAATCAATTCTGGTATTCGTGAGTATGATTTGTAAGTTAATTTCTCCTTAATTTGTCTTTTATGTTTATCTTTAAACGGCAATGTCACCAATTATATAAAAATTAATATACCCCCACCAATTATCATTTCAAACATCATCAAATTAATCGAGATATCGATCATTCCATGGAACCACCTCTCAAGGTGGCGGTGATTGGAGCCGGCGTCGGGGGCCTGACCACGGCCCGCGATCTAAAATTGGACGGGCATCAGGTGGTGGTCTATGAAAAATCAGCCCAACTCGGCGGGACATGGTTGTACAATCCAGAAGTCGAGGCTGACCTGCTAGGCCTGGATCCGGATCGTAAAATCGTACACAGCAGTCTCTACTATTCACTTTGCACAAACCTCCCAAAACAGCTTATGGGGTTTTCGGACTATCCCTTCAAAGTAAGGGATAAACGTAGTGGTGAAGTAAAGGTTTTTCCGGGCCATGAAGAGGTGTTCCAATTCTTGAACGATTTTGCTAGAGATTTTGGACTTCTTGAGTTGACCCGGTTTAACACTGAAGTCGTCGGAGTCTGGCCGGAGAAAACCGGCGATGGGTGGAAGTGGAGGTGGGTGATTGAATCAAGAACAATTTGTGGAGATCAATTGATTGTCTCAGAAGAGGTATTCCAAGCGGTTGTCGTTTGTAATGGTCACAACACCCAGCCTAGAGTGGCAAAACTTCCAGGTTAATTTTTTACCGGTGAAATAATTTGTTACAAGGCTATTGACTCGCTTTAGTTCATAAATGATTCAAAAGTCAAATTCAGGCAACATTCGAACTATTTTTAGTTACCACGTTGATTGTTTTGAGTTTTGAGCTATTTAGTTTTCTTTTTTTTAATTTGAGCCGTGAAAATCTAGTAGACTTCTTCAAATTAATTTAGGAACCAAAGTTAAGAAACGTACAGAGTGATTTAATAGAAGCTAGCTACATATACATATATAATGTATATTACTGAGTTACCTTGTTGTGACAAATTTTACCTGTTTGATACGTCCTACAAGGAATCAATAAATGGCCTGGAAAACAAATTCATTGCCACAATTATAGAGTGCCTGAGGCTTTCAGGGATCAGGTATGATTAGGGGCATCTTCGTTTTCATTGATTTTGTTTTTGTTTTAATTTTATTTTTGATTTTTACCGAAAATTTAGTATATTGTAATTTTTTTACTGTTCAGCTACTTAATTCTTACATTTTCAATACATTTCTTTACATTAAAAAATTATTTTTCAAAAACATGTTTTTCAAAAAACCGTAAACTTAAAATAACATGCTTGTATTACACAGGTTGTAGTTATTATCGGAGGTGCCGCCAGTGCAAACGACATTTCCCTGGAAATTGCCAAGGTAGCCAAAGAAGTTCATCTCTCGTCTAGATCCCCTCAAGTTGTAGTTAAGAAATGGGAAATGTATGAAAATCTTTGGCAGCACTCAAAAGTACGTTGTAATTTGATACGACACTTATTTTGAAACCGAGATAGTAGTTTCGATCCAACAAAGAAAAAAAACAATACCACTAATTTTGCAGGTGGAAAATTGTTATGAAAATGGTGAAATAGAATTTCAGGACGGAGCCCGTGTTCATGCAGATACCATTCTTCATTGCACCGGGTACGCACGAGGTTATTTTTATTTATTATGTGTAACTAATACTTCGGTTTTTCGCTAAAAGAGATCGAGTCACGTTTTTTATATTGTGTAGGTACAAATACAATTTGCCGTTCTTGAAAACAAATGATATTGTGACGGTGGATGACAATCGTGTTGGACCATTGTACAAGCATATTTTTCCTCCACGTTTTGCTCCGACGCTTTCTTTCGTCGGAATACCTCGTGTGGTCAGAGAATTATTTTATTTAGATACCCTTTCTCATGTAAAATTTTGCTTCATAATTAACCACAATATTATTTATAATAGGCAATCAATTTTGTGATGATGGAATTGCAAGGAAAATGGGTGGCTGCGGTTTTGTCAGGGAAGGTGGCGCTGCCATCCACGGCGGAGATGTTGGCCGATGTTGATCAACACTACTGGCTTTTGGAAGAGAGTGGAGTCCCTAAGCACCATACACACACCCTTGATCTCAAAATGGTACCTACATTTTTCTAAATATTCATTTTCATTGAAAGAATCACGTTTTTATTTTTTTCATTTTTCATTCGTGATTTATAATTAACCATCTTTTGAAAAGTAAAGTTAGGCGCCGCGTAAAATTTTGTGACAAATTACTTATATTAAAATAGACACCTTATCCCCTTATTATTTTCCAAAATGAGTAATGTACATTAAATGACAAAATTAACGATGACATTCTAATGCTGTTACTAAAAAGTAAAAACCCCATAACTGCGTAAGTATGATGTTAGCATTTAATTGGGACAAATTTGTCTTTGAGTAAATTACATTTATCTTTCTCGAGGTTTATCCAAATTATCAAACACACCATAAGATTTGTGAAAACTGTCAAGAAGATTAAAAGAATGACATCCATCAAAACGAGACTAGTGGAAAAACGTTGACAACTGTCGAAATACTAACATTTTTTTTGGGTTTTAGTCCCATTTTGATGGGTATAATTTTGTATTTTCACTGAGCGGGTTTAGTAATTAATTTTCACAAATCTCAAAAGGTGCTTGGTAGTTCAGACAAACTTAGAGGGAGGTAAATGTAATTTACTCTTTGTCTTTTCATTTCATGTTGTCCTTACTTTGACTAATGGTCAAATGGAATAAAATATATGATATGAGGGGATTAATGTAATTAATCATTTATTATATATTGTGTACTTTCACATTAAAATTTAAAAAAAACTTGGGTGATGGATCTTTGCTGCAGGATGAATACTTGGACTGGTTAGCCGGTCAAGTTGGAGTGCCGCCGGTGGAAAAGCAGCTTAAGGATATCTTTTACAAAATTAGAGAAATTCTTGCCACTGATTGGGTTGGATGTAGGGGAAAACTCATCGATTATTTGGATTCGCTTACATACACAAGAACAACTTGTTTCGAATAGGTTTTTGATGCAGTTTCACTTAAGATGTAATTGAAATTACGTCATTTCACTAATTTGGACACGATTGAACATATATGTCTATGAAGACGTGAACCCTGTAGTTAGTATTATTAATTACAACTAAATAAGGATTGGTTTGTTGCTAAAGTTTCTTTGTTGAAATTAAGCGGAGAAGTGGACTTCTTGGAGAAGGGGAAACGGAATTCAATTAGACTATGTGGCAAGTCTTGGAGAATAAGAAACCTGTAGCTCTATATATTTATACACAACAAATCCTTTGTTCCATACTTCATCAGAAAAATCAAAAGCCAAAATTCTCAATCCCTTTCTTTTTCTCCAACCTAGAAAGATTCATCCAAGCTCTCCGGCCATCATGGGATTCTTCGGAACAGTCGCCGCCTTCGCTGTCGGAGGCGCCTGCGGAGTCTACGCTGCACAAAAGTACGATATCCCCAACTTGAGGAAACTGGCGGATTCCGGCTGCTGCATATCCAAGCATCTTGAGGAGACTTACCGGAAAACTGCCCAGCCGAAGCCGGCAAAGATCGACGACCCAGTTGCGGCGGACGTGCCGCAGGTCAAGAACTGAGATGGTTTTTCAAGAGGGACTAATGTAGTTTTACTTGGATTCTACGTACGTCTAATTATATGGTTTTTGTTGTTCAGTTGTGACGATGTTGTTCATATGAGCAGTGGTTTATTTAATTCTAGTTTTTTTCCCCTTGATCTAAGATCATTTTTGCTACTATACTGTTCACGTAACACAGGACAAACAATACAAACAATATAAAAGACAAAAAAAGGTAAACAGAACAAATAATATAAACGACAAAAAATGTGGTATAAACGGCAAAAGAGGTGGTCGCACCGGAAAACCGATTGCATAGGTTGCTTAATTGCAAACCAGAAAAACCAATCTTCTTAAAAGTATTAAACAGTCAATATAGCAGTTTATGCACAATTTCCAGAATTTGAGGGAAAATTCATTTTTGAGCTACTAAATTATGGTGAGTTTCTTTCTAAGGACAATCATTCAAACAAGAACCTAGGCAGGGGGGTAATATATGGAAGATGAAACACTCATTTCATCTTGATGAAGTACCCAATTAGAACACCTATTAGGCCGATGAGCAAGACAACCAACAGGGAAACACGACGAGCTCGGTTTCCGCCGACTTCTTTTCTCATCCTCTCCTGCCCAGTAAAATTAAACCATGTTAAAGAGCGCTTACATATAAGATTCCTGAAAATAAAGGCAAACAAGCTAAAGTTGTTTTACATGAAAAGCAACCATCACTGAGAAGTCCAAGAAACATAAACAAATTCATCTATGTCAGAGATCTCACTGATTAATTAGATCTAATCAAGCAAAAATATGACTGTCCTGTCCCAATAGAAAGAATCTGAAGGACAGCATAAGCACACAAGGACAAGAAGAAAAAAGGTAAAATGGTCATAAGTTAGAAGATTCTCAAATACCAGTTCATGATAAAGCTTTTGATTCTGTTCTGTAGCCAAAGTTTTCTCCTCCATCAACTTTGATATCAAAGGCCACTCCTGAAGCCAAATGAGAGGAAATTTTATAAATTATCAGCTGAGGTAGCAAAGGAACTCAGGGAATGACATAAGAGGCCAAATATAAGACGAACGAAAATACTCAGTCAAGAAACTCAACCGATATAGAACAATGTGAAAAGAAAAGCGACGATTAAACCACAATTCTTTCAATTTATTAGTTCAGCTATTAAGAACAGATCCTTTAAAACAGAGCAAAACCTAAGTATCTATGAACGCAGCAAAATATTCCATATCTTACAATTAAAACAACTATATTTAAGTCGGACAAAGTAAAATCTGAATCAAATCATCATCATACGAAGCCCCGCTGAGGCTGGAAAGCAAAGCGAAAAAAAAAAAAAAAAAAAAAGTAAAACACTAAAGCAGACAACACAAGATGCATAAAAAGATAAACATCCTAATTTCTATACTAGAAGAATTACTAAGTACAATCACAAAAAAATTGAACTTTTAGACCTCCTGAATCGATTAGGCAACCAAGGTTCTAATCACAAAAGACAACCCAAGTTACATTAAACCAACTAAAAATAGTTCCAGATCCAAGTTCAAATAAGGCAAAAATATAACTATGAAGTTAATATGAATGAGCACCAGCTCCTATAATATCTTGAAAGAAAATAAGCATCTTCTTTCAAAATGTGAACAATTAGATGGCCAATGAGTGATTCGGTACAAAAGGGTAGACAATTAAGATAGAGAATTAGTTGTACAAACCATATAATGTAAGGCAATCCAACAATGAAGGAGATTCTAGTGCAATATCCACGATATCGTGGTACTTTGGAGGTAAACTGTATATTCTAAATGCAATAGTGCCTGTAGTTCAATCCAAAGAATGCTGTGCTAGGTATCCATATTATACTAGACCTCTCTAGTAGCTCTGGCATACTATTTATCAACACGCAGACGAGGAGTTTTATCCATCTGGCAGAAACCAACTAGCCGAATACTATCTGCTTCGACAATCCCTTGCCAAGCCTTTTGATTTTAAGTTCCTAAATTACAAATGCATTACCATCCTTGTATACTAATGCCTATTTCCACCTTGTCCTATTAGGTTAAAAGATATTAAAAATAATAGCATATGCTTATCCATCATTACCCAATAAAGAACACCTAAAATTGGACAATTAAACTAAGTCAACCTAGCATTTTAATTTTTAGGTCATGATATGAGAAGAAAGGAACCAAGCAAGAGAGAAGAAGATATGTATAGACAAATTTCCAAGAATCAATATAAATTTCTTGGTAAATTTCCAAAATAGACATTGCAAAAAAGGCATGACTAGACACAATTGTTTCATCACAATGTATCTTGCGGTAAACTTGTTAAGGCTATTATTTCCTATCTCATGCCTACGGCACAGATGTTTAAATGCAGATTTATCTACAGATATGCCCTTCACTAATATAAGCAACAAAATCATCCCTTAAAATGTAACTAAGTGCATTACACTACTGTAAACTAAGATTATATCCTTATATGTGCCTGCCTAGATGTTTTGCCTATCATTTGCCCATAAAAGAAAGGAACATTTACTACCGCCGAATTTGATGCTCTGCCAGCAGACTCCTCCAAAGACCTGGCTACCTGGAACATTCAATAAAGAAAGAGGTATAACTAAAGGCCCCATGTGCATACTTTGGGGGAAAGAATGGTAAGCATTTGATACTTACAGATTCAGAAGAACTTTTAACCTCATCACCAAGCATAGATGAAGATTCCTCTTCAGGTTCTTCAGGGACCGGAGAAGGGGGATTGGCAGGAATGTAAGCAACCCTCAATTTCAAATCCCCAACAACCTTGTCATCCTCTTTTTCAAACTACAAACCAAATCGATCCAATAAACTAGTAAAAGCATTTGAAAGATGATAATAAACTGAAAGTGGGGCAAACTCTAGACATAATATAACTGCGGTCACTAAGACCCAACTCACCGTTTGCGGATTTATGTCCTTAGCGGTTGTACCAGCAGGAACAACAACACTTTGAATCAAGAATTTATCTTTGCACTGCATATCAGCAGGAATTTCTTTAGGCGCTTGCATATTAACTACGAACACAGACAAAACCCAGTTTAATAGCAATGCTCTAAAAGGCTAAAACATCAAATCACAGATATCAAAAAAACCACCAACATATTCTCATATATAAAACCACAACATCAGGAAATGACTTTTACCAGTGACATTGCTGATGGAACCAGGCTGAATAACACCAGCATTTGGACGAACACTGTACTTCCTTGGATTGGTAGTTTTAACCTTAAAAAACCATAAATAAAAGTAATCAACAAGCTAAAAAATACTCCGCTTAATGAAAATTTTCGTGCGATTAAGAAAACTACCTTGAACGCAATATATTGATCAGTCCTATTGGTTAGCTGCAGAGAACATGAACTCTGCTTCCTCAGTTCAACTGTTCCAAAAACATGCCACAATCACATGAAAATATTAAAAATAAACCCTCCAAAACACAAAACAAAAAAAGAGCAAAACCCATTCGTCAATTTAAAGCATCATAAACCCCAACAAACAATCAAATGAAACCAAACATACAAAGGAAAAACACATCCGCGAAGACTTCGACTAAATCAAATCATGCCCAATGAAATAGTGCCGAAAAATGAAAACCCAGATAGTCAATAAACTACAACGGGGTCGGCACAGAAGATTAATCCAAAGCAAGACTTGTAATCCGTGGATTGAATCAAAGAAAACAGAAATTCGAGTTTCCCTTACATGGAAATTTGAGTTCCGCGGGGTGAACACTAATATAATCACCGGGGCCGTTAACTCCCATGGCTCGACAGTTTTTTTTTTTTCCAAGGCAACAAAAATTCAAAAACTCAAATTGGAAACTGAAAGGAGAAAACAAATTGAGGGATTTTCTGGGATTGACTTTGAATTGATTCAGATAAAAATCAAATTGAAGAAGAAGAAGAAAGAAACCCCAACCCCGACCGACCCAAAATGGTTGTTAATATTTTGCGTTTGCCGCAATGGCAACTGGGGACGGATCGTTCTGGTCGCCCATATTTTTTAAGGTTCCTTAGCCCAGCAGAGATTGGCAGAGATTGGTTTCTTTCTTTCTGGCAATTTTCAATTTTCCGGTCAAAATTCCTAAGGATTATCGATATACTTTATTACTATCCTTTTCTACTAAAATTGTCTTCACGTATATTTTCTTTTTCATTTTTAGCTTTCCAGGCTGTGTTCAAATTTCAAAATTGAAATAAACTGGTCAAAGTATGAATTGCAAATTGGAAAATCCGACTTCTGGGGGACTGTGGCCCGACTCATATGACGTGATAATCATTTAAGTATTGTCTAACGAAAACCGTCCATTTTAAATTTATCTACATTAAATATATTTACTAATATAATAATATATTATTTACGATGAGCCCTTAAATAATATTTCCTCCGTCCCACTTAAAGAGTCCACTTTCAAACTAAAATCTTGTCTCAGTTAAAAAGTCCACTTTGAATTTATTTACATTACATATCCTTACTAGTATTACAATGTGTGGTTCACAATTAACACTTATTTTTAAAATAAGGATATAAGTAAAAAAATATGGTGATAAATTACTTATTTTAAGTGTTGTACCTCACAATTCATAATAAGTTATACATATTTCAAAGTAAACTCTTTGAGTGAGACAGAAGGAGTAATTAATAGCACGTGAGAACGTGCGTAAGTTGAACGTAATGAGTAACTAAAGATAATAAACCAGGTCCTTGGAGAGTTTTTATACTTTTTCTCACATAAGAACCTTATGGCTGAAGTTATACTGCTATTGGTCCACGTATTTAAATTATAATATTAATCATGAATATTTTAAATAATAATATATGGTTTACGCATTCAGAAATAGTCCTTATGGCACACGACTGATTACTGAACGTCATTAGCTCATTTGTTATTTTATAAGGATAAGAGTATCATTTTATTGTATTGAGATGTTATATTTACACATGCCACATGCCAATTTCCAAAGAGTAATTTGATACTTGGAGAAATTGGACACTTACTGAAAATTTATACTCATTTTGTTCCACTAAAATAATTTATTTTGATAATATTTCTTATTCAAATAAAGAGTTCATTTTCAAATTTTTTACTCATCTCGCCCTTACTAATATAATTATGTGTGATGCACAATTAACCCATGCTTAAAAAATAAGGGCATAAATTAAATAAATAATGTCAAATTATCTATTTTGCGCGTTGTATATTGACATCCATAATAAGTTGTATATTAGTGAAAGGGAATTCTTCTAATGGGACTAGGGGAGTAGTAACGTAGGTGACAAATAAACAAAAATAAATTTGGACTTGTTCCTTTTGAAAACGGTTTTGAAAATATGTCTTTGAAAAATAGTTTTGTAATGTAAAAAGTATATTGAAAATATAAAAATGCATAGCTGAATAGTAAAAAGTTATATTGAAAATGATGAAAAATAATTATAATATATTAAATTTACTGTTGAAACCAAAACCAAAAAATAATGAAAACACAATTTTCTTTTCAGTTGTGTTGTGTTTTATTAATTATTGTTTAAGTAATTATGTTCATGTATATAAAAAATCATAGTTATTTTGTTTTTTTTTTCTGAATTCAATACTATTTCATTGTCTTGTCATTATTACATTGAAGGCAGGAGGTTATGAGGAGGGGAAGAACGAAGTTGGAGAGTCAGCCTACCCTAAATAGGCAGAACTGACAGAGGTAGGAATCAAACATAACATATGGATGGCTCACTATGCGTCACAACCGTTGAAACACTAACTCATTCCTAATATTATATATCTAATCATTACTTAAATTTTCATAAAATATTAGGGTTTAAATATATTTTTAGGGAAAAAAAAAATAGTCTTGTTAAAGAACCATTTATTCTTGAATGTGACCTTGAATGCATTACTTATGCAATTGCATAGGCTAAATTGTGTCCACTTTTAACAACATTTTTTGTTTCAAGAGAATGATCTACTTTTAAATTTTTTACGCCTTCTACCCTTACTAATATAATTATGTGTAGATCACAATTAACTTATACTTACAAATTAAGAACATGAATAAAACAAATCGTGTCTAATTAGTTATTTTAAATGTTGTAACTTGACATAGGTAAAAAGTTGTACATTTATTAAAGTCATCTCTTCTAGTAGAACAGGCTAAATACATAATTTCAAATGGAATGATGATACACTCAAAGGGAATTCATATGGAACTTTAATAGTGATTGATCTACCATCCAATTTACAAGGATACTTAAAACTAATGCTGCGAAGTGGTATGTATCGTGCGGTGTCACATCATTTTCTCAATTTTTTCTTTGAGTATTTTCACTCACCAGATCATTGTTTATTTAAATATTGAATGTACTTTAAATAGTAAAAAAAATAATTTCGAAACATATTTTAATGAGTAATGATAGATTCAGCAACAAATCATAGCAGCTTTTTAATAACATTTCATGTGGTATGTATTTATTGGCTACATTTTTATTAATATCACATAATTATTATAAAAAAGTTACTATAATTTGTTACTGAATCTATCGTTACTCTATTTTAATATGATACGGACTAATATATTGGGCTCACGACTGCGCATAGATAGACTGGACTTACGAACCATTACTTTAATGTTGGGCCCGTAAAAAGCTACCAGGCCTAGCACAAAAAATAAATTGCTCTCTCCATTATTGTTATGACCCAAATGCCCTTTCAGCCAATTTAGGTTTTCTATTTAATCATATCCAAATTGGTAAAATGATATAATTTTAAGTTAAAAATACGTCGTTTCGCTAAATATTTTAAGTAAAACAACGTTTTTTCAAATTGAAACTACGTCATTTCACTTATACATACATAAGTTACATGATTGTAAGAGCAATGTTATTAAACATCAATGCAAAGAGTATTAATATAAGTAAAACATCAATGCAACGTGTTTCGTACGTGTCTATTGTATCTCGCATAATAAACATTTTATACGACAAATTAAAAAATAGGTGACCAGTTATTGAATGTAACAGAAATTAACTCTGGTTAGTATGATTGCCACACCGCGCAGTTCAATCATATGATGGCCTACTACCTAGAAGAAAGTTGGATTGGCCATTTTAAGATAGTAGAATGCACGTAGCTTCGGGGTGGCAATAAATGGGTGTAAGTTAAGTTTCGAAGTAGTGATTTTCTGTGCTTCCATATTTGCCCTCGAGAAATCACGGGGACAGCACGTGCGTGTGGCTTTTGTCCAAGTTAACCAGATTTTTTAACCGAAAGGCCCTTGGTGGCCACTTATAATAGTTTAGTGACTAAAAGTAGATTAAAAATAATTTAGTGACCAAAAATAAGTACGGACAATAATTTAGTAGTTAGTTGCTTAATTTGTCCTAACATAAATGATCAAACTAATAAAGTTAAAAATTGTATACATGTGATGTGAGCGTATTCATGAACTCAAATACAAGTAAATTTTAAAACAAAACAAAAATAAAACATGTTCTTTATGATGGGTTTGAAACAATATTTGAAACTTGGTTTTGAAAAAATAATTTTATAATCAGTTTTCATCATTTTTAATACAACTTTTAACTATTCACCTATATTTTTTTATATTTTCAATACACTTTTTATATTATAAAATTATTTTTCTACAATCAGATTTCAAATATTATTTCAAACCCAACATAAAGAATAAATAAAGCTAAAATTAAAGGGTGTTTTTACGAGAATTCGTCAATTCGATTTTTTTCCCCAAATATTCATTTTGGCCACATATAAATACGAAAATAATCAAAAAAATAATAAAATTCCCAAAATATAAAAAACGAAGTTGGGAGATTCATTTTCATCTGAAAACGAATATCTCAACTTCGTTTTCTTCAAAACTAACCAAAAATAAATAAATAAAAATTCTTGAAGGAAACGAATGCATGGAATTCGTTTTCAAAAGAAAACAAATTCAGGGAATTCGTTTTCTTTTGAACATTCGTTTCCTTCTTTTTTGTTTTTTATTAATTTCATTAATAAACGAATTCCATAATTAATTTTTTCCTTTTATGTTTTTTATTAATTTCATTAAGAAACGAATTTCACTAAAATTATTTTTAAAATAAATTTAAAAAATTATATTTAAACGAATTTAAAAAAATTAAATAATTATTTTCATTGAAAACTGTTCACCAACATGTTTCTAAGTTTTTATTCATTTAAAAAATAAATATTATTTAATGAAAAATGAATTTTAGGGTTTTCGAAACGAACCCCCGTAAATCGTTTTTGAGTTGTTATAAATAATAAAAAAAAGGCAAACATAATTATATAACTGAAATTTTAATTTGTAATTCAATAAAATTTTAGAGGAAGTAATTTACGGCATTTTTTGAAATACATAAAATCTCCGTATAAATGAATTTGGGGAATTTATTTATCTTTGAAAATTTAGTCACGCATTTATGTTTTAAAAATAATTAATTCCGTTAAAAACAAAACTTATAAATTCATTTCTCTCAAAAAGAAATAACATTAGACCGATATTGATGTTTCCATTTTTAATTATTTTTAGTTTAAATGAGCTTGCATAGGGAATACTAGTGGGATTAGGCAGGCGCGATAATATAGAAAATTGAGAGAATAAAGAAGACAAAGGTAATTGACTACCATTTCAAAAAATACCGTAAATCATTTCCTCTAAAATTTTATTGAATTACAAATTAAAATTTCAGTTATATAATTATATTTTGCCTTTTTTTCATAACAACTCAAAAACGAATTACGGTGGGTTCTTTTGAATTAATAAAATTAATAAAAAAAAGAGGAAAAAATTAATTTGAAATTAATAAAAAAAAAGGAAGAAACGAATTTCAAAAGAAAACGAATCCTGAATTCGTTTTCTTGAAGATTTTTTTTTTTTTTTTTTGTTATTCTTGAAGAAAACGAAGTTGGGAGATTCGTTTTCAACCCGAGGGTTTTTTTCCCCAATATTTATCTTGGGACAAAAAATTAATAAAATAGACAAATTTTTTTTTTCATTCCCAAAATATAAAAAACGAAGTTGAAAACGATCTCCCATCTTCGTTTTTTATATTTTGGGAATAAAAAAAAAATTGTCTATTTTATTAATTTTTTATCTGAATATAAATATTGGGGAAAAAAACCCTCGTCAATCCTAACCCGATACCATACCAAGAGCCTATTATTATTAACAATGGGGGATGATTTGAGTAGAAGCATTAATTAGGGGTCACTAGCCCCGACACAAATGAGCCAAAATTTGAATTGAGGGTGCCCCAAAATCTCAGTGATGACTACGTTCCGTATATGAACAAATCTGAACCACAGGCCCGGGCCCAACACCACCCAGAACACATCGAGGTTGTACACACAGCACACTCATTAGTGTGTGGTCCTCTCGATGACAAAAATTGTATTGAAAGAGCGCCAGCAAATACAATTGTTTTGTTTGTTACCAAGGAAAAACATTAATGTTAGTCTCTTTTGTTTGGACCTATAGTATTTTTTTATTTTTTACGTTTCATTATTGTAGAGATAGTCTCCTACGTTTACGTGTTGAAACAGTTCTAACCAGTTAAAGGGGAGGTCAGGAGTTTCTAGCATTTTTTTGAAATGAAAAACAAGTGGGATTTTCTCGTATAATAATTTCTATCCATTTAAAAACGAGCCAACTAACATACAATTTAGCATGGTAAGAATGAGTCAAAATTATAACACGAGCCACCAAAAAATATGAAGATCATGAAAAGACCCAAAATTTTTTTAATTTAGGGCCTGTTTTTTTTGTTCTGTTTTAAAAACGGTTTTGGTTTTAACAGTAAATTTAATATATTTTAATCATATTTCATCATTTTCAATACAACTTTTTACTATTCAGCATATATTTTTTACATTTTCAATACACTTTTTACATTATTAAACTATTTTCCAAAATTTATTTTCAAAATCGTTTTCAAAACGATAAAAAATAACACGACCTTAAAAAACTTCATGAACAACGCAACTTCCCTTTTGACATATTAAAACTGACCGGAACATATTATATGTACAAAAACTACAATAGCATGTAAAGGATCAAAATTGGGATTTTTCTTGTTGGGAAACCAGCCATGTCATGCAAAAGTTACAAGTTTCAAATTGTCCAATCAATGGCTCTGCAGTGCTGCCAAGTGCCCGCAGCGACGACGACGACAGGCTTCATTATAAAGAGGACATGGACAGCCCCATAAAACCGACACACACTGCCCTGTCAATCTTTTGTCTTTATCTCACCTTCCTTAATTGCTCGTACTTATGTTTATAATTATAATTATTTTATTTTATAATAAAGGTCATACTTATGTTTATGATTAACATTGCAACGTTAAAGTTTTATAATGATAATAATAGTCAAACTTCTGATATTATACAAGAACACGATGTTCAATCGTGTGCAATATTATCGGAGTGGTTTTGTATGTACACTTATAAAACTGAGAGATAATTAAAGTAGTCTTAAATGGTTTTTCAGGAACAAGATTCAACGATCAAGTTAGAATTGGTGAGAGATCAGAGTATAACAATTTGAATGAGTAAAATCGAATGAATTCCTTGACCTAAGTGGATGTGGATGTTTATATAGATAGGAATTGGGCATTTTTCTAGCTTGGAGATAAATGCTTGTTTCTTATACGTTCATGCTGGTTTTATCGATGATATAAGCCGTTGGGATCTTGTTCCGTAAGGATGGGTATATGGGTCACGTGCCGTAAGTGCGACAATCAGTGATTCTATATACCATTACACGATACAATGACACGTTAAACGAACCTGTTAACTTATATACAACATGAAATTATTAATATTAAAAAACGATCTTTTATACTTTCGAATAACATATATAAGCGCAACACTTCAAAAATTGAATTGTCAAACCCTCAAAAAGCACACAAAAGAACCGTTTGCAATCAATAACACAAGAAGGGCAACCTGGGGATTATTAGTCATGAGTAAGTATCTATCCTGGATTGGGAAAGTATGGGGTACACTTTTCTCTGTAAATGCCCAATGCTGCAATTCTTTGTCCTGCGTCTTTAAAGTATGACAAAAACTGCCCACTTACATTTATAATGTATTCCATCCCCATCCGTTCTACTAAAAATGTACGTAGTTAATGTATAATTTTTTATAAATTATAAGGTATAATAATTAAAATAAATAATTTTTACATTTTTTTTCACTAATATTCTTATTTCTCAAAAGTCGATTAATTGTGAAGCCTACATTAGATTAAATCATTCCGTTGGTCCCTTAAATTGAAATATTGTATCTATTTGATTCCTTAATTTAAAACTGATTCATTTTGGTCACTTAACATGAAAATATGTTTCAAAATTATCTCCAAATATGAATTTTGATAATATTTGAACTATTTTCATATACCATGTAAGATTCACACACATTATTACAGACAAGAAATAAACGTTAACTAATTTTGTTCACCCTTAATTTAATTTGAAACAACTCACACGTTAGTCAAAATAGCTCAGGATTTGGATTTGGAAATCATTTTGAAACAAATTTTTAAGTTAATGAACCAAAATAAAACAATTTAAAGTTAATTGATCAAATAGATATAACATCACAACTTAAGAGATCAGCAGAGTAATTTAATCGTTTTATTAATAAATATATAACAAGTAAAATTATCAAAACACATTTTGAAACTCGACTCTACTAACAAAAGAGAAAGTATCATTATTTATGATTGCTTTTGAGTTGGAATCCGATCTTCGTCTTCAATTTCCTTAATGAGACCAGTGTACTTGAAGCAGCAAAACTATCCAAGTTGAATCTTCGTAGATGAATAGCCATAGATGGCCTCCTTCTTTAATTATTATCAACAACTGGTACTCATGTTTCTTTATAAATTATAGATCATCTTCGTCCTATCCTATGAGTTCATTAAATTAAGTAAACCACTTTGTCTGTTTGTCAAGTACAACTCAACTAAATTGTAAATTCAGTTCAGCCATTAAATGTATGTTCTGCTTTATAGTGTTTATTTTATACTGTACATTTTATCATTTATGAGTTTTTTTTATATTTATTGTTGGATTACATTCACTTTCACATTGCAAAACTCATTTTTAAAACACATTTTCAAAACGTTATAGTGTTATACCATATAAGCTCCGAGTAATTCAAAATGTTGGAATATCTAATTTTATAAGAAGGTAAAATTGCAATTTTGGTTTCTTTTGTTTGGACCTGTTACACTTTTGATCTGCTACGTTTTATTTGTGTAAAATAGTTTGTTTGATGTTGCAATTTTGGTTTATGTGACTGTTTATGACCAGTTTTAAATAGTTAAAGATGAAGTCTACGATTTCTAAAAAAAATTTTGAAATTAAAAAAAAAAAAAGGTGTAGAAAATTATAATTTTGAAAATTGTGTACCAAAGCAGTCAAATTAATCAGTTGAACATATTAATTTAGCTTGCATCATGGAAATTAGTTTTTTTCTGAAATTTTATTTATGCTTGTTTTATCGAACTATTTATTTGGGAGATGGGTAAAAATTATTGTTCGAGCACTGAAGAATATAAAAATTTCTCAAAAATCTCAAAAATAAATTCCACATCAAAAAACCCCAAAAAATCGTTGACCTCCCACATTAACTGCTCAAAACTAACTATAACCAACTAGATGGATCAAAACTACACTAAAATGCATATATAAGAAACTATCTTTGCCCTAATGAAACGTAAAGGACTAAAAGTGCAACATGCACTAATGTATTGATGATTGCTCATTATTCATAATATATATTTTTACGTTTAAAAGTTCATTTAAAAAAATATGTTTAAAAAACCATTCCTTAAACTCTGTTATCGAACAAGCTAATTCTTGGTTATTTAAAATATTCATTCCATTGTCTCTTTAATAATCATGATCCTGGTATACATTCCCTCTGTTCATAAATAAAGTGTCTCCTTCCAAAAATTTTGTTTGGTCTCATATAACTTTCTTTTATATATTTCAATGATGTGCGTAAAATTGAAATTTCATTGGGCCTGGCCCAATGAACTAAAGAAAAGATGAACAGTAAGGATAAAAAGATGCTTAAAAGGTCCAAAACCATACCCAGGTCGGATAGTTCCCTAAAATCGAACCAAAGATTAGATCGGTCAATAGTTTCAGTATGCCCTATTCGTTTTTCTCATACATTTATCATGATAATCATCCTAACCGAGTTAAGAAAGTTAAGTCGGACCAAGATGTTACACTGACACAGTAGGTAGAAATCATTATAGGATTAGGTATATATTTTGAATATATGCGGGGATTTCCCAGATCTTCGAAAGAAAATAAGTCATGAAATCAGGCCATGATGGCATAAGGCGTGCATGTCACGGCAAATAGAGGGGAGCAGGTGAAAGTGCAAATCATGAAGGTTCAACGGGCATGACCGAGTCTTGATATAAATACTAAGTCCTAAGACTTAGTGATGTACGCAACTATTTACGTTTTGAGCTCTTAGTGCATACTGTTCATATTCTTCAACCTTACTAACTTGACCGTCGGAGTTACACCGGGGGGAGAGCCCCGCATTTCTTCTGCGTGTTTGCATTTACAATCAGAATATTCCACAGTCTCTAGTTTCCCCTTCATTTGAGTTAATCCGAGCCATCCAGCCCGGTTTCCAGCGCTGCTTCCCTTCTCTTTGGTTAGCAGCTATCGAAGTGGACCTTGTCGCACAAGATTTCCTATTAGGCCACAAGAAGCATCCATTGACGGACGATTTGAGTCACATCATTCAATGTAGAAAAATTTAATAATTTCCAATACTACCTCTTGTTTAATTGATTTTAGCGGTATTAGTTACAATGTCATTTTAAACGCACATACATAACACACATTTTCATTTAATATGTAGTTAAGCGAGAAAAGATAAATAAGAGAAAAAAAGAATTCACTCACCTTTTTAATTTGCATGCTCATTTCTAAAGGAACACTTAGTTAGAAACATATGGGTATATTTAAACAATCCTAGCCATGGAAAAGAGATACTCTCTTTGTCACATTCAAAGAGTCACTTTGAATAGTTAAAGATGAAGTCTACGGTTTAGGAATACAAAGTGGACTCTTTGAATGAGACGGAAAGGGTATGTAGTAGTCATAATTAAAAGGGTGGCACGGGGGAGGGCAGAAAGAACAAGATGCAGCTTCATTTTCACAGGAATGGATTAACCTACGGTACGAGGGCAAAGTCAATTGTTTTGCTGAGAATAGAAATAGGAAATCATAGGATTAGGATATGGATATTCATGGTTGAAGAGGTAGCCACAATCGTAGAACAAGGAAGCTAGACGCTGACCCTTCCTTGCATCTCCCCACCTGATGTTTGTACACTTGAGTGAACAAAATATATTAGGTCACTCTTAGTTGCATGTGGTCCTGTTTTATTTCTTATTTATTTATTGACGAGGATCTAATTTGATCAATGTACCCAATTAATATCGTTTTATTTAATGAAACGACATAATTTTGACTCACAAATGCTCTCCAATCTTTCACCCTAGTACACTTTTGTTTTTTGGTTTCATTTTGTTTATTTTCAATGTACATTAACTAGTTGTTAGGGGTATTGGGTAGCAGCGGTGCTAAGAAAATACGGCTTGCGAGTAAGATTTGACGAAAGCAGTATTAGTTGATTTAACAATTCAAATTACAAGTGCCTCAAAATATGTCTCTCGTTCTCTTTGTTATACTTAGGGGATTGCCTAGCACCACATACTAAGTACGACATACAAGTAATACCTGGCGGGACTATGTGGCACTAATTTATTGTTTGATACATACAATATGATGCCCTATTAGTGATTTTCAAAGAAAAGAGCAATTCATGAGAGTAGGGTAGTTTTTACTTAATCATCTCTTGAGATTTTCAATCTATTTTATTCATGTCATTATTATATATTCTATCACAATAAGAGAGGGATTTTTATAATGTGATACGTGTATCTCATCTTTTATTTTGAGAGGATAAAAAAAATAAAAAAATGACTAAAGCATATAGAAATAGAGGGGAGGGAGAGGGGGGGGGGGGGGGGAAGGGTTGGTTGTGCAAAACTTAGAAGATCGGGTGTTTCCCGTCTCGAGGAAATTAATAAATACAGTAAATGATATGATTATGACATTGGGGAAGGAAATAATAGTTTGATTCGTTAATATTGGTGGAGGGAAACAAAACATGCTTTAAATAGTTTTTGTCTCTATTCGGGGATTCTAGGGAAGGAGAAAAGGAAAGAAAGAAAAGAGAAGAGAGGCTCTAGCTAAAGAAAGTGTTGAATTAGGGTGGCCATTTCCATCAACAATAACAATGCCATGGCCCATCCTGCCTTAACTCAACTTTTTCTACTACAACTTATTTGCAGCCTTTCACATAACTAAGTACGTCTTAAAACGTGATTTTAAAAATATATTTTTATAAAAATAATTTTTAAATATAAAAAAAATATTTAAAATATTAAAATATATAATTAAACAGTTAAAATTATACTGAAAATAATAAAAAATAATTATATTCATATATTAAATTTACAAACCAAAACAGTGAAAAACGAACTGCATTTTTCCTAACAAATTAACCTTGGATCAAAAAGTCCAAATTTTACATAGCATTTATTAATTCAACAATGACAAATGAATATGATTGAGGTATGATATATATAATCCACCTTACCATTGTAAATCTTCATAATATAGGAAGCTTTGGTGACCAAAGCTTCCTATAATTTTTATTAATAGGTAAATTCATTTACATTTTCTCTAAGCCTTCACAAAATTACCATTATCCCATTAGGTTTGGAGAATTACCATCATTCCATCCACTAGTTATTAGTATATCATTTAATTTCTTAATTTGGTCAAATTAATGTCCTCTTATCAATAAAATAATAAGAATAATAATAAAAGAGACTCAAGAACCTTTAAGTTATCAAAAACTTTGAAATTGACATGCCATCTTTCTATACAAAAATTAACTTTCAAATTTATTATTGTTCCAATAAACGAATTTATTTTCAAGTTTTTTACTCTTCATATACTTACTAATACTAGTGACTATTAAAAGAGTAATAAATTTCCAAAGCCCTCAACAAGGGTAAATGTAATAAGAGAGTCTCTTATTAAACCATTTAATAATCCAGCAACAAAACTTTTTGCTCTTAAAAATGATGTGTAGTTTCCTCAATAAAACAAGAGGCATACTAAACGCAGTAACATTCCCCTGTAAAAAGTCCGAATTACCCTTTATGGTTAAAAATTATTTTTTTTCCATTTTTTCACCTATAAGTAAGGTGCCAAGTTCATTCTATTTTTTCAACCTTTAGAGTTAGTTGTTTTCCATTTACATTAAACTGCAGAAACACTTGTTTTCCATTTCATCACTGACACGTTTATTCAAATATGGCCGGTATACCTGAGTACGATCCATATTACATTGTAAGTAAACACTGTATTTATTTTTTTACTTTAAATTAGTTTGCATAAATTCTCTATATACACTTTCATTTTAATTTTCGGGAAAAAAAACCCATTCGGAGGAGATTTTTTTCCCGGATCTGCGATTATCCGGACGTTTTTTGCTGTTTCTGCAACATTTCGGCCGGGGAGACTGTCTCCCCGGACGGAATTCCCGGAATACTGCCGGACACGGAAATACCTCCAGTCTCCGGCGTATTTCCAAAGAAATACCATCGGCAGTATTTTGGTCGGAAAAAAACTGGCGGCTGCCGGCCGTTTTTCCGCAGGGCGGCCGTATTGTTGGCGATTTTCTCGGCCGAAAACTCCGGGACAGTCGCAATATCCCTCCAACCTATGCTAATCATAATTTTGTCAGAACTTTGGCTCTAGCCGACAATATAATTGCGCAATTTATTTGTTGAATCGAAATTTTTGTGTTTAAGTATGCTGAACCAGGTTTTTTGTATTAAAAGGATTTCCGCGTTGAGAGTGATGACATTTATGCTGACCACACCGAAGTATTTCAGACGAACGAAGAGTTAAGAAGTAAAGAAGATATGATTGCATGGGTTAAAGCACGAGCAACTGAAAACAATATGACGGCAAAAATTAATTCCTCTTCGAAAATGTTGGGGATATTCCTAACAAGAGGGAGAAAAGGTAGAGTTGAGATAGAGTGCGATAGATCAGGAAAAGTTAGGGAGAAGGCACCCATACCGGAAGGGAAAAGCAGACGGAGCAATACAAGCACCAAGATGACAAACTGTCAATTTCGCCTGAAGGGACGAGAAATTGATGGGGGAAAGTGGACGTTAGAGGTCAGAAACGGTACGCACAATCACGAATTAGAAGAAGTTCGAAACTGGCATTCAGCGCAGACATGGTTAACAGAAGCGGAGAAGAAGAAGATTGCAGAAATGTCCAGTATTAACATCAGGCCAAATCATATATTGGCCCAATTGCGCGCGGATGATCTGGAAAATGCCAGCCACATAAGACAGGTTTACAACGAATCAGCAAAAAGTAAAAGGGATGCGAGGGGAGGTATGACTAACATGCAGTATTTCTTCAAACTTCTGCATGATCACGAATACTTCTATGCATACTCAGGCGATGACGGAAGTAATGCAGTGGGCCACATCTTCTTTGAGCACAAGAAGGCGCCTCGTCTACTTGTTCTGTTTCCGTACGTTTTGTTTATGGATACGGCGTATAAGACAAACAGGTATGACATGCCTCTGCTGCAAATAGTAGCTCATGTACCTACAGCTCAGTATGTTCATATCGCGTTCATTTTCCTGAGGGATGAGACTACTCCGAGTTATTACTGGGGATTGGCGCAATTAAGCACTTTATTCCAGCGAAACAAATACCCCCACGTGGTCATGACTGATCGAGAGACCGCATTACTGAATGCTGTGGAACTAGTATTCCCACATGCTACCCAGCTACTTTGTAGGAGACACATTGAAATGGATGTCAAGAAATATGTAGTGTCGGTTGGGAATGACAAAACTACAACGGATGTCTTTCTATATCGTTGGAGGCAAGTGGCGAAAGCCTTGACATATGAACAGTTCATGGAAGCTGTGGATTATATTGATACTAAATATGGGAATAAATCGAAATTCAGAAATATTATTCCGTACTTGAAGAAGACATGGTTGGATCCCCACAAGGAGAAACTTGTGTCTTGTTGGACGAAAAGTATAAAGCATTACGGAGGGCGCACAACGAATATGTAAGTTATTTATTGATTTCATTTATGATTTGTACATTGTATAATTACGCGATGTTTTATATAAGGATTTATGTTCTATGAAGAATTTTAATGTCAATTGTCTTTCAGGGTTTAAAGTGCACATGCACAGGTGAAGAAGGCTATTGGTACAGATAGAAAGGCGTTCCTAAGTATTTTTCACGACATTCATATTATGATAGTGTTGCACCTCCATGAAATTCGGACTAAAATGGAAGTTTCGCGCAGCAAAACATATCGGAAGAGCGACTACCTACTGTATAGTAGGCTTAACGGTATAATGTCTTTCGCTGGTATTACAATGGTGGAGGACGAATATACAAAAAGAGTTGACCTTATCGGGGACGATGGTGCACTTTGTGGTTGCGAACTCCGAACAAGTTGTGATCTGCCATGTGCATGTGAGATGCAACAGTTGGTGCACGCGTACCGTCCAATTAATCCTATCGACGTTGACGCGTTCTGGAAGACGCTGCATTTGAGAGATAATGATATTCCAGAAACTCAGGAGGAGAGGCAAACAGCTGAAGGGCGACTGCATGAAATGTTTGTAGATGTCATGTCTCGTCCGAGCGCTAAATATACAGGGTCATGGGTGTTGTGCATTTGATGCTTTATCCCGGAACTGTTGATTTAGCTGAGCGGGTTAGTAGGCCACACATGGAACGTCCCAGACACAATTCAACGCAATGAGATCTATCAGGGTACGAGCATACTGAAAGGAATGCGCTACAACGAGGTACGAATATATGTATTTAATTTTAACATGTCATTGTGGTTAAATACATATACACATACTCAATTTAATATGCTTTACACTCGCAGGTCGGCGATCTACAGGCGGGCAGAGAAGACGAAGGGTTGTGAGGCCTCACGCTTCTGAGTGGCCTTACGACCTTCCCGTATTTCTGAAACAGTTCATGTTCGAATACATTACCGAGCAAGTTAATGTAGTGCCCGATGGACATTGTGGTTTTAGGGTAATTGCCTATTTCGTACACGATGCAGATCAAGCACAGTGGCACTAAGTGCGTAGAGACCTGCATCAAGAACTCCGGGATGAAGCTACTTTTTGGCGATTCATTCTTGGGGCAGTCGATTACGATTTAGTATTAAGGCTGCTAGATTGTTATGTAGTTCCGGCAGAAGAGGATTTCTGGTTTGATTCTCATCTTCTGGGAATACCTGTCGCAACGAAGTACCAGAGGGTAGTTACATTATATGCCCAACAGAGTAATACTTTCTTTCCGCTCTTGTGGCGGGGGGCCGGCGTCTCTACTGATCCGAGCAGTTTCATCAATATGGGGATAATAAGACAAAATCATTTCATTGCTTTGTTAACGACATGGGAGGTCTTGCTACTCCATCTATCCGACGTGGAGTAGTCGAGCCTCAGAACAAATGCAGCTTTGGAAAGCTCATTTGGATGGAAAATTGGGTGAATTCCGGAATAAATCGACTGTTGAGTGTTAGTATACGATTTTTTCATATCAACAGTTTAACGTTAACAGCAATTTATTTTTGATTTTACGTTCGCAAGATAAGATCCTCATCTTTAGAATTTTTATGTAATAAATTTTACCAGTATGGAATTCAAATAAAATATTTATACATCATCTCGATGGCGGTATTACTTTATACAATGTATTAAAAAAAATTAAAAATAGTGAATAATTTAAACGCGCATTTATCAATACGAAATTATTGCTAACATATGAAGAACAAGAATACATTTAAAGTAACAGAAATTTTAAAGTATTGGCGCAAAAGTCGCCCCGTTCGGGCATAAAACATCCGGAAAAATTCCCCGACCGCCGGAAATACCGCCGCCAACCGGCGGTATTTTGGGTCTTTAACCAATCTTCTTATCTTTTTTTTAACTGCACGGGTGAACAGTACCCGAGTTTTCTTATTTTTCTTTTTTCTTTTGGGCCAGAAGCATTTTAGTATTTTCATAGGAGAATGTTACTGCGAATAGTAAAACGGTTACTGCGTATAACAATTTCGTAAAACAATACATTAGATTCTTGCATTTGTTTTCTTCACCACATTTAACACGTCCACCGTCTAAAATCAATACACACTACATGCAATACTTCTTGTTTTAATGCAGTGACAATACATCGATAGCTAAAATAATTTTTTATAGACTAAACTCAACACGCAGCACATTAAAAATTAAATCTTATACATCTCCAGCCAAACCAAAAAAAACCCAAAAAAGAAAAAAAAGTAAAAGAACTCAAATAAGCGATACATGAAAACCTAAAATTAATGTGCTTCAATAATATAAAGCAAAACCTTTTAAGCTGAAATCGATAGACACGCAATCGGGAGACCCGATCCGACCCATCGTGTTCAAATATTTATACAGTGTAATTTATTCAATCTTAAATTTGAAAACGACCGATCTTCAGATCAGCACACATGCATGCCTGATTTTATTCCTACTTTTTTCCTTCGTTCACATCCTATTCACTTGAAAAAAGATGAGATAATTCAATAAGGCTATAAAAAGAGCTAAAATCGAATCAAACCAAACTATCACAATTCAACTCATGCAGCTGTTATGTCTCTGACTTAACTAGGGCTTATTCTTTTGGTTTTAATTTTGAAAATAATTTTAATTTTAACAGTAAATTTAATATATTTTTATTATTTTTAATATAATTTTTTATTATTTAATATCTACTTTTTACATTTTCAATATACTTTTTACGTTATAAAATTATTTTTCAAAATATATTTACAAAATTATTTTCAAACCAATCAAAAAAAACAAACCCAAAATTCCTATATTTAGTACGTACGAAAATAGAATAATTTGAACTATCATAATCTAAAAGACAATATAAGATACCTTCAATAAAAAATGCCCCTCATTCCCATTCTTGCGTGCCAAGAGCACCCTAGAGGTACAATTAATAAAGCAGAGTATAACTTCAAAGACAACAACAAATAATAAGGCACATGGCCATTACTATTACTAATTTAGTATTAATAAATATAATAATTAATAATCCTCTATTTTAATCTTTTAATAAATAAGGTGATGATTAATAAGAGAAGGCGGTGAGCTCTACAAAATTGGGACCTGGAAAAGACCATCGGTCACCAGACTTCTTTCCAAACCTTCCTCCCTTCTAAGGGTCGAAATACCAATTCTACCCCTACCTCTTCCGCAAATTACCATAATCCTTTGCACAAATCAATAAAGCGGAGACCGCTGCGGGGTACCCTTCCGCCGGTTCGACATTTCCACGACCGGACCGCACGCCGGCCGAAACCCGGAAACGTTACTGCGTTTCTTCCTCATCACGTCCGTCGTCGCGGTACAAGCGAGCGAAAGACAATTCACTCCTCCAGCGGTCCCGACGCTGCCACTGGAACCGGACTCCGTCTTCATGGAGCCGGCCGGTTCGAGAACGGTGTTGGGTGTGAGTTGGCCGTCGTCCAAACCCGGTTCGGGTAGGGTCATGTCTTCGCACTTGTAGATGTGCTTCGAAAGCTTGCGACCCGACGCAAGGATATGTTGCAGCTACAGAGAATTAAACAGGAACCCATTATAGAAAACCCGAAAAGAAGAAATGGGTCACCAAGAAAATTGCAGAAGAATTAAAAAGGAAGATTGATTATTAACCTTGCAGAAGAGGGAGCAGTAGAGATATGAATCTTGGAGGCCTCTGTCACATATAATGCAAACGTTGTTGCAACCTCTGACCGTCGTCCTCGCATAAGGCCTTTGGTTTAGGAAAACTACTTTTGCACTGTTTGTAGTGTAAGACTGCAACGAAGATAAAGAATGAATCATTTCACAGAATTGATGAAAATTGAGATGGGCTCTATTCAGAATTCAAATTGAAGATAGGTTGCGAATTTTGCATCAATTTTACCTGAACAAAACCGCAGTCCATCAATTTTTCAGCATCATCAAGTCTTATGACATCATGATACACGTACCTCCTTATCTGAAACCAAAACAAGAATTTTTAGCTTCATTTTCAGAGCATACCCACAATTAGAAGGCCTCAATTCTGTGAAATTATGAAGGAAAATTGATGGTAATAACCTGTAGGAGGCGGTGACCGTTGTGATGAGCGGAGCAATGAGGGCAGATCCCCTCGTAGCAATCGAAGCAAAAAATGTTCTTTTCGTTCTTCTTAGCATCTTCATGAATTATGCAGGCGTTGAAGAACTTCTCAGACAAAAGGGCAGAGAGCCATCGAGGAAGGGTGGAAGTATCAAACTGCAGATTCATGAAAAAAAAAAAACGAAAAATTCACAACTGGGAATAGTATTACTATCGCGACATCCCCTTTTGAAATTCAGTGAATATCCCACTGCAAAGGGAAGAAAATCAGAAAAAGGGAAAGAGATGCAGAGAGAGATCCCACCATTTCTTTTCGCCTTTCTTCTCAATTCAATTCTGCTTAGAGAAATCCCAAATTGAATTTTCTTGAAGTTAAAGTAGAGGGTTGCTGTTATTATAAAGATAAAGAAGAAGAAGAGAAGACGGGGTAGCGCCACTGTGTCAATGGTGTGCAAAACAGTAGAATAGATTGTTTGAAAACTAGTTGATGGATGATCATCACACAGGAACTAGGAAGGAATTACAGGGAGAGAGAATGTAGGTTTTGATGTTGGGTTGAGAAGAAAGGAAGGAAAGGGAGAAAAAGATATCAAATCATGATGATCAGGGATTCCAGGAAGAGAGAGAGGAAAAGAGAACGGCGCCTGCAAAAACTGAGTGACTGGACTGGGAAGGGTCTTAGTGTTACTGTTACCAATGAATAATGAACAGAAGAGAGGAGAGGATGGCCTCATTTAAAGCTTAGCTATCATAGGTTCTTCTCCTGCCCTCTCTATTGTCATTCATTTATAAATTTTACAAATAAATTATAGAAATATATGGGAAAAACTACAAATACAAGTTACTAGTTAATAGAATTGCAATTATTTTTTTGAAACACCAATTGTGATATGACTGGCGAGTGTTCAGACGTTCGTGATGCATTACAAACTATCTAGGGTTTGAAGGTTTAATTCTTGCTTATGAAAAAAAATGGTGGATATGCATTTCCTTTCTTTCTTAAGTTTACAACCATTGTATAGGTTCTCTTTCAATTTATTTCTATGAAATAAAATCAAAACCTTGTATATTTAAACTAATAACTGACTCCTTTTAAAGAAATTGGCCACCCAATGAGGATTCAAGTGTCTCTTGAGGTATAGGTCCTGAGTTCAAAACTCAAGGTTTCAGGCCAAAATATACTATTTGTGTCCACCGATTTAAATCCGAGTTATTGTTATACTGTTGGGTGTTTCATGTGAGACAACATTCATATAGTGATTGATTAAAATAAAAAAAAAACTAATGAGACAACGACAACTTTAGGGCCTGTTCTTTTTTTTTTTGTTTTAAAAACGGTTTTGGTTTCAACGGTAAATTCAATATATTTTAATCATATTTCATCATTTTCAATACAATTTTTTACTATTCAGCATCTACTTTTTACATTTTCAATACACTTTTTACATTATAAAACTATTTTCCAAAACTTATTTTCAAAATCGTTTTCAAAACGACCAAAAAAAACAGGCGTTTAGGACACTAGGAGGATTGTCATGAGAGTTTTTGAAAACTTGTTTACAAATGTAAAAAATGTATTCAAAAGTTAAGAACAACTATTATGAAGTTCACTCTTAAGAAACAAAACCAACAAAATTGGGGTTTGATTTGAGCAGTAAAATGTTAAAATAGAAAAGCGCAGGTCCCAAAAATGGAGCCATTTGGTAGAAAATGAGTAGTTGGGAAAGCTGGCACACCCCAATTTCTCTCTCAGCTAAATGACAACACCATCAGCAAATATGGTCACTTTCTCACTTATCCGTAAAATGAATACAAAGAAAATGTTAATTTTTAATTTTTTTAATATATCTTATTTCTATTACAATAAATAAAATAATTAATATCTTGATTTCATTAATATTATTATTTTTAAATATGAGTTAATTTAATCATATATATTAGAAAATTTACAAAATTAACTAATTTATTTTTTTAATAAAACAGAATAAGTACTTATATAAAAAGGTTGGGAAAACATGGAAAGTGGAGATCAGATGATAGATAGACATAGTAAATTGGAAGTGACCTTCTTTTTTTATTTAAAAAAAATAGTGGAAATTGATTACTTTTTTTTTTTCCCTTATTTTTGAAGGTGAATTACTTCTCATTAAAAGAATAACAAAAGCAATTGAAATTCGAAAATATATGCATGATGTTTACATATGCTCTTTGTTGGCTTTATACAACGCCCTTTACCCACTGAAAATGAGTTATATCATCGATCTTCCTCCACCCCTCGAGAGTGTATTCATATACTGTCTCTACTTTCTAAAAAGTGTCTTTTTAACTTTAAATTTTTATATTTTAAAAAAATTTAATTTCAATACAAAAAATAAATAAAATTTTAATTTTATCCTTATAACTATAAATAAAGGGAAAATTCAATTGCTTATGCCAATTAATTTTATCATTAAATAAAGTAAAAATGATATTGTAATTTTCTAAATTTGTGTGCGTTTTTTTTTTTTTTTTTTTTTTTGTTTACTTCGATGACACTAGAGAACAAAAGGGTATTTATCATGTCATACTTTTACGAAGATATTTTTGGGAGTGTAATTTTAAATTATTAATCAACACTTTGGAAATAGCCGTGTCAACTATTACGGCTCTATGCTATGGGAATCGAAAAGGTCCCCCAAATAAAACGAATATTACAAAGGGAAAATTTATAACTGCACACAATCACAAATAATGGGAATTGGGAATCGAAGTAGCCAATATTAATTCTTACTCGAAATTTAACCATAGCATTTAACCTAACTACTACTATTTGGTAAATGATTAATGTAGATTGATAAGACATGGTCTGTTTGCAATCGAGATTATAATTAGCTAAATCTAATAAAGCATATAAAAAAGATACCAATACTTTTAACATAGACAATCATGACATGATAAGACGGTATTTATAGGTCATTTTGACATAACAAAGCGACGTATAGGACTTTGATTGTCGTGGAGAATATAAAGATTTGGATGATGGGCATGACAAGTTATATCACCTATAAATACATGCACCATAAGGGTTTATATGCACAACCAATACTTGTTTATATTAACAATTATTCTTCAATTAAACAATATTGACCTAAGCATTAATGCGTGTGTGTTTTTTTTATAAGATAACACTTGATTAATTGGCTGAAGGCATAAGTACCCTTTATTAATTTGAAAAGTGGTAAAAATGACAAAGGACAATGTAATGAACGTTACTCTCATATATAAATAATACAATATGCAGAAAATGCAGATGCCACGATAAAAAACCAGGGAAAACTACGAGCATTCAATAACACAAGTTCTTGGAAGTTCCAAGACAGTGTCTGTCTAGTGTAACAAGTTGTCGATCTGGAAGAGCTTGCTAGATTGGCCAAAGCGTTTCCCCCGCATTTGCCTCTCCCTGAAAATATGATGAATATGTACCCCTCCAAGGGCTTGTCGATGCTGTTGAATCACCTTGGTGGTTGCTGCGACCCGCCACAAAGATGCATGGTACAAAACATTGTCACTCTCAATCTGAACGTTAAAGAACCCTTTTTCAACGCAAATGAGATGGAAATAATTGTTGCCCTACGGGGCAACAATTATTTCCATCTCATTTGACTATTACTTTTATTTTATAATATTTTATCATCAATTTCAATACACTTTTTTATATTTTTCAAACACTTTTTCACATTTTTAATACAACTTTAATAATTTTAAAATTCAAAACATCTTTTAAAATGCATACCATACGAGGCCACCATCGAAGTGTTTTAAGGGAGCAACTCCCTATCTTTGGAGGCATCTGCTAGCTACTACTTATATATTTGCTGGAGTTCGGCTATGGTGAATGATACCGTATCATCTGATAGTTACTATTTGACAATTTCAATTTGAGATAATCTAGTAAACTTTTGTATAAAAAAAAAAAGGAATTGTTTTTCTTTTTTAATAATGATGATGTTATTTTTTAAAATAATGTAAGTGATATTCTAAAGAGAATTTTAAAAAATTGATGAAAGGCCGATGTTTGAATAGAGAAATTCTTAAAGAAAAAGATAATGTTCATTCTAGGAGGATCACAAAATACATTATCCATCGTTCTGAATTGATGGTCTGAAGCTCAACTCTGAAGTCTCTTTTGTGATATAAATCATTCAGTTGCCTCCAGGGACTTAGCTCAGTTGGTAACTTGGCAACAGATTGCACCCAAGGACGCAGGATCGAGCCCTGACAGTCGCAGTGTGGGATTTTCATTCCCCCAATGTGGGGGGTGGATCCTTGTGAGCACTAGGCATTGGTCCTCCTGCTAAGATTACAGTTGAGTCACCTTGATTTACCTCTCACACGAGGCTCATGGCACTGGGCGGTGTGAGCCATGCGAGCGAGAGATATCGCCTTTTGCACCCAAAGTTGTCATTTAATAGTGTAGTAGAGTAGAGGTGGAAGCTGGGAAAGGAAAGGAAAGAAACATGAATATGAAGATGAAGATGACTTGCTAATGCTAGGCGGCTACTTCCATCTTTAGCTAAGCTATGTAATAAATGCAGGGGACATGATATTATATATATATATATATATATATATATTTAAAACTAGGTTAATAATAATGTTTAAAGATATGTTTAACATCTTCTTTCTCAATTTTTTAAATCAGTGTCATCTAGAAATATTTTTATTATTAAATAAGTATCATTTTACATATTTCAATATAATAAAAAAAATGTATACAAAATGTATATTTTAAAACACACTGCTATGTGCTTGTTATTTTAGTTTTAATTTTGGTTTCAACGGTAAATTTAATATATTATAATAATTTATTATTTTTTTAATATAATTTTTTACTATTTAGTTATATATTTTTATATTTTTAATACACTTTTTACCCTATAAAATTACGAAGTATTTTTCAAAACTGTTTTCAAAACAATAAAAAAGAACATGCCCACAACTTCTCATACACAATTGTAACCATTTTTAACTTCTCAAACACAATCGTAACCATTTTTACGACTTGTCCTCTTCTATTGTGAAATCATTTTTAAATTTGAAAACGAAAATAAATCAAAGCCACAACTTCATAGACCCATATTGGTGTGATTTATGCTAGTAATAAAGATACAAAAAAATATAAATTAAACTAAATATGACTTAAAATAAATATGGGCATGTTCTTTTTGTTTTGTTTTGAAAACGATTTTAGTTTTAACAGTAAGTTTAATATATTTTAATCATATTTCATCATTTTCAATACAACTTTTTACTATTCAGCTTCTACTTTTTATATTTTTAATACACTTTTTACATTATAAAATTATTTTTTAAAACTTGTTTTCAAAATCGTTTTCAAAACGATGAAAAAGAACAGACCCTATATATGTGTGTGTGTGTGTTGGGTAGGACATTTTTTTAGTTTTTATCTTATGGTAGATTGTGTAAACCTAGTAGTAGTAAGATACGGGTAGATTGTTCGGTGGGAAGAAGAAAGGATAATTGATATGATTTCAAGATTTCAAAGGGCAAATGTGTGGAATTTGATAGAGACAAGATGGAGGCTACTGCGTTTAGATGTGATTTTATTTTGTACGGAGGATCGATCGTCTGCATCTCTGATATGACATTTATTTATTATTTCAACAAAAACCAACGTCACTGCTCTACTACTCCTACATACAGGCCCCACAACAACAACAACAAATTACTGAGATTATGAATTTTTCGATCAAATTCGTTTGTGATTAATCACTGAATTAATTACGGTTTGATTTTCTCTTTCAGTTGTTTTGTATACAAATGTTAGCCTTTTATCCAATGAAATCTATTACTGCTACTTGCCCTAATTGCCGAGTCCGAGAGAAATAAAAATCGAATGAGTAAATGGTTCTAACTTACCCAAAAAAATATGTGCTTCGAGCTCGGGCCTATTGGTCCGCCCAGGTTTAATAGTTTAATAAGAGAATCAAACAGCCAACCAACATGATTTATTAATATTATTATTTTTTTCTTATTTTAAAAAAAATTAATCTTGTGTTTATTGAAGATTTAAAAATCAAATTCCTGTGACATGCTGGCTCCAAATTGTAGGGTAGAATCTCACTCACCACAAGTCACATACATCATTAAGTAAATTAAACAGTGTGTTGATTTTGGGTTCAAAAATCCATCCAAACCCATCCTTAAAACAAAACCTGCAATCAACTCAGCCAGGTCGAGTTGGCTATCCGATAAAGACATAAAAACATTGCTGTCTGCTGAGGTTTATGTCATGGGTTCCGAACCAATGACCTACATTCTCGGATCGCCATGCACAGCCGTTTGTGACGTTTTAGCATAGCAGTCAAGCGTAATTGCAGACCCAGTATGAAACAAGCTGATGCCACTGGACTGCAAAGTATTGGTTCTATCTCTATTGGGCCAACTCCTTGGAGCCCTAATCAGTGCTCTCCAGGGTCTAGCCCATGAAGTTAAATGGGCTGTTTTCCAAGGGTAGAGAAAATGGGATTGCAGGATTAGAAGTAAAATTCAAATTGTTGATTTGAGAGTTTGAATCAACGAGTATGTAATACTTCAAATGTAAAACTAGGTTTCACAATGTATTGTTACTCATGCATGCATTAGTACTTTCAATCAAATTTCATAGCAAAACAAGTTTTTGAAGATACATATACGACCAAACGAGTGGCATGGTCAGAAGATAATACAATATTTCGAAAGAGTTAGACTGGTTAGTGTAATTCAAAAAAATACATGACGAAACCACTATTCAATCATATTGCTAAAACAGATTTGGAGTGTTGAATGGAGGCTTTAGGCCCCGAATATGCCTTGCCTATGACGTACGTTAGGACTTGTTATGACCACACATTATTATTATTATTATTGCTGATCATAAGACGAAGTTACTAAACTCAATTTTAATAACCATTTTTTTTGTTTGCTTGTTATATGTTATTGAAATGTCACTATCCTATACTTTATAAAGAATAATTTTTCTCTTAGGCTGTAAAAAATAGAAAATGATAGATTAACGTTAAAAAAACACGAAAAAATTATTGAACCGATCCGACCGGACTGAAAAATAGGAGCCACTTAATAATAATAATTGGGAACTTGGACGGAAGCAAAAGCATCGGCAGATTCGGCACTTTAGAGGTTGGGGACAAAGCAGCTTGCGCATGCAAACAAGCACAAGAATGCGTCATCATTACCATTATTTTGCTGTAAGTCTGCGACAAAGATAACGAATCTCTCTTTAATAATAGTACTAATATTTGTACGCTTCGATTATAAATACATAATTAAATAAATATTACTAGTTGGTAATCTTGGAGTTTAACAGAATCGTCAAACCCTGTCTGTCGCTGTTATAAAATTAAGTTTAGTACAAGTATTATTGACTAATCTACCAACTAATAAATGACAAATGCACCATGTTTATGATTTTACAATTATTGTTTGACTTAATTGCATTTTATCCCTTTATTTTGTATAATTTTTTACTTTGATCCCCTAAATTTTTACTATACATATTTTGCCGAAATCGTTGTTATTGTTTATCGTGAACTACTCATTCTGTTATATTAGAAGAATTCACTTTGTAATACTGTTTTTAGTATTACAAAGTGGACTAGTCGGATGGAACATAAGGAGTAACATTTATGTTTGTACTTTTTTACCATTAACAATGCTTTTCAGTAATGAAGGTGTCATTTGAAGAGCTATCTCCAAAACACAAAGGACAAAAAGCAGTATTATTTTTACCCATATAAAGAGTCTTATTTCGAATTGTCTATTATGATTGATAAATAGTTATACTATTGAACTCTTTTTATGGGACAAAGAGAATACTAATTCTTATATATTTGAAGCCTTTGCTCATTTGTCACAATTGAACTCAATTTATTTTAGTCATAAATTTTCTTTAGAGTCAAAATGTCTTATAAATGACACTAAAAACCGTTTATCAATGATTGAAATACAAATGATATTTAGGGCCTGTTCTTTTTCTTTCGGTTTGAAACTAAGTTTGAAAACAAGTTTTAGAAAATAATTTTATAATGTAAAAGTGTATTGAAAATGTAAAAAGTAGATGCTGAATAGTAAAAAGTTATATTAGAAATGATGGAATATGATTAAAATATATTAAATTTACTGTTGAAACTAAAACCAGTTTCAAACTGAAAGGAAAAGAACAGGCCCTTAGGCTGGTCTCTCATTGTAAAAATTCACCTTTTGTGGGTTAGAAATCCTAACCTTAGAAAAGGGAGTTAGGATTCCAAAGGAAGGCTGTCAACGGGATTGTATCCCGTTTTTTCAACAAAAATGATGCGGGAAGCATGCTGCAGTAGCTAGATGGGTTGCAAAAAATGGAAAAACAACTGAAATGAAACTCCGACGAGGTTTCATTTCAGTTGCCGAAGGCCAACTGCAGCTCTAGTTTTGGTCGTTTCTGGCCGGATTTTTCCACACCCGGCCAGTTTGGAGTTTTTTAAATTCTTTTTTTAAAACTTACTGTCGCCTGTGGTGCTCTGCCGGAGCTTCGGCGATTCTCCGCGGTGGGTGACGGTTCCGGCGGCGGGGAAGTTTCCGGCAGTGTTGGTTGGGTTTGAAAATGAGGAAAATGGGAAATGGTGGGATATTATAGGGGTAAGGGCAATTTGGTATAAATGCAAAGTACGCACTATCTCTCCTCCCTGTATTTAGTATTTTTATTCCCTACTATTATTATTTCTTCCTTGCCTTTAGCATCTCCGGTTAAATACTAACAGCTCTAAAGTCTAACCTAGGCCTCGAATATGGTAACAACAAATTTGAGGGAAGGAATCTCTCATTCTGCGCCTTTACATCTGGGAGAGTTCCTCTGGAATCCAAACAAACAAAACTTTTAAAACACTTTCCAGCCAACACAACTACTACTTCATTTAAAAAGGCTCTTATTAAGTTAATCCTAGTAAAGGCAATGCAAGTAAGACTTTATATCATCAGTTCAACAACTTCAATTTAGTTATTGGCTTGGCATGCATCAAATTGATTCGATTTGTACAATTTTAACAACCCTTCTAGTATTTTCAACTGAGTAGGTTGGTGAAACTTTCCGATAGTCAATGGCATTAAATTTTTTTGTTTATTTAATCAATCATTATATATGTATCGTGTCTCACACAATGTGAGGTGAGACTCTCGCCAGTACAATAATCTTTGATTATGACCCGAGCTTAAATCAATGAATGCAATGTCACATTGTGTGCCTGACAACCCCAAGAATGTAGAACTGAGTTTTGAATATAGTGAGGAATGGTTAGATCAAAATTTTGATTTTAACGCATAAAGTTACTTTAGTTACTAGGTTAATTATAGTGCAAAACTCTTTTAAAATACAATAGATTGTTGAATAATAAATTAAGTAGCAAAGTTTTTCTAGTCGCCCCTCTCTCCCTCCCTTCTCACAAAAATGTAAAATTCATCATCTTCTTCCCTCATCCTCCTTTGCGGAGGATGAGGGAAGCAGTTTTCCTCTTGTTTTTTATTATTTGTTAGTTAGTTTTTTTCATGATTGTGAGTTTTTCATTCAATTTATTGTTGTTTATTATTTTTAATTTTTTTTTCTTTCCATGTTTATGGTGTTTCATTTCGTGGCTATAAATATTTTTTCTATGACTATATTGATTTTCTCTCTGGCTATAATGATTCTATTTATCATGGCTATGGTGTATGCGCCCTTGGTTATGATTCTATTCATGGGCGTGGTGTATGGAAATTTGGTTGAAGATTTCGTCTCAAAGAAGCTTTCATTAATAATTAGTAGCAGATCCGTAACCATTGGCATAAGAGTGTTCAATTTTATATTTTTACTATGTTTATATCTATATTAGGTATAGATTTACAGTTTAGTAGATCAGATACACTGGTGTGATGATTTAAATCTGATAAAAATCAAATCAAATCTTTTGTAATCAGTTGTATGGACTGTTTCTTGATCTTCTATTGTCAATCGTTGTTGGACGATTTTCGACATCATTAATGGAATTTTAATTTTATTTTCAAAAAAAAAGTAGCAAAGTTTTTAATGTTTGGGAGTTTTATTACGACTTAAAACACCTATTTACATAGTTCAATTATCACTATCAGTACAAACAACCTTCATGCACACTTTATCACTTAGACTTCAAATATGAGATCAGCTTACGAGTTACGACGTTGGAAGTTTGAGGGATGAAGTTGACATATTAATGCAGTTAAATAACAAGATAATTTTTAACGTAGAAAGTTTTAATATTATTGAAAAAGTTTCATAATCACATCTGATATATGTATGTAAACGTACATCTCAACACAACTAATTTATGTAAGTGTTGGTACTCATTTTCGTATCAAGTAGCCGTACCTCTCGACGACTGATTCTTGAATTCTTTCAGTACCTTTGTAGTTGGGACAAATTTTTTGCAATTCCTTTGATGCCTCGATTCAACATTCAATTGCATCTTCCTTCGTCTAATAAAGAAGAGTTTTATGAAGGAGGAATCGTGAGGGGGGTGTTCTACCAATATTTCCTGTTGCATAGTCAGTTATTTCAGCGATTATTTTAACCTCTCTAAACCTCTCATGTTGATCACCACACCAGTTATTGGTGGAGCTTATCATCATCCACAGATCACAGGGAGGATACCGAGTTGCTCCCTCTTATCTTACTCAGCCTGGCCTTGATTGGTGAGACCCTGATCTCGACACCATTATCGAAACTTGTACGTACATTACACATTAACACACTGGTCACAAATATTGCACCAAAGTGTTTTACTACGGACAATACGCATGATTTGTTTATTGTTCTATTCGATAAAATAAAACGAGGTAGAGATAATTTACTTAGTGAATGACATAAAATTAAACATAAAAATGTGAAAGCAATAGTTAGTGCAAAGTGTTGCCTGTGACTTTCAAATGGTCTGAAAGAAAACCTTGTGGTTTGTGAAGGTCTATTTGTTAACATCAATCAAAAAAAGAAAACCCTTTTTCTTCAGTTTCCTGGTTATACGTTGGTCGGCCACTCACCAAAGTCGAAAGCCCCACAAAACAGTATTGGCCCTTCCTTTGACTTAAATTTCGATTTTAAATATTAAAATTATATTAAAAATATAAAAAAATATATTAAAAATATAAATAAGTATATTAAGAATAATAAATAATTATTATAAAATAAAAATAAGATCTAAATATTGGTTTGGATCGCGTATTCAAACCAGGCATGTAATTCTCCCTAAATTCCAATTCCAGAATAAAATATAGTCTCCCAGTCAACATAATTATTATAAATTCCACAAATTAAAAAAACTATTCAACTAGGTATTAGAAAAATCCCAAGGAAAAGATGGAAGGAGGGTCCCACTTAGCCGCCTGCCCCCTTTTTATTTTATTTTATTTGGGTGCGAATTACATTTTAGCCCTCCTAAACTCTAGATATAATTACAAACTAGTCAGTTTATTTAGAATAATTACAAAATACTTCGTTAAACTCAAAGATGGTAAGAATTTTTATTTTTGTTTTTTAATCATTCACTATATGTATTGCCACACACAATGCGAGGTGAGTCTCTCAACAGTTCAACAATAAGTGATTGAGACTTTTTAAATCGGTGGGTGCATTGTACATTTTTTTGTGACTAGAACAACACGTTTTTTTATATTGTCAACCCGAGAAATGCAGCTCTAGATTTTGAACACAGGACTTGCACCCAAAATAAGGCTTAAATCCACATTGGATGGCCAACCCCTCCTTGATTAGTAAGAAAAACTCCGAAACATGGTACAATGTACATGCTACACATGGTTTGTTTTGTAATTTTTACATATCGCATGATTGGTATTATAATTTTGATACCTCATAAATTTCATTTTATTTTGTAGCATGAATAATTCAAGAAATAATGTAAATGTAATTATTTAAAATTAGTTTCATAACTATACTTAATATTAGTTTTATAATTACATCGTTAGAAGAGTCTACTTTATTGTAATACAACATATAACTTTTCTAATGGAACGGAAGAAATAATACAGTTTTTTTTGAAAACTAAATTTGCTTCAACTTTTGGTGAAGTTACAAATATTTTCCTCAGTATTTCTAATAATTACATTTATTCATCCTGTGAAATTATCATAATTACCGATGCTACTACCATTTTAGGGTAAAAATGAACATAAATTTTGTGGGTTCATTCGTTAATTTGGATTTTTTTTGTTTTGAATAATCCTAAAACATAACTTTTGTGAAAAATTATAGAGATATTTGTAATTTCACGAAAATTCGAGAATGTCAAATGTAATTTACTTTTTTTTTTTTCTTGTCAATTTGTTGCCTACTTTTGACACACCACAGTCACAGACATACATACCTTCCTTCTAAGTCATCCAAAGCACCGAAAAAACACACACCAAGGTAGGCAAAACACACACACAAACACGCACTCTCTCTTTCCCATTGGCTCACAAGCTCAACACTATGTTCATTCCGTCCTAGAATTTACCAGAACTGGTACTTTTTCTGTTCGGAGCTATGGTAGAAATGGAAGGCCCATCAAACTCAAGGCCTCCGCAAATCTCCGAGATGTTCCACAAGTTCGCCTTGGCGTTCAAGACCAAAACTTTCGAGCTGTTCGCGGAGGAAGAGGACGACCCCAACTCCGCCATCGCCTCACCCTACGCCGCCGCAGCAGACGGAGACGTGTTTACCCTTTTGGACTCTGCTGAAGAGTTCATCCCCGACCAGAAGGTCGTGGTCCTCAAACCGGACCCGGCACGCGTGCCCAAAATTAACCGAACCGACTTCATCCAGACCTTAATTGCTTCGACCTTTGCCACAATTTCATCTTTTGAAGCTTCCTACTTAAATTTCCAGACTGCCCATGTGCCCAGAATCGACCAAGGTAGCCTGGAGGTCGCGGACAAGGCCCTGGTTTCAGTTCTTCAGAAATTGACTGATTTGAAGAATGTTTATAGGGATTTCAGGAGGAATACAGCTGGGAAATGTGAGATTCCACTGGGCTCGTTTTTGGAGTTTCAAGTGCAGGAGAATCAGAGCAAGCTCAGAACTCTGGAGACCATGGTAAATCAATTAATCTCTGATATTGAGTTTAAAGATGATCAGGTTTTGCTTTTGAGGAAAAATTTGGATAAAATGATTATTGTGAATTCGAATTTACAGAAGAAATTAGAGCCTAGAGAGGATCAATTGAATGTTGGGAAGGAAATTTTGTTGACTGTTGGGGTATTTGAGTCTATGTTGAGGGATTCTGTTAGGTCATTGCATGGTTTCAGTAAGCTGTTGATTGACCTGATGAGAAAGGCGGGGTGGGATTTGGAAATGGCTGCCGATTCAGTGTATGCTAATGTTGATTATGCAAAAAAAGGGCACTATAAGTATGCATTTCTGTCATATATTTCGTTGGGAATGTTCAGGGGTTTCGATTTAGATAGTTTCATGTTATGTGACAGTGAGATTGTCTGCAATGGAAATGGTTTAGTTTCTCATAAAAATGATTGCTTGAAACAACTAATTCAGCACGTTTCGTGCAATCCTTTGGAGGTACTGGGAAAGAATCCGAAGTGTGAATTTTCTAGATTCTGTGAGCAAAAGTATGAGCAGTTGATTCATCCCACAATGGAATCTTCAATTTTTAGCAATTTTGACGGGAAGGAAGTAGTCTTGGATTCATGGAGATCATTGTCTGTGTTCTACGAGTCATTTGTTAAAATGGCCAGTTCAATATGGTTGCTTCACAAGCTTGCGTATTCATTTGACCCGGTTGTGGAGATATTTCAAGTGGAGGGAGGAGTAGATTATTCAATGGTTTACATGGAAGATGTCACCAAGAAAAGTAGTTTGCCAGGGAAAACTAGACCTAAAGTAGCTTTCACCGTTGTGCCGGGGTTTAAAATTGGGCGGACAATCGTTCAGTCTCAGGTTTATCTAACTGGAACAAACTGTACAGAGTAGTTATATGCCGGTCGCGTTGGGGAAGAGAAAATCGAAACCTCCATGGTAATGGTTTGGGCGTGCACGCTGGGACTGAGATATAGTAAGAGTTCTGAGCTTATTAGGTGATTCTCTTGATACCACTAGAGCTCTTCATGATTCAAGTTTGGCAATGCGTGTTTTCCCTAGCTGTCTTGCAGATATTTTAAGCTTGTGTCTGCTTGAACATGTTTGCTTGTTTACAGGCGTTTTTTTTTCTAGTTTAGTGGCCTTATTGAGTTTGTAGGAAAAGGCAAAGAAATCAGTGATTTTTACTGTGAGTTGTGTGTATCTTCTTCACCTTTTTGGTCTTTTTGTTGTTGTTGTTGGGAGACACTGACATACAAATCCAAATTGTACATAACTCTCTTCTTATGAAATGCAGTAAAGTTATTATAAGTTCTTCAGTGAGATGGTTTGCTGCTTGTCACACACTTCTAATGAATACTTCTGTTGTTTGCTGTATTATTAGTGTTATCATTTGAGTAATTTTAAAGCTAATTCGGGGTCATTGGCAGACTTAGAAAATAGCTCCCTTACTTTGGGTTTGGCGTGCTGGAATGGGAATGGGTATGAGGGACATTTCATATCCGGGATGGATGAATCCGTTTTTAAAGGTTAAATTGCTTTTTAGAGGGTATAATAGTTTAAATTATTAGATTCTTGTACGAACCAAACGTAGAAATTTTGATTCTAAGAATCAAATGCCCCATCCCCCATTCCCCTTCCTGTGCGCTAATTGTACCATATTCTACATCACTTTGTGGAAGATCTAAGTTGCTAAATATAAGTGGTGAGGGAAAGTCTCACGCTTTGAACTAGATTTTGGGGTGAAAAGGTGATGAAAATGGTAAGCTGAAAATGAATCTGCTGCCTGTAAATGCTGGTTATCTCCATCTATAGAAAACTGTGTGTGTTGCATGATTCTTCTTTGAACTCTCACTAGAGATATCAACAATCTTGGAACAGTGAACTTTTGTTTTTAAACTCCCCTCAGCAGAAGCAGTTTTCTCATATTGTTTCTTCCGCTTATTGATATGCTTAAACTCAGCGGGTAATCCAGCCTGACAGTTTGATTTCCAGTTTAGTCTTGTTTCTTCTTCACATTAGTCCTTGGGAAAGGTTTTGATGCTTGGGTGAAAAAGCAAGATTATGAGCATTCACTCCAGTGTTTCCAGGCCATTGTAATCTTTTGGTTTATTCTCATTGTCTTATGCTACACACGCACAGAAATCACATGTATATTTGCAGTAAGATTGCAGCCATGTTCTTCTTCTTCACCCGCTCCTAGTCTTCTGCAAGAACCCACGCCTCCTAACTAATTTTGGTCCATTCTTCTATATAGCATCAGGTGAATTTGCAAAATGAAAATGGGTGATTAACCAAGTCGCCTTGCAAGTTAGCCTCACCCTATACTTGTAGGCGCAAAAATTATTTCATGCATATGTTGTAGTGACACGAAAATTCCATGCACTTGTTCCATATATGTTTTTTCAAAGTCACATAAGTTTAGTTGGGTGCAAATAGACATATTATGAAAAACTATTATATCCCACTAGAAAAAGAATAACAAGGGTTCCTAATTTCTATTAGCTAGCTTTTGAAGAAAAAGCTGGACCTGATAGTCAAATTCTCAACTCAACATGGTAAAGTATTAGTTGGGGGCAGTGGCGGAACATAGTGAGGGCCGGTATAGGCCTGGCCCCACAAGAAATTTTTTTTTAATATGTATATTTATGTCTCAGTCTAAAAAAGAAATTATATATATATATTTGGTACTTTCAATTTATTAAGTTTTGTCATTGGTTGGGGGTGATTGGTCAATTTTAATATCGGGGTCATATTTGAAAACGGGATTTAAATCATGATTTGGATCTTATTTTAATTTTAAAATATTAAAATTACATTGAAAATGTTTAAAGGTACATTGAAAATGTAAAATGATGTATTGAAAATATAAAAAAGTGTGTTGCGAATGATGAAAAATAATTATAAAATAAAAATATGGATCATGTTTTCAAACATGGCTTAGATCTTTCTGCCTGCCAAACCAGAAATCTCGGGGGCAATTTTAACAAGAGTTAATTGCAAATGGTTACCTTGAACTTTTCTTCATTGCAAATTACATGTTGAACTTTTGAAATTTGCAATTGTACCTTGAAATATTAATTCATCGCAATGTAAATAAATACAAAAGGAGTTATATATTCAAAATATTATATCAAATTATATCGGAATTAGTTAACCGATATAGTTTAAAGTGAAGTTACATTGTTTCATTCAATATTTTGAAGTAATACAACGTCGTTTTAATTTAAAAAGAAATTATTTGATTTTACAAACTTCCGGACAATATTTTAGATAAGTGATCATCACTCAATAAATACGGGTCTTAATTAAAAAATTTAATAGAAAAGTATTTAACTAACCACCTAAGACATTAATTGATGAACTAAAAAACAAAGCTTCCTTATTGATGTGACGCAAAAATTACAATGATGAAACGATGCTTCTTCGCGGCCCAATGAATTCTTGAAGACAGTAATAGCCCAATCCAAATGAAGCTTTGAGGAACAAAATGGCCCAATTTGGGATGAGCAATTTGAGGGATGAACTAAATAGGGTTGCTGTGCTTGGCAAAGAGGATGAAACTTGATGACTTTGCACTGCTCCGTTCACCAATTGATGATCAATCCAGAAAAGAAGCGGGGCTTTCCCCCCTGTATAGGCTCCGACGATCAAATCAGTAATATGAAAGAGATAAACAATATAGAACAAGAGTGTTCAGAGAAATTGTAAATGAGAGAGAATAGCTTAAGAAATACTAGTGAGAATTGCCAGAAATTGCTTATTGGAACTTACTTGAATGAGGCTTGTGCCTGAGTATTTATAAGCTTACTCTTGATGATTCCGTTGGGTTATGAAGACATACGCTCCCATTTATTCTTCCTGCAATGATGACTTTGGCCGTTCCCGGAATAATGGCTTTAACATGGCTTCTTTGTCATCATTGTTCCTGCATATATATTAATTTTGGGGTCCTACCATGACGTCTAACTGTTTAGACAATATTATCTTTGTCTTAGACCGATTTACTCTTTGCCGACCTAAGATTTCCTGTGTTTTATTTATTTACCGACCTGAGCTTTAACACTGTTGACCGATCTAACTTCTCTAGGCTTTTACCGACCTGAGCCTTAATGAGTTTTCTTGTTCATTCTTCATGACCGATCTAAGATTTTAGGACCGACCTAAATTTGGGACAGATAGACTTGGTTTGTATGATCTGTCCGATCTGAACATGGATCAAGACTTCTTTATCTTTCTGTTTCTTTGTTTTAATTCATTGGGCTAGGCCCAATCCAAAAGTCAATTTCATGCACATCGCTTATAATATTAACGTGTTCACCAAGCAATTTTATTCCAGGACTCCAAAGAACTACTTGTTTCTTTCTGAAGGGTCAAAAAAAAAAAAATGAAATCCAGTTATATAGAGGTTTGCGTTTCAAAAAAATAAAAATAGGAGAATAAGAAATTAATCTTAATCTAAACCTAAAAAGATTACCTATTTCAACACTGTACTAATTAAGTAATTACCCATCATTTTAGGAAATTACTTATAAATCCAATTTGACTTTGGTTTATTCATATGCACTTTATAAATACCCAAAGAATGTGACCATACTTTCCCGCAAAAATCGACGCAAGAAGAAATTTATAACTCAGGCGCTACGTTTGCGACTAATTCTATTACAGTTTCCATGGCAGATTTCGGTGGCGTTGCGGAGGAATTCGGTGACCGTCCGGAACTGGAAGAGCGACGGAAGAAACAGCGAGAGGCATCAACTTCCGATGGTTGTAGACAGAGCAAGAGGAGGCGTTTTCCGCCGGAGGAGGAGAGACTAGGGCTGCTTACTTCAAGCGATGAGGGATTTTATCTAACAAAATCGAAAGAGACTAGGGCTGCTTTCGAGAAATTACTTAGCGCTGTTCAACAACAGCTGGGCGGTAATGTTGTTAGTGTCGCAGCAGATGACATTCTCGCTGTTCTTAAGATCAGCAATCTTAAGACCTCTGACAAGAAAAAGGAAATTGAGAAACTCTTGAACCCGATTTCATATCAATTTTTTGATCAATTGGTTTCAATCGGAGATTTAATCACGGATTTCGAAGATGTTGGCGATGCGCAGGCAGCCGCCAATGGGGATGAAGTTGGTGTCGCCGTTGAATTTGAGGACAACGGAGAAGAGGACTATGCTGACAAAGAGAGAGAAGATGACGCTATGCAGGATGCTGATGACGGTGGGTTGACTTGTCAACGTCAGGTTCTCGATCTTGCAGCTGATGAAGAACTTGTGAGGATTTCTACCATGCCCGGATGGGCGCAGCCGGCTTTCAAAGGTTTGACTCATTTGAACAGGGTTGAGAGTAGAGTTTATCAAACTGCCCTTTTCAATGTAGATAATATTTTGTTTTGTGCTCCTATTGATGCTGGAAAGACTAATGTTGCAATTCTCACAATCCTTCATCAGATAGCTTTGAACAGAAACTGCAAAATTGTCTATTTGGCTCCAGTGAAGGAATTGGTTGCTGATGCGGTTGGTAATTTATCTAAGCGTTTCCAGGAATATGATGTGAAGGTGAAAGAGCTCAGTGGAGATCAAACACTGACTCGTCAACAGATTGAGGAATCTCAGATCATTGTTACTACCCCAGAGATGTGGGATTTAATCACAAGACAATCCGGGGATCGGACCTATACTCAGCTTGTGAAATTGCTAATTATTGATGAGATACACTTGCTGGGTGATGATAATCGAGGTCCTGTACTAGAGAGCATTGTTGCAAGAACTGTAAGGCGAATTGAGACCTCAAAGGAACACATACGGTTGGTTGGCTTGTCTGCTAATGTCCCAAACTATGAAGATGTTGCTTTGTTTTTGCGAGTGAATGTGGAGAAAGGTCTCTTTCACTTTGACTGTAGGAATCAGCAGCTTCCCATTGAAAGTCAGTTGGTATCCAAGTTGGCTGATCAATTGAATGCAGAAATCGTCCTTGGAACTGTCCAAAATGTTAAAGAAGCTTGTGTTTGGCTTCGTTATACTTATCTCTTCGTTCGGATGATGAGGAATCCTACTCTTTATGGCTTGCCGGCTGATGCAATGCCGGGGGAAAGCGGAGAGGATCTTGTAAGAAATATGGGAGATGCCGCAAACCTTTATTCAGCCGATCTGGTTCATTCAGCAGCAACAATATTGGAAGAGAATAATCTGGTGAAATATGACAGGAAAAGTGGGTATTTCCAGGTGACTGATCTGGGACGCATTGCTAGCTATTATAACATAACTCGTGGTACGATTGCCTCATACAATGAGCATTTGGATCCTTCTATGCGTGACGTTGAGCTTTGTCGTCTGTTCTCGCTCAGCGAAGAGTTCAAGAATGTGAAAGTGAGGCAAGATGAGAAGGTGGAATTAGCAAAGCTACTCGAACGTCTGCCTATTCCCATCAAAGAGAGTCTTGACGAGCCTAGTGCCAAGATTATTGTTCTCCTCCAGGCATATATTTCACAGCTGAAGCTTGAAGGATTCTCTTTGACATCTGACTTGGTTTTCATAACTCAGAGTGCTGAGCGGCTTATGCGAGCTTTATTTGAAATCGCAATGGAGAAAGGATGGGTTCAACTATCTCAGAAGGCTCTGAAGTGGTGTAAAATGATTAACAGGCGAATGTGGAGTGGTGTCCAGACACCCCTTCGGCAGTTCCCTGGGATTCCAAATGAACTTTTGATGAAGCTGGATAAGAAAGATCTGGCTTTCGAAAGGTACTATGACCTCTCCATTCAGGAGATAGGAGAACTGATGCGTTTTCCTCAGATGGGGAGAACGCTCCACAAGTTCATTCATCAGTTTCCAAAGCTTAATTTGGCTGCAAATGTCAAACCAATCACTAAATCTGTTTTGAGGTTTGAACTCACTGTTACACCTGAATTTCAGTGGGATGACGGAGTACATGGATTTGTCGAACCCTTTTGGATCATCGTGGAGGATAATGACGGGGAATACATTCTCCATTATGAACAGTTTATGGTGAAGAAGCAATGTGTTGATGAGGATCACATTCTGGATTTTACAGTCTCAATTTATGAACAATTGGCACCTCAGTACTTCATACGAGTCATTTCGGATAGATGGCTTGGTTCCCAGACTATCTTACCTGTTCCTTTATGGAACCTTATTTTGCCCGAGGACTGCCCTCCTCCAACAGAGTTGTTGGACTTGCAACCTTTGCCTGTTACAGCTCTAGGGAATCCATCTTATGAAGCTTTATATACAGAATTCATGCATTTCAATCCAGTCCAAACTCAGGTTTTCAACACCCTGTACAACTCAGATGATAATGTCCTGGTTGCTGCACCAAATGGCAGTGGAAAGACGATTTGCGCAGAATTCGCCATATTGAGGAACCACCAGATCATGAAAAGTTCCGAAAGTATCATGCGAGCTGTATATATAGCACCAGTTGAAGCCCTTGCTTCGCGGCGGTATAATGAGTGGAAGAAGAAGTTTGGAGATGGACTGGGAATGCTGGTGGTTGAATTAACAGGGGTGACGACGACAGATTTGGTGCTGCTGGAAAGAGGTCAGATAATTATCAGCACTCCAGAGAGATGGGATGCTTTATCTCGTCGCTGGAGACACAGGAAATATGTCAGAATGGTTAGTCTTTTCATTGCTGATGAACTCCACCTGATTGGGGATCATGGAGGTTCGGTATTGGAGGTTATAGTTTCTAGAATGCGATGTATCTCTTGTAATCAGGGGAACAGAATTCGCACTATAGCTCTATCAACTTCTCTTGCTGATGCAAAGGATTTTGGACGATGGATTGTATCTTCTCTTGCTGATGCAAAGGATTTTGGACGATGTATTGAAGCTCCCTCTCATGGCGTTTTCAACTTCCCTCCAAGCGTGGGGCCTGAACCCTTAATTATCCATACTAATCAGGGTGGTATTGGTATTGATATAGCGGATTTTGAAGACAGGATGATGGCTATGACAAAGCCAACATACACCGCTATTGTCCAGAACGCTGAGAATGGGAAACCTGCAATTGTCTTTGTTCCAACAAGGAAGCACACCCGCTTGACAGCTCTGGATTTGATGAATTATGGAAGAGCGGATATGGATAGAGGAACATTCTTGTTGCAGTCATCCATGGAAAAGTTCGAACTATTTCTTGAAAAGATCAATGATCATAGCCTGAAAGAAACACTTCGATTCGGCGTGGGTTATTTGCATGAGGGCTTAACAAGGACTGATCAAGACATTGTTAAAACTCTGTTCCAAACTGGATGGATACAAGTGTGTGTTATGTGTAGTTCTATGAGTTGGGGTGTCTCCCTCTCTGCAAACCTGGTGGTGATCATGGGAACACGGCACAATCCCAATACAGACTACCTTGTTTCCGATTTATTGCAGATGATGGGTCATGCAAAATCAGGGAAATGTGTTATCTTTTGCCGTGCATCTCGGAGAGAATACTACAAGAAGTTCTTGACTGAAGCATTCCCAGTTGAAAGCCAGTTGCAGCATTATCTCCATGATAATTTTAATGCTGAAGTGGCTGGCGGAGTCATTCAAAACATGCAAGATGCAATGGACTATTTGACATGGACATTCATGTATTGGAGGCTCACCAAGAATCCAAATTACTATAACCTAGAGGGTGTTACTCATTGGCAGGTAACTTATCACCTATCGGAGCTCGTGAGTAATACCATGAGTGATCTACAGGGGAGTAAATGTGTTGATGTTGACGACGAAGATTCCTCGATTTCTCCTATGAATCTCGGCCTGATGGCATCGTATTACTACGTTAGTTGCGAAACCGTCCAACGTTTCAGTTCTTCCTTGAACTCAAAGACAAAACTGTCAAGGTTACTGGAAATACTGGCCTCTGCAGCAGAGTATGATAAATTTCCAATGCGACCTGGCGAAGAAGAGTTGATTAGGGAGTTAATGAAGAACCAACGTTTCTCTTTCTCGACCTCGAAGAACCCGAAACCCCATGTTCTTCTTGAAGCCCACTTCTCTCGGAAAACAGTGAAGGGAGACTTGGCAATTGATCAGCAAGAAGTGGTTGTTTCTGCAATCAGGTTGCTCGAAGCCATGGTTGATGTTTGCTGCAGCAATGGTTGGCTCAGGCAGGCCCTTCTCGCAATGGAAGTTAGTCAGATGGTAACTCAGGGAATTTGGGAGCGAGATTCATTGCTCATGCAAATCCCACATTTTACCAACGAATTGGCGGAAAAGTGTGCCGGGAAGAGCATAGAAACTGTGTTTGATCTGGCAGAAATGGAGAACGATGAGAGGCGGGAGCTTCTGCAAATGTCGGAGTCACAGTTGATGGATGTTGGCCGGTTTTGCAACCGGGTCCCGAATATCGATGTGGAATATGACGTGGAGCCTGAGATTTTTGCCGGAGAAAAAGTCACTGTGAGTGTACGCCTGAGATTGGACAATGACGGCGGCCCTCGGAGTGAAGATGGAGGTGGAGTACATGTGGCTGCTGATGCCCCTAGATATCCTAATGCCAAGCGGGAGGGGTGGTGGCTGGTGATCGGCGACGGCGACGGCGACGGCAACCGACTGGTGGCCGTTAGAAGGGTTGCCTTTCTTGATCAGAGAGAATTGAAAAAGGAAATGGATTTTGAAGCTCCATTGGAAGCAGGGAAGAAGATCTACAAGTTATATTTCAGGAGTGACTCGTATTTAGGATTTGATCAGGAGTATTCCTTCACTATTCATGTCAAAGAGGCTGACCCAAAATAATTCCTTGATTTTATATAATTAATTAATGCTTTTATGAACTTATTATTATTATTATTATGGTAGACTATGGAATCCATTTCTTTAGCTGTGGTACTAATCCTTGGCTGCAAAAGGCGATATCCCTCGCCCGCAGGGCCCACACCGCCCAGCCCCATGAGTCTCGTGTGAGAGGTAAATCAGGGTGACTCAGCGGTAACCTTGGCAGGAGGACCAGTGCCTGGTGCCCACAAGGATCCACCCCCCACATTGGGGGGATGAAAATCCCACACTGCGGCTGCCAGGGCTCGATCCTGCGTCCTTGGCTGCAATCTGCTGCCAAGTTACCAACTGAGCTAAGCCCCTGGGGGCGCTGTGGTACTAATCCTCCGACAGTCCGGATGGATAGAGGCCAATCTTAAACTCACAACGATAATTAAAAACTTTTAACATATTCGAAACCGAAATGTTTCTTTTTAGTTACAATTAATGGATCTATGAGAAAGTGAATGTTTATTTTCTCTTTGTACTTATTTCTTTATTTTCTTTTATTTTTTCTCTCCCCCTCCCTCTCATTTCAAAAAGTTAAGTTTTCAATACTGACTTTAGTATTAAAATTATGATTTTTTCAATAAAACAGAATAAGTAATACACAAGTGAACCAAACAAATCACTAGTATAGATAAGGTTGGTGATATACATAAGAAAAATTGAGAATGAATTCTCCTAGTAAGTTACTAACGCCTGCATAAAGACTAAACCAAAAAATTTGAGTCATTCCATCTGGCTCTAAAACATTGCATGAAAGTAGGCACCCTGCCAAAATCATCTCTCCTATAATATATTTAATTATATTATTGTACGCTAATATCAAAATGACGTGGTTTTAATAATTGAAACGAAACAAATATATTCTCAAATAATAGAAAATGCAACATTGTTTTGATAGATTGTATACAAATGATATAGTTAAGACAAAGAATCCATACTCCACCATCACCAATGTGTGATCTCATCTGAGTTCCCTACACGTAGGGATTAGGATGAAAATGATAAGTGAGATTCTCTTCCATAATCGTCTTGTTCTGTTCAATATTTAAAACTACTTATTTCACTTAAAATTTCTTATTTACTAAAGTGCAACTAAATAGTTTTTTGCACTGAACACGAAAGGAAAGACCAAAACAAACAGCAATTCCAAAAAGTGAAAGAAAGCTTGGCTTTGCAGACATAATAGAGAATGCGTACCTGGTTTTTAAGGTTTGCTTCCGAATTTAAACTACGCTGTCCTAACAGAGCGGGACAGAATGGGACGGAGGATCTCCTCCACCTCGGCCGTGTGATCCTCGTCGGAGTTACCTAAACGTTTTCTTCTCTTTAAAGCCGTTAAACCCTCAGAACTCTAACCTATTTATAAGAAGATAACTTAATTAATTTCACTAACACAGAAACAAAGAAACCATGTCCAACTTCAACGCCAGAGAAACTACATTTTGGTTGATGTTTGAGCCCGGCATTTTGTGCGCTTTTCTTGTTTCCTTGTTGGGTTTCGTTTTTCTTTATGGCCGATTACTCAAGGTAGAAGTGACCAAGAAATATTACAAATCATCCGTTTCGAAAACCGATCAATGGAAGAGTACCGATTATACGAAGAACAATACCGGCACAGATATCATCATCGTGGGCGCCGGTGTCGCCGGGGCGGCTTTGGCTCACACGCTTGGAAAGGACGGACGCAGAGTACATGTGATTGAACGAGACCTGTCGGAACCAGACAGGATTGTCGGTGAACATTTACAGCCAGGTGGTTATTTGAAATTAAATGAGTTGGGTCTCGAAGGTGAGCATTTATGAGTCATGTTCCGAAACTAGAGATGGGATCTTCTGACTATTTTTTCACTGTCTTATCATGTCTACTACATTCATATTTGAACAACAAGTAAGTATGAATGAGTGGCAATGTAAACCGGACAAGATAGAGAGAAATAGATAGATGATCAGAAATCCCGAAACTAAATTTCCGGCCAACTGCAAGAAATAATTAATTTCGATTGCCAACATTTATTTTTTGCTATATATCTGCAGACTGTTTGAAAGATATTGATGCCCAACAAGTTTTTGGATATGCACTTTTCAAGGATGGCAAACATACTAAGCTATCCTATCCCTTGGAGAGATTTGATTCTGATATTGGGGGCAGAAACTTTCACAATGGGCGTTTCATTCAAAGAATGAGGGAGAAAGCTTCAACCCTTCCAAAGTATTGAAATTAATACGTACCCGTCCAGATTCTCTGTCTACGTTTCCATTATTTCAACTCTTTTATACGTGCATGTTTCTGTTGTTTGTTTGTTTTTTATTTTTTTTATTTTGCATGCACAGCGTAAGACTGGAACAGGGCACTGTTACATCTTTGGTTGAAGAAAATGGAATAGTCAAAGGTGTTGTATACAAGACTAAGAATGGCCAAGAATTGTCAGCTTATGCTCCTCTCACAATTGTCTGCGATGGATGCTTTTCAAACTTGAGACGCTCTCTATGTGATCCCAAGGTAAACATTACACTATCTCGAACAAGAAAGCGTTATAAGGTTAGAGGGTAAATTCGGTCAAATGAAATGAAAAGACCGGATAAGTATTTTAATTATAATAACACATGAAAATAATGCATTCAGTTATAAATATATTTTAAAATTAATAATTTGACTTTTTATTTGGCCGCTTTTGGATTCAACCTAGAGTCAACACATTTTTTACCTGTTACTTCTATTACGTGGAGCTTTTGAATATTATCACACTACTTTGATAGGGGACGAAGGTTAATCGCGAATCGAATTTGACAACAGTGTAACAACTAAAGTCAAATGAGTTACAATTAAAATAACCCAAAGTTCCACATGTTGATTCATGTTTCAGGTGGACGTCCCTTCTTCTTTCATTGGTTTGATCCTAAAAAACTGTGAGCTTCCACTCAAAAACCATGGGCATGTGGTTATGGCAGACCCTTCACCCCTGTTATTCTACCAAATAAGCAGCACTGAGATTCGGTGTTTGGTTGATGTTCCTGGAAAAAAAGTGCCTTCAGTTTCGAAATCTGAAATGGCAAATTACTTAAAGACAGTGGTGGCTCCTCAGGTTCCTCCTCAGCTTCAAGATGCATTCTTAGCAGCAATCGACAAAGGAAACTCAAGATCAATGCCAAACAGAAGCATGCCCGCCATTCCCATTCCCACTCCAGGCGCTTTGTTACTCGGGGATGCATTCAACATGCGCCATCCCTTAACAGGAGGAGGAATGACGGTCGCCCTATCTGACATCGTCATTCTCCGGGATCTCCTGAGACGTTTGCATAACTTTCCGGACCCATCGACTCTCTCCAAGTATCTTGAATCATTCTACATACTCCGCAAGGTTAGTTAACATTTAGCACTTTATTTTTTCCGTTTTCCAGGCCCGGCCCTGCCCGGTGGGAGGATGTTTAATCATTTTGTGTTGCCTGATTTGCATCTGTAGCCAGTGGCATCAACGATCAACACATTGGCGGACGGGCTTCATAAAGTGTTCTGTCCAACGGCGGACCCGGCAAGGAGAGAACTGCGGCAAGCGTGTTTCGAGTATCTTAGTTTGGGAGGCGTTTTCTCAGAGGGGCCCGTGGCTTTACTCGGGGGCTTGAACCCGAGCCCGCTGAGTTTGGTTATGCATTTCATTGGTATGGCTGGGTTTGGCGTTGGCCGCTTGTTAATTCCATTTCCTACGCCAAAACGAATATGGCTGGGAGCCAGATTGCTTTGGGTAAGTGCCTTTAATTAATTAATTGAGTTGAGCCAATTCGTTTCTTACTTCCTCAATCGTTTTCTCATTTCTGTTAATTCAGGCTGCATCAGGGATTATATCTCCGATTCTTCGGGCCGAAGGAATCAAGGAAATGTTTTTCCCAGCTTTCTGTCGAGCTTTCTGGGCACGGAAAGCCTCAGCTTCCTGAATAATTCTAATACTCAGAGAGATTATTCTGTACATTTGCAAATTCTGGTCATTTTGAAATCCCTAGTTATGCATATATCGCAAATGGATCGGCACGATATTCGGGTCTAATTATACAATGAAAAGATTTTTAGCTACAAATTAACCATGTTAAATTCTGCGTGGCTTGTATTGTATAATTCAAACTTATCATTCATGTATATATTGTTGGAGAGACAAGAAAATTTTTGGAGGAAGAGAGGCTTTTACTATTCTTTGATAATAATCCTGCAGACTCACTTGGTTGATTATATGAATTCAGCCTCCCTATTTATAGTTGCCATACAACATTTTAGACTAGTCACATTTAATCACATCTCATGAATCTTCCATCTGCCACATTTATTGTCTAGAAATACTAACAAACATAAATCAATGAACTTGACTAGTCTACCATAGGAATTCTAAAAGACAATTCAAAAATTAGTTTGTGCATTGCAAATTACCAACATATTTTCCCCCCATAATGTGCAACTCTTCAACTCCAAGCAACTCTCTAAACTTGATGAATTTTCCCTTGAAACTGCCTTGGTAAAAATATCAGCTACTTGATCTTCACTTTTGCAAAACTTGAGCTCAACTTCACCTTCTTCAATAAAATCTCTTATGAAATGCTGCTTGATGGCAATATGGCGAGTCCTGCTGTGATATACAGGATTTCTTGCAACGTCAATGGCTGATTTGTTGTCACAAAACATCACCGTTGCTTCTTTTTGCTTCTCACCCACATATTCAAGAATTCTTCTTAGCCAAATGATTTGAGAAGTCGCAAGATCAGCTGCTACATATTCAGCTTTAGGTGAGGATTGTGCCACACTTTGTTGCTTCTTAGATGCCCAAGAAAATACTCCACTGCCAAGTGAAAAACAATAGCTAGACGTACTCCTCATATCATCGCGACAGCCACCCCAATCACTGTCACAATAACCAACCAGTGTTTGTATCAACTCCTTTCTTGAATTTTAAACCAAAGTTAATTGTTCCTTTGATGTACCTCAACACCCTTTTGGCTCCTCCACGGTGTAACTAGCTTGGGTTGTGCATAAATCTTGACAGAAGACTTGAAGCATACATAATATTTGGTCTTGTTGCTGTCAAATACAACAAATTTTCAACTAAACTTCTAAACAAAGTAGAATCAGTTTCCTTTGCTCCATCTTCTTTAATAAATCTTTCATTCACAACAAGGGTGTTGATAAAGGCTTGCAATCAATCATGCCAAACTTTGCCAAAACATTTTCAGCATACTTCTTTTGACAAACAAAAACTCCATCGTCTTCTTGATAAATCTCCATGCCAAGAAAGTGGTTCAACAATCCCATATCATTCATGTCATATCTTCTCATCATGTCTTTCTTAAATTCAGCAATCATCTTTTCATTGTTACCAGTATAAAGCAAGTCATCAACATATAAAGTAATAATGAGAATGTTTGAATTACCTTAAGTTTTGACATACAAGGCTGTCTCACTTTTGCTTCATTCAAATCCTTGCTCCACAAAATAAGAATCAATTTGGCTATACCAAGCCCTTGGTGCTTGCTTCAGCCCATATAAGACTTTATTTAACTTGTACACATTCTCTTCTTCTCCTCTCTTGAAGAAGCCTTGAGGCTGTTGAACATATACTTCTTCCTTCAGTTCTCCATTCAAAAATGCTGATTTAACATCAAGTTGATAAATACTCCATCCTTTTTGGGCAGCCATAGCAATCACAGCACAAATAGTATCAAACCTTGCAACTGGGGCAAAGGTCTCCGTATAGTCAACTCCAGGTTGCTGTGAATAACCCTTTGCTACAAGTCTTGCCTTTTTTCTTTGAATTGAGCCATCTAGATTCATCTTCACCTTATAAATCCATTTCACTCCAATTATCTCCTTGTTCATGGGTTTATCAACAAGCTTCCATGTCTTATTTTTTTTTCAATTGCATTAATTTCTTCTTCCATTGCCTTCCTCCAATCTTCTTCATTTGCTTCTTCAAAACTTTCTAGTTCAATGACACAAAAATTGCATCTTGCATAAATGTCACTCAAACTCCTCATTTTCTTTGGAGTTGAGCTTGAAGAGGATGGTGGGATGTATAAAGGCTCCTTATGTTCTTTTTCTCCTTCATCATCATGTTGCAAAATAACTCCTTTATCTGCCTTTTCATCATTCAAACTCAAAGTGGCATTTTCATCAAATAAAACATCTCGACAAATAAAAATTTTATTGGACTTCAAGCTATATAAACGATAGCTTTTAGATTGTGAACTATAACCAACAAAGATGCATTTTTCACTTACTTCATCAAGTTTGATCCTCTTTTCTTTTGGAATTTGAGCATAGCAAATACTTCCAAACACTTTCAAATGTTTCACCGATGGCTTCCTTCCACTCCAAGCTTCAATTGGAGTTTGATTCCACACAGCTTTTGTCGGACTTCTATTTAGCAAATACGCAGCAGTATACACTGCTTCAGCCCAAAATTCTTTAGGTAAGCCCTTGTCATGCAACATTGATTTCGCCATCTCCATCACATATTGGTTCTTCCTTTCGGCGACACCATTTTGTTGAGGTGTGTATCCAACTGTGAGTTGTCTTTCTAATCCTTCATCTTCACAAAATTCCTAAAAGCATTTGAAGTATATATACTCCTTTCCCCTGTCACTTCTCGGAGTCTTTATTTTATAGCCACTTTGATTTTCAACAAAACTTTTGAACTTCTTAAATGTTGAAAACACCTTAGATTTTTCTTTCATAAAATACACCCAAGTCATTCTTGTAAAATCATCAATGAAAAGGATAACATACTTATTACCTCCATGGGATGTTGTCCTCATAAGTCCACATACATCCGTATGAACAAGACCCAAAATCTCCTTTGCTCTCCATGCAACACCCCTAGGAAAGGGTTGTCAATGTTGTTTTCCAAGTGCACATCCTTCATAAACATCATGTATTTCTTCAATTCTTGGCAATCCATAAGCCATCCCCTTTTGCTGAAGAACTTTGAGGCTGCGATAATTCAAATGCCCATATCTTTTGTGCCATAACAGAGAATCATCATTAATTTGAGCTTTGAATGCTTGATCTCCACCATAGCTAAATTTTATTGGGAAGCTGCTATTTTTCTCCATCTCGATCTTAATAATAAGTTGCAGACTATCCTTCTTATCACAGATTGAGCACTCATTGTTGTCAAAATTAAGTGCATATCTATGCTCCATAAGTTGTCCAAGGCTCAACAAGTATTGATCTAGTTCAGGGGATATACAACACATCATGAATCAACGTCATACCTTTCTTTGTTTGAACGCCAATAGTTCCCAATCCTTGGGCTTGTAAAGTAGCACCATTTCCCATAGTCACTTGTGTCTTCACAGAATCATCCAAATCAACAAAAATAGTCTTGTCTCTTGTCATGTGATTGCTACACCCGCTATTAAGATACCACACATCATTTTTTAATTCTGATGCCATATGACAAGCATAAAACAAGTTGGTTTCTCCTTGCTTTTCTTCAGAAAAATGTGCTTGTTGGTTGTTCTTCAATCTGCATTCCTTCTCCATGTGGCCAAACTTCTTACAATGGTAGCATTGGGGTTTCCACAAACAATCCTTATCAAGATGATTGCTCTTTCCACAAACATTGCAGGATTTTTGAAAATTGCTTCTTCCTCTTCTTCTCATGCTTCTGCCACAGCCTCTTCCTTGGTATTGCCTTCCACCCCCTTTGTCTTTCTTCTCCTTTTTGGCTACAAGAGGACTCTCCTTCTTGAGTGGTAGGGCTGGAATTCGTCTTTGACTGAAAAAATAGTCTCAGCAGGACTTTCAGCATGCCTTGCAATCCTTCTTTCATGAGCCTTCAATGATCCCAACAATTCTTGCACACTTAGTGAGGAAATTTCCTTCGTTTCTTCTAATATGGACACCATCGCATCAAATTTTGGAGGCAAGCTAACAAGGATTTTCTCTACAATCTTCTCTTCTTTAATAATTTCACCAAATGTCCTCCTCTCATTGACAACTTTGGTGACTTTTGTGTAATAATCTTGAATACTTTCTTTCTCACTCATTTTCAAATTCTCAAAGTCTCTTCTAAGAGTTTGAAGGTTGATATTTTTGTCTTGGCATTCCCTTTGAACTCCTTTTGAAGAATTTCTCAAGCTTCTTGGGCTCTTTCTGAATTCATGAATCTTGAAAAAAATATTTGGGTTCACTCCTTATTGAATAATTGAAAGGGCTCTTGAATCTTTTCTTCTATTCTCTCTGAGAACTCTTCTTTGTTGATCTGAGAGAGTTGTTGTTCCCCTTGGCTCTTCATATCCATCTTCAACATATTCCCATAAGTCTAGTGACCTTAAAATTGTCTTCATTTTAACACACCAATGATCAAAATGCTCACCAGAAAATAAGGCAATTGGAGGACCTTCATAATTTTGGTTTGCCATCTTTTGTGGTTGGGCTCTCTCAACCATGCTCTGATACAAAATTATGTTAGAGTGACAAGAAAACTTTTGGAGGAAGAGAGGTTTTTACTATTCATTGATAATAATCCTGTAGACTCACTTGGTTGATTACATGAATATAATTCAGCCTCCCTATTTATAGTTGCCATACAACATTCTAGAATAGTCACATTTAATCACATCCCATGAATCTTCTATCTGTCACATTCATTGTCTAGAAATACTAACAAACATAAATCAATGAACTTGACTAGTCTACCATAGGAATTCTAAAAGACAATTCAGAAATTATTTTGTTCATTGCACATTACCAACATATATAAATGCAGCTGAAGCCTGGAGTTCCTATCTTCTTTGTACTATAGAGTATATTATTGTCTTCGTTTCCTCTTAAAGAAAAATGTCTCAGAAGAAAAGCATACATTTCATGCCTGGATGAGTAATAGCAATGAGATTTCTCGCATTGGTTCTATACCCAATTCATAACTAGAAAGTTTCTATGCCCCTTCGTTAAGTGACAATGGTCACGTTGAACTCTCGAATACCTTTGAAGATCTCGAAATGATCTTCCGGTGAGAATTAGCAAAATTCCATTTCCATTAAGAATTGAATGGAGTTTTCCCATATTTCAAACGCAAAATCTTATAGAAACATTACTGCAGAAGGCATTTCATTACCTTTCCACCGGCCGATCACCTGGATTTCGGTCGCCGGCTTCCTGTCATCAAATCACCAATTCCTAGGCAGCGTCAGCCCCATACATGGTCTTAGTAAGGTTGGTTCCTGATCAAGATGGGCTTAATTAAATGGATCACTGACTAATTCTGTGAAAGCATTCAACACCATACAAGTGCGGGCCTGGGTATTAACAATTAATATCATAGGTTGGGCTTTGGAAAGAAATGGCGTAGCCCCTGATCTTTTTGCAAAATTGTGAACTTGAGAGTTTAATTGCCATTTGTCCATTGTACCCAACTCGCTCGGGATTAAATCACGTGTGTTCATGTATTTAGTTCAAATTTTTTTATTCCAAATGAGAGAATACGCAGGGTGCATAAATACAGGAGATCTGGACTGACCCAACTCGTGTAGTTTTGGGTTAATTATATTGGCTTCCTTGAGGTTTTGAAAAATTGCCAATATAGCTACATGAGATTTTTGAATATTAACAATATCATTAAGTTGCTAAAATTACCAATGCCTCCTTGTGGTCAGAGTTAATTTTTCCAAGTTACTGGAACCGATTGGTAATTTGATCGAATTAGGGGAGGTACAAGAAGTGTTTAGAAATCTTAAGGAGGCATTGGTAATTTTTCAAAACATAATTTGACGTAAGTGGATACGGACAAAAATTAAAACTCTTGACCTATGAAATAGAACTTAAACTTGCGTGTTGGACTACGCATATACATAAGAAGTACAAGAAAATATAGACTCGATTAGAAGAATCTATTTTAAAGTTATATTTTATAATTTATAAACAGTTATATTTTTTCGACATAAAAAGATTAGTAGGAAATAGAAGGAAATGAGTATTAATTTGTACGTAGATTTGGTAGCTAAGTTGAGCAGGCGTAATTGAAGAAGCTGGGGTCCTTGGCGTCGATGATGATATCGACCGAACCTAATAACCTAGGTCAAGGTGCGCAACGTTAAAATTACAACGTCCTCCTGCGTACGTACTTCTTCGAATTTTGTGACTTATTTCTGTCTTATGCTATGACAAAAGGAATTAGACCTATATTATATATATATATATATATGTTCAGATTCAAATTAATTCTTTTAGTTTTAAAAAAAATAAAAATAAAATTCAGTCTTTTACCATACACCATTATTAGTTCACGTGCATTAAATTTTATATGTAATTCTCTGTTTATAAAAAATTTATGTTTCAGTAGAAAATCCTTATTATCAAATAATATATTTAAAGGATGAGACTACAGATCCGTTTTACGCTATTGAGTTTGACCTTGTATTCATTTATGCTACATAGACTAAATTCGATGACTGAATAGTTGTTTGGCAGGACTATGGTTCTCTTATATTTGAACCGTAAAAAATAAAGAAAGTTATAAAATGGAAAACATCACCTCTCAATAATCAAACTAAGAACTTGATGATGATTTTGTAAATTAATTATAAACTTTTAAACCACTTTACAAATATACAAAGAATAAACTAGAAATTTTATTTTTAGATATAAGAAATAAAAATTAAAAATCTACTGTAGCCATAAAACATGAATGTTGAAATGAACCTCACCTATGATTACATGATTAATTATGTGTGCCCCCATAGCCATGCATATTGTCGACTAATTAATCAAGACAATTACATATTTTTTTTTAAAATTTTTTTTAAAAAAAACTTCATCAATTAATCTAGACTTTGATGGTACTTTGTTGATTTACTTTCTCTCCCAAATTCTCTCGAAATTCCATTTCACATAAAGTTGTACCTAACTCCCTCATGATCATTAATTTTGGATCTTCTTAAACAGACAATTCTCCATCGATCATAACTCCTTATAACCTTTTCCTTTAAATTGATAAGCATTAACCTCAACACTCTTCCCATGTTGTGTCAATCATGAACACTGCCAACCCTAATGTTGTCCTACATACGTACTAGGTGTACATATAGCTTACTGGGTACTCCGTCTGTCCTCTAATAAGTGTTCATTTTCCTCTAATTTTATTTACACGCAACTACGTTTTTTCTCTTCTTACATTACCAGTACCACTAATTTTTTTTTCTTTTCCGGTAGAAGTTAAGAATTTGCATTAAAACCATCAAATTAAATGAAGGACAAAGTTGGTATATCCAAGTTTTTTTTAGTGAACTACGTAAAATGATACTTATTTAAAAGACAAAATACTTCTAAAGAATGGACACTTTTTTTTTTCTTTTCGAAACAACTGATTAAGTGGATGATGGAATTGGTTAGCCTCTTATCAACTCAAACAAAAATACAGCAAAAAGAGTGGGACGTCACATAACGAGCATTACCCTCATGAAGGAGTTGCGTGAACAAAGGCTAAGTCTAAAGACTAAAGAATAGACACTTATTAGAGAACAGCGAAAGCACTTATATAACCCTTATTATATTGTGTTTGTTTGCGTATTCTGGTTAACTTCTCTATCACACAACACGGCATGTACTATAGGTGATGCGTCTTGGCATCTAATCTCTCCTTTGTTATCCACCGAGTTCTGTTTGCTAGACAAAGTTTCATCAATTTGCTTCATTTACACATCATCGCTATATCAAAACACCTACTATATAAACTGTTAAGATACATAAGTTCTAGTACAAAGATTCAACACTTTATTGGTTCAAATTATTAGGTTTGAGTTTGCTCTCAAATTAACGAACTAATTCCTTTCCCCTTTAATAATTAAATACTCCCTTAATATCAACTGCAAAAACACATGTTAAAATTTAAGGTTTCTTATACAAATATTTGATCATAATTTCTTTCTGAAGAAAGCATGCATGCAAAACGATACTGAGCTGGAAAAATGAAAGCAAATTTCGACTATTGGCGATGGAAAGTGCATTAAAAAGTTATTAACATTACAAAGGAGATAGAGCTTCACATGGATATGGAGTTTTTAGAGAGATTTAACTCAATCGACACTGACACCCACAAACTGAAATCAAAATCATCTCTCCCTTTCCTTATAATTCAACCTAATCAACTCACGACTTAAGATCGAACACCAACCTTAATTAAACTGAAGAGTACTGGTAATTAATTAAAGACACAGCTAGAACATGAACATGAACATGATGAGAAGAGGGTACAAACTAATACTTAATAATATTACAACCATGCATGCATGCATTTGTTACAATCGAGCTCCTTTCACTTTTGCTTAGTATGGAGAGATCCCAACATTTGCAGGAGCCAGAAATCCGTCTTTCATCAGCACATCCTCTCCTTCCTTAAAAAACCAACAAAAAAGAAAAGGTTAATTTTTATGAATCAAACTTCTTTTTTCCTTTTTTTTTTTTTTTTTTGGTGTCTCTATGCAAAAAGGCTTTGTACTAATGCGCGATAATCTATGCAACTGAGGATAGATATTTTACTGTAAAAAAGAAATATGTAGTGAAAGAAAATTCCAAATTAGGGTTTGCATTTTCTTGGCACCTGTTGACACACGTTGGATTTCTTCACGGGTTGATCAGGCATCAGTCCGAAGTGAATGTGTGGGAAGTGGGCCCACTGTTGAACAAAACAAAGATGAACCCACTAATCAAACACTATATATAATTCAATTTTATTTAATTTTCACAAATTTAAAAAAAAAAAAAAAAAACTTCTCATGAATGGTAAAAGTAATATTTATATTCTCGGATCCTACATTTTTTGCTGCTGCACTGAAGGCCTCCCTGTGGCTTATATCAGGGTTTCCAGCTTTGATACGTTGGATCTCGTCCCTGCATTTATTTAATCAATCTTTATGATCAGTCTTTACCCTCATATGGTAATAAAAAGTCTACATATTTTTCCTTACTGTCAGAAATAGAGTAGAAAAACACACACTTACTGTTCACAAACAGTTGTACATCAATTTTATTTAACTGAAAAGAAAGAGTTAGTGTTTTTAATATCGTTTTAGTGCGACGGATTTAGGCTAAGAGGTACTTACTTGATGAAGCGGTTGTAAGCAGATGGCACTCTCTGTCGCTTCTCCGGAGCTGAAAGAGGAGACAGACATGAATAAAAACAAATTACTAAAAGAAGTTAGATTTTTCAGTATTAAAATCACTTCATTGACTTTATTTCTGTGAACTTCTGCGGCTTCCATTATCTCTCTTTCTCTCTCAGGTCAGATCATGTCAGGAGGGGGGCCGTATTCTCTCTCCACTTCATCATCATCATCATCATTATCTAATCATATTTTCTTCCTTGTTGGATTCTACTCTTCCTTCCAACATCCTCTTGATTTCCGGGAGTAAAATTAAAGTTTCTCTCTCAACAAATCAACAAGGAAATTAAATTCTTAACTTTAAAATGAAACAAAAGGAAAACAAAAAAGAAAAAGAAAAAACTCATAATTTTTTTGTTGAAAATTGAAAGAAGTTTAAAGTTGAAAGAACTGTTGTTGAACATGCAAGTGAGGAGGGGGGGAGAAGGAAGGAGAGCAAAAAAAAAGCAAGTTCAAAGCTTGGCTTTCCTCAGGGATTAAGTATTTGTGGAATGAAATGGAGAAAAAGAAGGAGGCATGAGAAAATGTTCAAGAGATCCTTCCCTCTTGGAGCAGACAAAAAAGCTCACTCTCACACTATTAACTAGTAAACTTTTCAATAAAGATTGTTACTTTATCTGCTAAAAGACTACTGTTTCCCAGAAAGACCATGGCTTACAAACACTTCATCATGCAAGAAATGAATGATCTTGATTGGTAGCCATACATATACATTATTCCTCACAAAAACAAAGATATGAAGATGATAAGTATGAGAAATGTATTAATTAATAAAATGGATAACCAATTCCCCGCTTACGTCTGTTGGCAACAGGAGGTTTAGGCAGCTCATCAACTCCTCGGACAGGCATGTGTGACTCATGATTTGGGATCGGCTGGTTCATCAGCAAATTGGAAGGCGTATTCCTTAGTTCCTCCTGGAAATATACAAAATCATTAATTGCGCCTCTGTTTTCAAAAGGATGATAATGAAAACCCTAAATCCAAATCTTTAGTCCATGAAAACTTTCTTTGTTCCAGAGTCCATCCATTAGTACAATTGTTCATGAGCTAGTCACAAATTACTACTCCAAAGTAGTTTCTTTCTAGTGGGATGGAAGGAGTATATGTTAATTTTGAAAACCCTGAAAATACCAAAGTAGAGAAAAAATTACCAGAAGATTCTGAGGAGAAAAGAAAGAATGTCCAAGATGAAACTGATTTGCAGTGGGAAGGAGTAGGCTCCGCATGTTCACGGAGAGAAGGTTGGTGCAATGCCCACATCGAACAGTTACAGTCTTGAACAAACTCGTGCAAGGAACACTCACCTAGAAACAAGGAATCCCCCAAAAAATCCAAGATATGAGCCTTTTAAAAAGGCATTCAATTAATTAATAAAGACGAAAGAAAAGAAAAGAAAAGAAAGGCAGACGCATCGTTCTGGCGGAGACATAAGACAGATATATACCGCTAGGACAGTGTCACAGAAGTCGCAATGGACGTAACAGAGCTGCTCCGTGGGAGCAGCAAGGTGGTGGTGGTGGTGGTCCGGAGCAAAAGCAGATGAAGACGACATTTTCTTTTCTTTCTTCTTCTTCTTTTGATATGAACCCTTCTGGGAGAGAGAAAGAGAGAAAATAAAATGTATTTGATTTGATTTGATTTGATTGATTGATAGATTGACCGATCGAAGTATGTGTGGGATGGGATTGGATATATGGGGGTGGATTTAACCGCCTTTGATCTGATCCTCTCTGAATGTTTTTCTTGAGTTGAGTTATCCTGAGACAAAGTTATAGAAGAAGCTGGAACTACACTCACTCACTAGCTAGTGGATGCTCAAAGGAGGGACCGACCCAACCCAACTGTGTTTCATTTCATTTTATAACCAAATATCTCCCTTCTCCCAAGCCCTAATTATTGCATGTGGTTGGTTTTGTTTATTCTTTCATCTTCTCTTCTCTATTTATGATTTTGAAATAATTGTATTTCATGACCCTTTATTTGGAACGATGGAGTATAAGTTGTAACGTTTACGCCGTTTGAAGAGGTCAAAACAGGTTAATTTAATTGTCATGTGAGATCTTTTGTAGTTAACTTAATGTGGGGTTTTAGATTTTGTTCTTAAAAGGTTATTTTGTAAGATTGGATGTGTAAGATAACTTTATAACTTTATCATTGGATGTAAGATTTTCTTTTACCTCATCTCTACAACAACAGTAAACACTTTCTGAAGTACTGTTGACTGTAAGATTTTCTTTTACCTCTTATGTATGAGTCTAGTTTATCATTAATCCATTGAACTCTTAGGTTTTATGTTTAAATTGTTTAACTAGTGGTGTGTTATGAAGCCTTTTTTTTTCTTTTATGAAGTGAGGATTATTTGTCCAATATTCAAATATTGTCTAGGTCAGTGAAATGCGTTTTACTTACTAATATTTAGTGAAACGATGTAATTTTAGCTTAAAACTTGGACAAAATATATTGGAGATGTGATATCCTCTCCTCTTGACAAGCTAAGTGTTATTCATTGGATCAATTTCATTTGAATTCGGGTTTGAACTAGGAGTGGGAATTCATGTCGTGTCCAGATTATCGAATTTGGGTTGAAAGATTTCTGTGTTGACACCCCTCAACTCTAACATTACCCATTTAATTATTCGTGCCCATTTTACCCTTGAATATTTCGGGTTCGTATCGTGTTTTTCGATTGTAGTATAAATTACACGTGTCGAGTTCGTGTTGACGGGTTCACGTGTCAATTTTCTCAACCCTAACCTTACCAGTTTTATTATTCGTCTTATTCGGATTGATTCATATAACCCATGAACCCGTCAAAACTCAACACTAACCCGTTTATATTGTGTCAGGTTCGTGTCGAATTTTTATGTCATATCAGAAATTGCCAACCCAATTTTGAACTACCATTGATTCACTTCTTAGTCGATGCAAATCCTTTCGACCCGACCCAAATTGAAAACTAATCACTTATAAATAACAAAGTACAAAACAATCACAACACAAAAAGTTACTGTCGGTTCTAATAGAAGAGTAATAATACAATCATTTATAAGTCACAAAATATAATTTTATAGTTGATTCTTCTAATTAAACGAAAAAATATCAAGTACATGCGAAATAGAGTATATACTAATACTATACATATATATATATATATACACGTACGTAGACGTATTGGTGGGAGGGGAGGGGTGGGGTGGGAGAGAGAAATGTATGGTTGGCATTCCCGATGGATGTGTATGTGTGTTTGTATATGAGGAGGAGGGGGAGGGGAGAGGCAGAGGCGGCAGAGGTGGGGGAAAGGAGTAAGAAAGGGACGTGTGCATGGGGTGATTAGCTTTCACTCATTTGAGCTGTTGTTTTCAGAGTTAAGAGGCTGTGTAAGCCTTTTCTCGCTTCCCAATCTTCCTTAACCCTGCCCTTAATAAAGCCTTAAATGGCGGGCACCTATCCCTCTGCCCCGTTCCCCTTCCCCTGCCCCTTCTCTTTATTTACTACTCTCCTTTCTTTCTTCCATCCATCCGTCCATGGCTGATATAATTTTTTTTTCTTTCGCATAAACTTGTATCTAATGTATTTGATAGTTCAAGTGAACGGGCGCGCGTGCGTAGTTCTTATTCTTTTTCAAAAACTCGTATATCAATTTAACAAGTTCATTATTGAGTTTCGACGCATAAATACCGACCACAATTATGTTAAAACAACAAGTATAGAAAATACGTGGATCGAGTCTAGCCATTGAAGTATCGAGTTTAAATTTGATATTTGTCATTTTATAATCGCTATATGTGACATTAAGCTCGATACTTATACTTGTGGGACAGATAAACGGTTGAAAGAATAAACGTTTTGATAATTAATTGATTATGTTCTTTTTTTCATTCTACACAAGAATAAAACCCCTAAGTACGCATATATATAAGAGGGGGTCTTTTGTGTCAATTTAAAAAAAAAAAAAAAAAAAAAAACAAAATTGATCACTCAAATTTATTTTATTAGATTTCGAACTAGGGTAAATATATTTTGCCATTTTCTTCAGCGTCAGATGTTCATTTGGGGTAGTTAAGAACTAACACTAAAATTAACATATCAGTACAATTAGTTGCCATTTATGTAGAAGATATTAATGACATGTGTTTCATCGTGAGTTAATTGGAGATGAGCAACGTTGTACTAGGGCATTCAATTAATGTCTGAAAAATTAGTAGTGAGCATGGAATGAAAATATCACGACAATTTTTAACTTTTACTGCAGTAAATTATGTTGGAGACAACTGAAGTAGGGTTACTGGGTTGTGATCATTTGGCTATTTGGCGGGCATTATGCATGGTAATTCATTAATCAAACCGATAAATAAATAACACAGGCAGTGATTTTATTTCTTCTTAGTATTTTTGTGAAAAAATTCTAGTAATTCATAGAGTTCGAACCATATTGAGATTACAAGATTCTTCTCTTTATCACTATCCAAACAGTATAGGTAACTGATACCCGTGAATTAAGAAATATAACGTTTGAAACAAATAATGTCTTATTCCTTCTTCTTCTTTTTTAACATATGTCATCGTTTTTTAGACATTTATTAATTATGAACTACACCTGATTATATTATGTTACAATTAGAATCAGTTATATATCAAGACGAACAAAATTGGTAAATATATTAATTACTGTAAATTAACAAGATGTACAAAACTTTTGAAAAGCCAATATTGACCCAAAGAAAGGTGAATACTAAATAGCTAGTGGCAGATGGATCGATCACCTGCGCTGTGCACCATATATTTTTGTATTTTAGGACCACAATTAATAGACCTTTTAAATTGGTAGCCATGCAATAAATACTAGTATTAATTTATCATTAAAAGTAATTGAAGAACTTTCATTCGAAACTCAAAAAGGTAATTTTAAGCTCCACTCCACTATTAATATCCAAAAAAAAAAAGGCTCCACTCCCCTAAAGCTACTTTTATAGTGTATTTATTGATCTATTAATTGCAATTATTATTTTGTATTACTACCCCGTTTCATTAGAAGGCTTCACTTTGACTAATGTAGAAGTTATTATGAATATTAATGTACAACACCTAAAATAGCCAATTTGACATTCTTTATTTTATTTATATCCTTACTTATTAAGTGTAGCATAATTGTGGACCATACATAGTTATATTAGTAAGGGTAAGAGAAGTAAAAAATTTGAAAATAGACTCTTATAATGGAACGGATGAATTACTTTTTTTAAAAAAATATGTTAGTATTCGTACAATCACGATTAACATGTCTCATACAAAGTGAGGTATGGCTCCCACCAGAACAACGGTTGGGAGGCCACGGGAGAGGGAATACCAAATCAATTGGATTTCGTTTTATTAACTTTGCTTATTTGCATACACGCAAGTTAATTATTAATTAATTAACACGCTTTCAAGTTTTTATTTTATTAAATTTTTTACTATTTCAAAGAAACATTTATCATACCTTACCTATCAAGTTTGAAAATCTTAACTTTTCAACATAAAATCGACAATGAGAATGTAAACTTTATCTTACAAAGTTACTCGTAAACAAAAACTTATTATTCGCAAGCAACACAGTTTATTATCTCAAGTTTGATAATATTACTTTTAAATCGAAAAAAGAGAAAAGAGAATTCACATGCTAATTAAACGAATGTAAATGTGGTCGCATACATGAATCGTCCGCACCTGCACCGTCATACGTGTTTGTTGAGAATTTATCTTAAAATTAATGTGTCGAACATGACCATAAGGTAACTTGTTTCCATGGCGTGCAATTTTCATTCTCGACGGCCTCCAACAACCCCACTCTCCCAATTGCCAAACTCCATTAATACACAAACAAACAACTTTAATTTGCGCCACACACAGAGAGTCACACATTCAAAAGAAGAAGAAGAAAGAAGAAAAAAGAAAAAGAAAAGAAAAGGAAAAAAAAAAGAAAAAAAGGGTTACTGTATTTTGATTTGACCCCTCAAACTCTTGCCTATCCTGCATGCATACGCGTAGACAGAGAGACAGATATACGTATTTTGACAGTGAAAAACCAGAAGCAGAATACACAGATATCTTCAATTCAATTCAATTAATTAAGTTATAATTATACTATATATAGCCAGCAGTTCTGTCCCAATATAATATATTCATCTGCGACGGCCCTACCCTACTGTCAACCAACTTCTACCACCACGTACGTAATACTCGTTCCCGTTTCTAATGAAATTAGAAGTGTGTACTTCAAATTTTGTGTACGTTCCAACACGAGAGTTCAAATTTTTTAATTTTGAGGGGGTTGTGATATTGAATGAAAACCCTAGAAAATGAGCCCGTGAGGAAGTTGTTGATTTCCTTGTTTTTATGCTTAATAAATTGATTTTAACCCTTTATTTTGAGTTTTTTTAAAAAAATAAATTGTCTCTCACATTATTAAAAATGTACTTTTACTCTGATCTGTTATATGGTCATTGTTTATCATAAATTGATACTACCATCCTTATTTTTAACTAAAATCTATATTATATATAATTTTTTCGAAACCAATAATAATGTCAATTTACAGTGAACAATGACAGCGTAAAACACATTTTGGAGACCCTACATGTCAAGTTGTAATCACCTCAACACACAATGGGATCAAACTCAACTAACCCTTTTTACTAATACCCTCTAAGATTACATATGTTCACTTGGTTGGTTTTGAAAATATGTTTTTACAATTTTTGTATTTTATAAGAAATTCTCATCCATTCTAATACACTTTTTTAACTCTTGCATTTTTAAGATTCGAACTTATAATTTCAGGGTTACAAGACTCTCTTATTAACCACCAACCCGACTCTTCCCCCTCAAACCTTACCCCCCCACCCAAGACACTTTTAATACTTAAAAATCATATTTAAACCAAAATTTTAAAATTAAAAGATGGTAATTAAACAGTAAAGATGGATGTAATTAACCAGTGTACTAAAGGTTGCTCTCAAGGTATTACTCTAGAGACACAATGGTAGAACATTTTGGGAAGAGTTACATTTTTGGGTAGAGTGAAGTTTAAGAACACAACCTTAATAATACACTAACGTTGGCTGCTGTTGTTGTTGGCTGCTGAAAAAGATGGCTGTCTTTTCTCTTCTCTAACAACGTTGAAAACTATCACATCTTTATTTGAGCAAAACGGCTTCATATTCCCCAAGAAATATTTTGCCCTAAATGGTTAACTCTTCCTTCACTCTCTCCCTTGTTAAAACTCTCAATTCATCAGTACTACTTGTGGTCCTTAATTTGCAAAAGGAAAAAAATAAGGCAGGTGTCGAAAATAACTAGAATGAATTATATTTTGAAACGGATGGAGTATTATATTGCCGGACGAATTACATTTAGTTTATGATATTTGGGTATAATTAGGATATGAACCTTATTATTCCATTAAATTACAAACTATCCTTTTGATCTTAGTCCTTAGGTTTTATTGGTTTTCATATTTTCAAAATTATGTTTTTGGAATTTGATTCTAATCTCTCATTATTTTCAATATACGTTTTCACTTTTTAACTACACATTTTTTAATTTTTGGTATAATTTCCGCAAGTAAACATTATTTCGAAAACATATTCTCAAAACTCTCTATGTTTTCAATACTCTCCAAAACAAACATGACCTTAAATATCATGGAAATAAATTCCAGAATCATACTACAATTATATGTCTTATGGAGTCGGCTTTGTAATTTTTATATTCCATATGGTATGTTTTGTAATTTTTACTATCTACGACTCTGAATTTGTAGTATAAACAATTTAGGAAAAAGTGTAAATGCGATTACTAAAATAACAGGGTTTGTTTAGTAATTATACCCAAACCTCATGGGTAAATTAGTGTAAATATTTCTATAGCCAAGAGGAGGCTCTACTCTAAATTACTGCAATGCAGTGACTGATATGCTTTGGAGATTCACCAAAATTAGGCTGAAATGGTGAAATATGACAAAAGAAGTGAACCAGAGAATAGGGTAGCTTCAGGGGTGGAGGGAGAAGAAGGGGGGGGGGGGGGGGTGGTTGGGTATTCTTTGTTAAATTTAGTATAGATGCCTTTATCTCTTCTTTCTAGATAGTGCATAAAGGTTTCATGAGCTTGTGCTACAATTTCCATAATTCAAAGTACTTCCTGATCTGCATGTCTATGTTGGGAATATTGTTTTTTGGAGAAATCAATCAACTTTAAATTTTTTTCTAATAAAAACCCATGTTTACATGTAATTATTATACTTTAAATATGAGTTTGGTTCTAGTACAAATCAGTGATTAAAAGTTTTGAATTTTGAGGCCATGTTCGTATTAAAAAGCATTAAAAATATTTTTTCAAAACTTGATTTAGAAAAGTATATTAAAAATATAAAAGTATGCAGTTGAAAAGTAAAAATATTTATTAAAAATAATAAGAAATTACTATAAGTTTCAGAAAAAGTTCCTGAAAATATGGAGATGAATTTGGGCCTAAGATAGTTCATGTGTTTCAAAGGAAGACTCATGTCTTAGAAAATAGTTTTATGTCACTTGAAAGAGTGGTAAGATAAATAAAATAAATTAACGGTGACAAATCAGCTATCTAAAGTACTGTTATATTTTCAAATTCATACATTTTTAAAATAACACTCGTTCGTTGGAACAAAAAATAATACTATTAGAGAGACCCCATAATGTACAGTTAACCCGGAATAGATGTACATGCAAGTACTTCATTCATTACAGAAATCTCAGTTTGCCTTAATTTCTTGTCTGTCACTGAGCTACAGCTTTGATTGCAAATTGCTCAATCATAAATGAAACTAGACAATTATATATATAGCTCCTCTGAGAATACGGTCACGCAGAGTGTCTTTCCATCCAAAAGATTAATGGGCAAATTTCAAATTTTCACCCATAAGTTCGAAAAATCATTATTCCATCTCAAACCATGGTTTTGATTAAAATATTATTTGATAAGTAAGTTGAAATTGTCTTCTGATCGAAAAATGTGAATCTCGTACAATAATTCAAATTATGATCTCAAACTCTTTTCTCAAGACAACTTCGACACTTCGTTTGAGATCTGATAACATACCATACCGTGTCTAAGATGTCTAATTAAAATCTTGTAAAATAACTAATACTCTTCTGAATCCTTCCGAAAAGATACAAATATTCTTATTAATAATATTTAAAAAAATTAAGTTTTTAACTTTGGGTCTAAAAAAGGGTCTTATTTTCACTTTTCAAACCTTTAACAAGTAAGACATCATTTTTTTTTTCAAAATTTAATTTATTTAGATAATATTTTTGTGAAACAATTATTGAAAACCCTTTTAATAATCCTTCAATCAGTTGAATCATGTACGTTTTTTTTTTTTTTTTTTTTTGGGTGTGTTTCTAAAAGCTGTGGATGATAAGTTCAATCAATAGTGTACGTACTTAGCATCAGACAAGTCAAGGTGGGTGATGAATTTAATTGAATTTGATGCTTTTTCTCTGCAGTTTTTTTTCACTATTTACTGATGAATTAATAATAACTTTTGCTTCAATTCAACAAGGGAAAAACAGGGATCTGCAGCTGCATGTATATATTCACCAAAGTTTTGATTCACTTTTTGCCTTTTGGGGTACAGTTTGAATTGCTGTTTGCTACATTGTGATGATGCAATTTTGTCTCTCTTGCTTTGTCTTCCAATACGTTTTTGAAGGTTCTTCTTTTCTTCAAGTGGAAACATGCATGCATGCATGGTTAGCAACGTTAATTTTGGGCAAGAATTCTTCAACCTAACACTAATGATTTACTAATGATTTTTGGATTAATTGTCAAATGTAAATGATAAACTCAATGTCAATTTATTAGAAACTTGATGAGGGTGGGATCAACTCTGTCTGAAATTGAGAATTCATTTCAAATGGTAGATGTAAGGTACGGGTGTATATGAATCAAGCAGTTCGGTTAAAACTTGATTTGAGTTTGGTCAATATCAAATTCGACCCAAGTTCAAACCTAAATAATAGTGGCTCAGTGCCCTCTCGAGTCATTTGAACCAGACTATAAAGATATATTTATTTGTTAGTTTCTAATTTAAAATATAATAAACTCGAGTTTGAACTCACTGAAAATGTTTGAGTTGACATTGCGCTCATGTACAATTTTTTTTTTTTTTTTTTTTTTTTTTGTTGCTTGATTAAGCTTGAGCCGAGCTCAAGCCAAATTAAACTTTTTCGAGATAAGCTGATTGTCCATTTTGTTTCTCACGTGTTTCATGTGTGATCATCGATTTGTCTGAAATTAATTAAGGGACTATTTAGAACAAAATTAGAGACCCAAATGAATCCTTAAAAAAATAGGAACCAAAACGAACTGACCTTGTAAATTAAAAAGCTAATCGTGTCATTTACCCGTTTAATATAGAAATATACTATCGCTCTTTCTCTTTCGTGGAACAAATTATTCACACGACTTATGATACATTATTAATATTAGTTACCTAAACTATTATCTAAATAAATGAATAATTTCGTAAAGAAATTATAGTCTTGCCCTAGCTATGATCTCCCAATGCTTAATATTGGCAGACCTTTGGATCCATATATACCAATTGCCATTTTGTCTTCCACCTTTAAATTTCTTCCTCCATCTCATACAAGATTCTTCAAACAAAAGTCCAATCACTTTCTTGTCAAGATTTCATTTGTACTTTGTTGTGCCCTTTCATATCATGCGTGTTTTGGAGAATTATTGTTCTAATGTAATATTTCAAATCATTTGCTCAATTTGTCTTATCTTGTTCCGTCTAATAATAATCAAGTCAATTTATTTGATGTAACTAGACAAAATAAGATATAATAGATTTGACAGAGTTTCTGAAATCGCCGATAAAAACCTCAAATAAAGTAGGGTTGAAAATGTCTGACACGAACTCGACACCAATACAAGCTGTTATGACTGAATTTTGGCAAGTTCGCGGGTTAAATGAGTATTCGACACAATAAAACGAATAATTAAACATATAAATTTAGGATAGGGAATATCGACACATGGCCCTGTTAACCGAAACTCAACATGACTAATTTCTACTACAACATAAAAACACGACACGAAATTGAAATTAATGTTTGTGAAATTAAATGAGTGAACAAAAGTAAACGAATAGTTAAACAATTAAAATTACGATTGAACAGTATTGAATATCAACACTAAAACTTGACAAATCAAACCTAATAACTCGAAAACGACACAAATTAACAGCTGCAATAAAAAGTTCACGAATGTCATGATTGATCCAAGTTCTAAATATTGGGGAAGAAAAAAAGAGAAGTCTTGACGAACCTAAGGTCTGAAAAATGTCCTGAAAATTGATACCTACGTAAACTCATTGCCATTGGCTGCCAACCGCATTCGAGTGAGGAGGCCATTCATGCACCATTTTCAACACACACAAAAGGTAGAGCCCTAGCCATAGCTAGCATTCAGATTCATGGCTCGATCCATCTGTTAAAAAAAATTTAAAAAAATAAAAAGCCGACCAGATTCTTGTTTTTACAGCTTAAGACGACGGTGATCGGTGGTCTTCTTGCCCCCTGGGCGGCGCTGTTTCAAATGTACTACTCCGCCCCGCTGTCTCCATTTTTCTCCACATTCACCAAAAAATGCACACAAAAATACACCAACAAAATCAACTAGGTCTAGCTAGGACTAAAGTCAAAATTAAAACCAGCTCAACGACTATATTGTTCCAAAGTACAACTCTCATTAATTCTTTTCAATTAATTTGAAGTTGTGGCCTTGTCTAGCTTGCCGGACTTCCTGTCTTTAGAAAACGGAAATATCTTTTTGGGTCAAACCTACTAGTTCTAGCCAGTAGCCACCCTGTAAGTAAACGGACAGATCATATGTATACTTTTGAGATTCTGTAAATCTAAAGAAAAATTTCTTCACACTGTAAATTCATGTTATTCAAATTTGAATATAATTATGATGATTAGGTTAGAGATGAATCCGTTATGGAACGATGAAGGGAATATTAAGTAAACTATCCTTTGAATTGTACATAAGTTGAAGAGAGTGTTTTTTTTAACCTGTCATGTCAAATATTGTCAGCCGTATGTACAGAAACTCTTTCCATGATGAAAACTACATACTACATGAAATTGATGCTTCATTATATTCTATATGTCTTAATGAAATAGTCATATTTAAGAAAAGTACTATCTTTGTTCCACTTTGTATTATTGTTTTTAGTAATATAGGGTGGACTCTTTAAATGGGACTGAAGGAGTATAATTTTTATTTATTTTGAAAGTACAACACTTTTAATACTCTCTCCGTCACATTAAAAAAAGTCCAATAATACAACTATTATTGAGTCACGCCTTACAAATCAAAAATGAGTGCTTTTAAATTGTGAATTAATTATATATCATACATAATTCCATTAATAAAAACATGATTATTTCAGTGAGACAGAAAAACTATAATCATTATATGCATGTCTCAACTGAAGGAAGTGACCATTGTGTGGTGGTTACAGTGTAGGGGAAGTAGCTGGGTAGCTAGATAGACTTAAATTTCTGAAATGAAAATTTGTTTTAAAAGTTTGCTAGAAAAACTTAATTGACAGCATGTCGTTTCGTTTGTTTCCATGCACAAATTAAAGTGATCAGAGAAATGAAAGAGAGATTCCCCCTAAAAAAGATAGCGATAGGATCCAGGTACTAAGTAATAAATTGAATCTCAGATATCTATATAGAGGAGGCACGAGATAGAGCACGGGCAAAGGTCGCTTGGCTTTCTATGTGCTACAATTGTCCGCATGCTCTTTACAACCCATGTGAGATGAGATCCCCAAGCCATGGCTATATTACCATGCATGCTTCTGCTTCTGCTTCATTGTTTTTGTCCTACTCTTTCAAGTACCCTGCCTCTATATACCTTGCACCACAAGGTCGATCGGGTTATACTATTCCTATAGCCTACACATATGTCTTTTGTTCATTAGTATTTGCTAGGGTACGTTCTTAAGAATGGATTATTGATTAATGAGACCATGATCCGGATTTACTTTTTTTTATGGAATTTAACGTCTAACAAAATTGAGAAATAACTTTTAAACAAGACATGTTATATTTGAACGTCTACGATGGCGGGAACCGAACTCATATAGTGAGACAAATGTTTAAATGTTGTTATTGTAACTTTCAAAAATTTTACACAGAGAACTATGTGTGGCCCAAAATTAAGCTACACTTAAAAGTGGAAAAAATGCAAAAGTGGTCCACAATCTTTACCCCTGTTGCAAATGTAGTCCACAATCTTTAGTAAGTAGCAAATGTAGTCCACAATGTATCCATTTTGTTGCAATTTTAGTCCAAAAACGGAAAATTGACCTTGACTAACGGTCAACGGGTTTGACCGTCAGTCAAACCCGGGTTTGACCATCTAAAACCACCCCACCCCTTCCTTCCAAAACCATTTCTCCACATCAGCACCACAATTCGCCACGTCACCCGCGCCACGTCACTTCTGCTGAAAATGAAAGGAGAGGCTAAAAACTTCAAAATTTACTCCAGTGGGGTTTCGAACCTGTGACCTTCCCTCTGCGCGCGCGAGAGACAACCACTAAGCTGCAGTCGTTTGTTTGTCTTTAGTTGCTGTTCCATTTAGTCATATAGAATCACACTTTTCTTTCATACTTTATACACAAGGCCGTATTAAGACTTTCAAATTCCTTCCATGCCGTCAAATTAATTAACTTATTTAATTAAAACATTATATTCTAACCTTATTAAATAATGTCAAACATATAATTATCTCTAATATATATTTTAACTCTTCAAAAATCTCATACGAATTAATTCAACATCACATAATATATTTTAACTCTTCCCCTTCCATTTTGGGAGATTCCTATTTGGAAAGATATTTCACCAGTGTCTGTAAGGTAAATCAAAGCAGCGTTGCCTGGTGTGAAATATCTTTCCAAATAGGAATCTCCAAAAATGGAAGGGGAAGAGTTAAAAATATATTATAGTTGATGTTGAATTAATTCGTATGAGATTTTTGAAAGAGTTAAAAATATATATTAGAGTAATTATATGTTTGACATTATTTAATAAGGTTAGAATAGTAATTTTAATTAAATAAGTTAATTAATTTGACGGCATGGAAAGGAATTTGAAAGTCTTAATACGGCCTTGTGTATAAAGTATGAAAGAAAAGTGTGATTCTATATGACTAAATGGAACAGCAACTAAAGACAAACAAACGACTGCAGCTTAGTGGTTGTCTCTCGCGCGCGCAGTGGGAAGGTCACAGGTTCGAAACCCCACTGGAGTAATTTTGAAGTTTTTAGCCTCTCCTTTCATTTTCAGCAGAAGGTGACGTGGCGCGGGTGACGTGGCGAATTGTGGTGCTGATGTGGAGAAATGGTTTTGGAAGGAAGGGGGGGGTGGTTTTAGATGGTCAAACCCGGGTTTGACTGACGGTCAAACCCGTTGACCGTTAGTCAAGGTCAATTTTCCGTTTTTGGACTAAAATTGCAACAAAATGGATACATTGTGGACTACATTTGCTACTTACTAAAGATTGTGGACTACATTTGCAACAGGGGTAAAGATTGTGGACCACTTTTGCATTTTTTCCACTTAAAAGTAGTGTTTTTACACTTGACAGGATAGGTCAACCCCTAGTCCGGCTCGAGTTACCCTTCAAAACCAAAAAATTTAAATAACCGGTCAAACTCTGCAGTTGACCGGTTTTGACCCGGAGTTTTTTAATTTTAAAAGGAAAAAAGAAAAAGAAAAAAAAACTTGTGCATAAGCCTTAATTTTTAATGGGTCTTTAACGACAATTTAAATCAGTCTAATAGCTCAAATAACTAATTCTAGGCAAACATTGGGATAATCAATCTATAGAATAGTATATAATAAGAGTTTGTCTCTTGAGGTTAGTCTATTGGACTTGGACCACCAATAAAGCCCAATAAGCACCACTTTTGTGCGGTGAATCTATTGTCATATAAGAGACTATATACTTCAGGGCAGAATAAAAATCTCATGTGGTGTCCATAAAGTTAGCTTTTAGGGAAAATAAATTTGAAGTGTGTTGGATTGTCACCATCTATGGAAACCAAATATCCCACGGCGAAGAACTAAATCACATGTCGTGAATAATATGATTTGAAGTTCATAATGAAATAATTTAGACGATGATAATGACTTGACATTAGACATAATTAAGAAATACAGTAGAAGTTTACGGTACTCCCTTCGTTCCACTAGAAAAGTTAAGTCAAAAAAATACAACTTCAAAGTGAACTCTTCTAATAAAACGGAAGGGGTATTAACAGCCAGAGCCAGGTACGCTAAATAACAAATGCAAACATTTGACTCCCAAGTGAAGCTGGGAAACAAATAAAGTTTCGGAGGTATAAAACTACTAAAACCACTTACCAGTTACCAAATGCAAAAAGAAAAGTTATCATCCCTTTCTTCCCTGAAAATTTTAGCCTTCTAAAGACAAGAACAAAAACAACACAATTTCTTCATCCCTTTTCCCTGAAACAGAGTTTCTTTTATGTAGAAGACAACACTAATATTTAATGTATGACAACCTTACCCTGATTCTTACACACCATTCTAACTGAGGTAACAATCTACTTATGTTTCCCCTGGCTGATGATGAAAACTACCATCTATTCAACTATATCACAAAGTTGCTTGTAAAAAACAATTAGACATTATATATAGGAGCAATACAAAACAAAAACAGCCTTTTAAACAGAGCTAAATTCAACAAAATTCCTTACAGAACGTCACCTCTCAGATCTCGGTGTATCATCAATCATTGTCTTTTACTTTGAAAGCCAATAAACGATTAGAAATAGAGTACAAGCTGCAATTACTGCCGCCAGGATGAGAGTATCTCTTGATTTCTTCCTTCTGATTGAACCTGTGATGATTATTAAATGGTTTACACAGAAGCCACTTCAGAAAAGGGAAAGTAACAAAGCAGATGTGGCTTCAGAAAGTTACCAATTAGACCACGAATAACAGGAAATTTGTCACCAAGTAGCTTCACTTTTCCTTGAACATCGCCAAACAAGGCCCTTTGGGAGCTCAATACAGCTTTGGTTGATTGAGCTTGACTAATGACGTCATCAATCTACACAGAAGTAGCCAGAGATTTAGTTAGCAACTGAGAAGTGATTGCCATGGCAAATATTAGTTTGCTAACAGTTCATACTAAACACGGGATTATTGAAAACCAGCCATGTGCAGTATAGGTTCAGCAAGAGTACAAGGAATAGAGATAACAAAGTACACCAAAAACACGCAGGCAAAACCAGACAAGGTCTGCACAAATACAGTATTTTCTACATGCAAGGATAGAGAGGCAGCTCCATCTTAAAATGATCAGCTTTATTTAATTTCCAGTAAAGGTTGCTACATGAGTTGGACACCAATGGTTGCCAATAAATTTCCAGTAAAGGTTGCTACATGAGTTGGACACCAATGGTTGCCATAAAGGTATCTGCTCCCATAACACTTGGAAGTGAAAGGTTTGTTCAAGAAACACTCAGAACCATGCACCAAAAAGACATTCCAATAATACACACAAAGGATCAGCATCTGAAACTTACATGAGCTATGTTTCCATGAATTGAAGCTCTTTCACGTAATATTTGCACTCTCGGCGACATGCTCCCAGATGCCTGGACAAATGGAAATAATAGTTTTAAGTTGCCATGGAACAACTGATATAATAGCAAAAAATCATAGAATAATTGAACTTTTCACACCTTGTATTCACTAATATCATCTCTGACAGAACTAAGAAGTTCTGCATGTTCCCTCATTGAATTTATGTTTCCTTTAATACGTCTGAATTCCTTCAAGAAAGAATAGAATATCAGCATGCCTGACAAAGAAAGTCATCTGATACATGTAGTACAAACTAGAACGAACTGGGCAAGAAATTTCTTTTAATAGAACTACAGCATGCATTGTTAGTATACATTGTACTGTAGCTGGTAAAGTCAAACTAGAGATAGTAGACCAAGAACAAGGTCAACATGACAATCTAATTATACATTTCAACAGCCAACACCGACTTATCCTATGAACCCTAAACATGGACATAATAAATAAAGGAAGGAAATGATTCCAAGCATATTATATTTTGATCTGAACTTTGAAATCCAGAAAAAAGGCGGGGGTGAAAAATAGGTTTCAAGCTTCATGACACAAAATAATGCACAATCAGAACCCAGGATGATTGCAGATAGAATGCGATTTTTTCTAGTTATGCATATATGTACCCGCACAAATAGACAAGGCATTGAGCTCAGAATCAACTTTTCAAGTAGATAACCTTTTGTTACCACAACCTCTGCCAAATACCACGCTGATGTGCTTAGAGAAAACTTAAGAAAAGGTATTGGCATGACATAAGCACCGAAAAATTATGGGAAGTCCCTCGCAAAAAATGGAAAATTTAAAGTTCCCCAAAGTGAAATTGTATCATTCCAACTACAATAAAATTCGTAATGACTGATATTTCATATGCCTGTTATTCATGGCAGCATGTCAACCAGCTGTGCCTCCAATTCCATGGTTTAGAAATGCTTTTAGCTAACAAAAGGTTCAATTTTAAAAGTAAAATCCCACAAACTACTCCCCTCTTGGCCATCAATAGGAAATTGCATCCATGAAAAGTTAAGTAGATCTTTCTTTGTAGGCTATAATAATTCCACTCTCGCAACCCGAAAATAGCTTATTTGATACCATCATGAACATTAGCTCACTTTCTCCGATCCTCTGTTATTGCATTTACACATAGGAGGGGAAAATAAACACGGAATAAAACTAGCCAGACTAGATTATAACCTGGGTAAACTCATGGAGAATGTCTCTATGCCTCGCCAATTTCTGAGTAACTGAAGTAGCAGAGGAAGCAGATGCTGCACATCGGCTCATCGAATCATTAACATCCAAAAGCTTTTCAAGCAAAGATTGAATCTCCATTTCCATGGATTTCCACGACCTGCTGGCCCCCATTGTCGGGGAACTACCACTCTCCACAAACCCTGTTTCAAACAATGCATCAAATAAAATTCACAGAAATTCACCTCAAAACACACACACACACACACACTAGGGAAGCACGAAATGCGAAATTGACGTTCCCAATTGAAAATCTAGGGTTAACGAATCGCAAAAAAACACAAACAAGAAACTGAATACAAATTGAGGCGTAAGGCAATTAATGTGAACACCTGTGGCCCCTCCTTGGGTGACCCTAGCGCCGAGTTTAGCGTAGGAAGAGAGCTTGACGTCGAGATCGCCTTCGATCTTGCGAGCTTCTTTCCGGAGCTCCTCCCAACCCGATTCCTGCAAAATCTCCATCCTCGGATCACCCGACATTCCTGCCTCCTTCCTTGGCTTCTAGTGGGATCCTCGCCGGACAGATCCGAACCGTTTTTTCAATTTGGTAATTCAAGTATTGATGCTAACAACAATCTTACAATCTTCCTCCCACCTCTGTGTGTTGTCAATTGCTGGCCCGAAGTTTTACTGATCTGATAGACAGTTAATTCAGTTGAAATTACCCTAAATTGTTCAATTGAATCGTATAGTTTTTAGTGAGGAAAAAAAAAAGAAAAAGAAGCTTCGGCTTTCATGACCGATCTTACGTTTGATGGGTGGCGTGGGTTGGGATGGGATGATCTGTCTCTGATGCAAAATATGTTAGAAGTCCAAATATACCCCCCAAAGGCCCCATTTTCATCAATCCTATGGATAATTTATTGTTATCTTTGTTCCAAAAGTCGAGTTTGAAAATTTATTGATGCAAACACAAAAATTAAATAATAAGATTCCTATATTTGATTCATGTAGGAAATTCCAATGATGTTGAACGCAATTCTCTAACTCAAATGGTGAAACGTTTAGTACACATATTGCAGTATAGGGTAAGGGTTTAAGGGCTTGTTCTTTATGATGTTTTAAAATATAGTTTTAAAAATATATTTTTAAAAAATAATTTTATAATTTAAAAAATATATTAAAAATGTAAAAAAGTATAACTGAATATTAAAAAATTGTATTGAAAAATAATAAAAAATAATTATAATCATAACCCTAAATTGCATTTCTAAGCCAAATTTGCTAATTTTTCAATAAATTCTTGTCAAAATTTTAGACGACATCTAATGGTGGTATGTCAGTGTAATATACACATTCCATATTAAATTCTTTTCATGACTTCAGGGATCCCTCTTCGATGATAATGTGTTGATTGTGATAGAAATCTCTGCATAGCGTCTCAAATGTAAGAGTGTCCATAGTTTTACTTTATACATTTATGAAGATATATCACAATGTTAAAAAAATAAATAAATACATCACAAAAAAATACTAAATGAAATGAAGCTTTCTGTTGAAGCCCAATAGTAGAGAATAAAAATATTGTCCAAAATCAGAACACTCAAAGCCCATTAAAGTGTATATACAGATACAGGCCCAAAAGGAAATGGGCCGCTTCAGATCGTTTTCACTTTTGGGACAATGGATCCTATGGGCCCAGCATGCATCACTGGGAAGTATTTCTTGGAGTGTTTGTATTTCGCTGCTACAAATTTGGCAGCACAAACAAAGAGTCTTAAATAAATTTTTCTAATATAGATTTTTAAAATTTTAATGGATTTTTTTTATTCGCTTTGTTCCTTTACTTCAAAACTTTCATAAATGGACTAGTAACACATCCACAGCTAAATTCAATTTAATAATTCTATCGAATTTAGATTTATATAAGTTCATAATCCACTATATAGATTGTAATTACAAATTTTTATTACTCCCTCCGTCCCACTCAAGAGTCCACTTTAAAATATGTATAACTTATTATGGGTTGTGAGGTACAACACCTAAAATAAGTAATTTACCTCCATATTTTTCACTTATATCCTTACTTTAGAAGTAAGGGTTAATTGTGAACAACACATTGTAATATTAGTAAGGGTATGTAATGTAAATAAATTCAAAGTTGACTCTTTAAATAGGACAAGATTTTTTTTTGAAAGCGGACTCTTTAAGTAGGACGGAAGGAGTACTTTATTACTTTATGAGTCACAAGGTATAATTTTAAACAAGACTCTTCTAGTTGGCTGAAGAAGTATATGATTATACTTCATATGTTCCATGAAAAGAGTTTACATGTATAATTGTTTTTAACTCGCAATTTACAATTCAAAACATGAATGTTGATATAGAACAGATGGAGTAAATAACGCTCTCTCATTCTCATTAAAAGAGTCATGTTCTTACAACTTTTTTTATCAATAAAAAAATATGTTTTTATTCTTTGACCTTTTGATATCTTTACTCATACATTACGTGTAGTTAACAATTAACCTATATTTAAAAAGTAATTACATGAGTAACAAAAATCAATGTGAATTAATAATTTTAAGCGTCAGCCAGTTATATTAATTTATAATTTTCGAAAACAAAACTTTTTATATACGATCCCAAATGAATGATTGATTTGTCAATATAGAGGTAGTAAATTAAATGGTTGCTTAATTTGAGGGATGAATTTGTTGTTTAATTGGAAAATGTCACATCACACGTTATATGGCTTATAACTATTGCTATCTGCTCCAATGTTGGGTTGCACGCTACCCATCAACTGCGGAATAGTTGACAAATTAATCAAATGTGTATTTAATTAATTAATTACTTCCTTTATTTTATTTTTTTAAAACAAGTGTTTCAATAACTAATTTTTTTAAAACTTTTAATCCTTTTTTTTTAATGGTTTTGAAAATATATTTTTGAAAAAATAATTTTTTATTGTAAAATGTGTATTGAAAATTGATGAAGCAGAGTTTGCCGGCGAGGGTCTTCGGGTCGGATCCGCTCCGATTCGTCATATCCAACACCTGTACTAATCGAGGACTTCCTCCGATTAAACTCCGATGCCAAAGTCAGTATTTTTAGACATAGGAGAAATATTGTAAAACATAAAAAGTAATTATAATATGTTAAATTTGCAGCAAAAACCAAACAAAACTATAACACAAACCAAAACAATAAAAACGAAAGTATTTATAAGGTATTATGATAGTTTGACTTTTGTCTGCAAATTCTCAAAACACGTCTTTTGCTCTTGGATGTTGAAATGATCACTATTTGCCATTAAATCAACATTATTATCCCCACTTTTACATGTATCAACAATTTTCTATTGTCTATATAGAATAAAGTATATATTTTGCAAATACAAGGAATAAAAGTTAAATTATTTTATGTCTTTCCTAAAAGTTAATTAGGTACCTCTCCTTTCATTTTATGGTTCTTTTTCTTTATCGGTCATTTGCTGTGGTACTTGGGAATGACTTGTACAATTATAGCAGAATTTGAAGAGGAATTGGTCATGTTACACATATATAGTATGCCTTCAGTGCCATCATTCTATTTTATAATTTTCTTTTTTTTATTATTTTATATTATGTTCCGTAAATCTTCAAAGGCTAGGGTTGGGTGGAACATCGCGCGGCAATTGTGATTCTTTGGGGGAATTTATGACGGTATCTTTAATGCAATGCTAGTACTAGGGCATTTGAGAATTCGTAATTGACAAGTTGTGAATAGTCCCAGGGTTATAGAACAAAAGATTATCTAGCGTTGTATTAAGATATTGACAGTGATTTTAAAATCTTGTAATATTTGATAGATGAGATAGTATGCAACAAAGAACAGATTACCTACTCTTACCAGTAAAGAGTGATTCCTTTTTTTCCATTTTGAATTATTGGGGAAAAATGTAACTAAGCTTTTTTTTCTTTTCAATCAAATAATTGTTATTTTACTATTAAAAGAAAAATAAAGCCATAATTTCACCATTTATTCCAATTTTAAAAAATATAATTTTTTTATTTGTCACAACAAAAGAGCTTAAGCGTACAACTGTGTATAAATTTAAAATACAAGATGGGGTATTATAATAAGCATAGAAGTTTGCCAATATATCTAAATATAAATACAAAAACTTGTATCTAACGTATTTGATGATTTAACGGTACGCATATTGAATTTAGTCTTTGAAATATCAAATTTAACTATTAAAATATCGTAATTATATAAAAATAACAAACATATAAAACACATGTATCCAGTTAGACTGTTGAAATATCGCATATTAGACTGTTAAACACATTGAACATGAGACTTTAACAAAGATAACTTTATCAATGTAGCTATTTTTATAAATGATCTACCTCTGTCACTATCACTTTTGATAGATCTTTTAACAATGTTACAACCAATTACAAGGGGGAGTGTTACAAAAGATCGGTGCACTCTTTCTAGTGATTATTTTTGCTGGTAGTGTTCCAATAGCACAAGTGACAGCAAAATAACAAAAAGAAAAACACAAATCAATTGTTAGTAGGAATAAGGCGTAGATTTTTCGTTTTTTTTAAGTGATTCTAACTATCTGTAACGTATTAATAGCTCAACACACAAGTTGTGTTTCCTAATAATTTGTGTTATTACTAGGAATTAATCAACTCTTCTTTTATATATAGACAAAATTTTCAGATCAAAGATAATAGTCAATTAAATTGATCTTGAGCTCGCAGTATTAGATTGACTGACTACCCTACATATGCATGCAATTATTATTGCATTTTTAACTCTACTTATTTATCTTTTTGTTGTCGATCTGTATTAGCTTTGGGGCATTTCCACGTCAGATGACACGTAGCTCTAATTTCTTTTGGTTGGTACACGTCCCTATAATGGTGTACAATCATCAAGATTGAAGAGGCTTCTTTTATAACTAAAAAGTCAAAAGTAAATTAAAGGCCGAAATCTATCGATCTCTATGTAGATTTGATGCTTACCAAAGCATTAACTGTTTGAGATATGGTAACGCTTTTCACCGTTCTTTCCCCGTCACGCTTTTCTTTCACTTTCTAATAAAGGAAAAGCACTCAATATTATTCTGACGCATCTTAATCCCCAACTTAATTAAAATAGTAACAAAATTCATAATATTAATTTCCTTTTGCTCAAATAGAAGAGACGTTTAAAATTATAATTTGTAGATCATAAACAGTTGTACATTGCGATTCTTAAGTTGAGACAAATGAAGTATATACTTTCTCCCTATGTTGGATAGGGACGAGGGATCGTACCGCGAAGTAGTTATAAGAGGGATACTCGTTGTTGACTGATGCACCAGATATAGTAATTTACTTTGGATGATGATATTGTTAGAGAAAAACTTTGTTGAATGATTTTTTGTCGAAGCAAATGTACATAACTTCAATAGAAATTTACTTTGATGGGTAAATTATTACTTTGGCAATGCAATCACCTTTTTACTAGGGTAGATTATTATAATTTATTTATTTTATCAAACGATTCACGTAATTTGATGAAATTACTAACCAACCTTACATTATATTAGCTAAGCAACTAACAATATAAAACGACCAAAAATATGGATCGGAATTATAATTGAAAATTTATCAAAACCTTCCCTCAAGTTTATCTAAATTATAAAATCAATCCCTTTATTTTTTTGAAGTCAACCCGTAAAATCACAACCTAATTGGTCTAGGATTAATTCGTTGATTTTATCAAATCATGAAATTCGTTTCACAATGTAGACCAACCTTATTTTCAATTTCCAATTGTTAATGATTCGTACTTACCGTAGAATTACTCCTTGGGCCCATGAGAACCACAATCGAATAGGAATAACGAAACTTTTTTCTTTGTTTGATAACATTTCGTCAAGCGTTTTGCTACTAAGTTAAAAATAGTTAACTGTTAAAATTAATATTTAATTTCAATATTTCAATAAATAATTGAACACGAATATCATTCTCTCACAATTGCCCGTCGATGTAGTTGAGAAAGTGTTTGGTCAAATCCTTCAAAAAGAAAAGCGTTCCCATTGAAAAATATACATAATTTGTAATTAAAATAAATTTAAGAAAAAACAAAAAGAAAAAGAAGTGATAATATAGAAAATGGAGTGCCGACCGGGTCGGCGGGTCCTAAGAAAATGAAAACGGGGGGTCCGCCACTAGAGAATCGGTTCGTAATTTGTTGTCTTTTATGTCAAGTTGTCGAATTCGGGTCCACCCGATATTAGAGGCATGCCTTAAAAAATTACAAAATGTAGACGTCAGTGGGTCCACATCTTGGTCAGTCGCTTATCGCTTCCGCGTTTCCGTAGTGCGCCCCAAATTCAAAGGACCGTACATGCTTCTAGAAACCGTAGCGTACGGATTCTTGGGCGGCCATAAATTTCTCTACTATTAGACTCGTACTAGTCATTTTAAAATTCTGTCTTCTTTTAATTTTTATTATAGTTAATATTATAAATGTGATTCTTTTAATTGTAAAAATAAGAAGTTATAAACTCTTTTACTATGTAAAAAAAATCAATGGCTATTCTAGTCGAGGTTGGATGTGATGCTCTTTGATGTATGCGCGTGTGGAGGTTACTTGTAAATTATATTTCGATGATGAAATCATATATCTATAGATAAATATATAGACTATATAGTATTTTGTGGATAAAAATTTGGTACTTTTAACATGTGGAGTGACAAGATATTCATTTGACACGCAACACAAAATTTGCTATGGTTCTTTGAGATTAACAAACTTGACCGACATTAAAAAATAGGGGCATGATATTTGCAGTAACCGTTTCAATATTTGCAGTAACATTTTCTTGTGAAAAGTCTAAAATACCCCTAACACTTTAAAAAAAAAAAATCGCCGGGCGCCGGCGATATTTTTAGCCCAAAATATGGCCGGCGCCCGGTGGTATTTCACCCCCCCCCCCCCCCCCCCCCTCAGTTTGATATTTGCAGTAACCACCAGGCGGATCTTCGCCAATCCGGTAAAAAATTCACATTTTTGACAAAAATACTAACAAATTCGGACATAATACAACTAAAATAATCAAACCAACTATCTAAAACAATACCGCAAAACATTTTAACTTTAGCCACTAACCTTTTTCCGATCCGAGTCGTCTCGATTTTTATCCGATTTTGTGATTCCACCCGGCTCTGCTTTTCAGAATTATTAAACGGAACAGAGCCCGTAAGTTGCTTTTTCAATTTTTTTTTTTTGCAGCCCGTGAAGTTGGTTTTTATTTTTTTTTTGTCCAGGGACATTTTTATCTTTTTACAGGGGAATATTACTACAAATATCAAAACGGTTACTGCGAATATCAATTCCAAAAAAATAAAGTGAACGTAATCACGTCGTTTATCTTGGAATGTGACCGGTGACGAAGAAACCTTCTCCAGAGATGACAAGAGTATGTTGTCCTAAAATCAGTGTTTTATGGGCCTAAGGCAGCTCGGACTCATTAAGTTTAGAATATTGTCAAATTAGTTTTTATAATTAAAATGCCATCGACTTAACTATTTTAATGAATTTCGATAGTTAAAATTAATAATATCAAAAAAAAATAAAAAGAAGTTAAAATTAAAGAATATTTTCCAACTGAATTCCTCAGTTTCATTTAACCTACTAGTTAGAATTTATTAACTGATGACAACTAATTATTAACCACTTTTAATATATTAATGCGATTGGATTAAAAAAAATCATAAGAAAGAGTTACGTATATGACAGTTGTCCTTGTCCGTTGGCTTTAGGTAGTCATTAGAGTTTTTCTTGACCTACTTTTGCACCTTATATGAAAATCATGAAATTTCTGTATGGTTTATATAAATTCAGTTTTTCCCCTTCGTAACAGGGCGGAGGTGGGGTGGTTTCCGAACCCCTACAATTTCCTCTAAACCCTTATTATATATAGTATATATTTAACTGTTAAAAAAAATTAAGTATGTTTATGTGTACAAAAAAAATTCCTCATATATTTTTTCTGGTTCCACTTCTTCTCAAACTAGCTTTTTTGAATGGATTCTTGCAAAATCTATGACAATCTTTGTTAAACGCATGCAAACTATTCGTTCTATACCATTTAAAGAATTTATTTTGTATTATTAATTTTAATAATGTAAAATAAATTTTTTGAATAAGACGAATACTACTAAAATGACGTAGAATATCAACTGTCTTTTTGTCTAGGAACATTTGTCTTGTTGTGGATTTGTTTATGGCACGGCTGGTGAAGAAGCTCAATTTAATACGTAGCAAAGTTATCAGATGTGTCCTACAAAGTACAAAGTTTGGTACATTTTTGGGGCATATATGCCTACGCGGAAATGTGCTATTTGTATATAAATTTCTGATTTCTCGACCTTTCGGCTAAGATCAACGTCTAACTGCTACGTGTATATAGTGTCTAACTGCTACGTGTAGTGTTGGCTTCTTCTTTTTTCTTGAACTTTGACTTTGTTTGTTTGTGCATTTTTTTCTTTTCCCTTTTTCTATGGAGGTTTGGTCTATGTCGAAGCCTGGATACGGGCCGAGGCCCCTGAGCTCATCTGTCGCCGCGATACTTACAGTTGGGATTAAGTTACCGATTCTATTTCGAAACTTAAGTTAGTACTTTAGCAAATATCGTAGTGTAAAACTAGCTAAGTGATAATACGTTACCTTAATCAGGTGCGACTACTGAGTATTTATAGGCGGAGACTTTCCAGGCAACTTGTAGGAGAAGCGACGTGCCAACGTCAGCTGATGACGTCACTGGGAGGCTACGAAGTAGATCTTTCCTTATCCAAGCCTAATCACCTCTTCGATCGCCATGCGGGATCAATCGGGGAGTTACACGTGTTCGGGACACGCGTCCTCCCAAAAGGCATGTTCTCTGCTCATGGGCCTAGTGCTGGACTTTTCTCAGCAAGGCCCATCCACGGTGCCGGGCGTCGTCTCACCCTGACATCGGCTGAGTTGGTGTCAACGTTATTTATATATCCAACAGTCTACACTATATTATTTATTTGTTTTATTAGAATTACTATATATTTTGAATAATTAGTTTTGTGTGGAAATAGATGCATTTATTGGTCGCAATTGTGGATTTCTCCTGGTGAGACTCGACAGATTTGTATTCTTACAAAATTATTTATTTGTTTTCTTGTTTATACCGTCGTGTTTGATTAAATATAATTCATAATTGAATATATATTACATCCTTAGGTTATGTATAGTACGACAAAATCATGAAAACTTTATAATATAATAATTAATGTGATATTTATACATGGATTTTCTTTTTTTACAATAAAAATATTTATTATTATCATGCTCATGCATATCAATGATTAAGCTTAATCATCAATGAGCTAGTGTTAAATTAGTCATTAGCCACTACATATCAGTATATATGTCCTCTAAAGATAACTATAATTAGAAAAGCATTCTTAATTTATTTTACCTGACCGCCCCACATCTCAAGCACGCACACCCACAAAAGTTGTGTTCATACTTATTGCCGACAAATTTTGAGTCGATCCAAACTCCACAAGAGATAAATGAGTTATGGTTGAGTTTTTGTGAGTTCGCGTTTGAATGAGTCGATACGAACATCACGAATAGTTAAATGAGTAAGATAATAGTTGAGGAGTGTCAATCCAACTACTCCAAACTCAATAACTTACATACGACTCGAATAGGTATCCTAATAATATTGTACCATTTGAAGCCGCCAAAACGCTTTGACTGGCGAAACCATTTATACAAGGAAAACACCGGTCATTAGGTAAGGCTGATCAAACAAAAGCCATGCGCGAGAGTAGATATATATGGTACCAAGACAACATGTTACGTTATTTTCGTCAAAATTAATTAACTTATTTTATTTAAATGATATAATTCAACTTGAGAGATTTGAACTATGTTCTTTTAATTATGAATTAAGTAATTAAGAGAAAAGATCATTAGTGGATCATAAGACTCTCTCAATGTTTGGGGATTTTTTTTTTTTTTCTACATGATGTAAGTGAAAAATATCAAATTTGCGGAAATTTTTTCTAAATGATGGAAGTGGAAAATATCAAATTTGGATATAAATATATACTCGTTTCTAACAGCAAAAAATATATTAGAAAAATTATTCTTCTAATAAAATGAAAATGGGGAGAATATTATCGATGTATTTTTGTTAAGAAAAAACTATTTTAAAAAATTGTAAACAACCATAGCCGATATAAGTACAATGTTATTCTTTTACTAAACCTAAACAAATACCTACTACGATATTTTTATTTGTTTTGGTATATTACTAATGATCCACCTAATAAAGCCACGTCACAAGATTTTTGTAAGTTTGTACTAACCACTAACTGCAAGTACACAAGTACTGTCTTTGTCGTTAGTATGTATATTTTTAGTTATTGTAAGAAAAAGTACTTTTTTAAGGTTAAATAATTTGTATGTGTTTTATCTTTGACTCTCTTATTAAAATATATCTTTTGCTTCTATGCATTGGTGGTATTGTCTATTGTAGATTAGGGGCTTGTTCATTTTTATGGGCTTTTTCTTTATTATGGGCTTGAAAACTGTTGTTAAAAAATAATTTTATAATTAGAAAGTGTATTGAAAATGTAAAAATATATAGTTAAATAGTAAAAATTTGTATTAAAAATGATGAAAAATAATTATAATATATTAAATTTACTGTTGAAACTAAAACCAAAACCAAAACTAATAGAATAGTTTGCCACACGAGCGTCATGTTCGATCGTGTAATTGCCCGATATGAAATATTTCAAGGGTTAAATTTAATACGTTTGATTTTCAATACTGTTAATTATTATAATATAATCTCAATAGTTCAGTAGCTAAATTTGATACGCGATCAATAGGAGATTAAATTAGATACGCAATAATCACGTTATACGAGTAGCTACTCTCGATATGCCAGCGACTAACTCGATAAGTCGATAGGCGATACTTCAACTACAAAACTCATAATCACTATAAATCATATGTTGAACTCGATACTTGATATATCAGAAACTGAACTCAATGCATCACTAGCTAAATTTATAACCGCAGTCTATTGATAACTAATATCAATACATTTGAGACTAAACTTGATATTTTAACAGTTAAATTTGATTTGCGTGTTTTCATAGTGTCCTGATACTTAAAAAACCAAATTCAATACACATGCTGTTAGATGGTCAGATAGATCGAAATTAAGTTTGTTGTCATCCAAATTGTTACTGATGTGAGTAATACGTTTTAAAATTTGAATGTTATGATTTTTACCTTAAAATATTATTTTAATTTATGATATATGTTTGTGATATGTCACGCTTTGAAATAATATTATATGTACTCATTTAGCGCCTTTGATGTTTCGTTAGCTGTTGAAAGATTGAGCATAAAGTTACATTTTTATGAAATATCATATAATGCAAATAGTGCATGCCATATAAGTTACTATGAAAATGTTGTGATGAATTAATTAATATATCTATCATTATTCTTATCTTTAGACGAATTGTGTATTGAATTTAGCATCAAGCATCACAGTTATCAAAAACTATGCATACCAAATTTAGTAATTAAAATAGGCGCGCTAAACGCAGGACAAAAAAATGATAACGCAAGACAGAGATATAGTATTTTACCATTTACACCTATTTTGCCCTTACACCTCCAAATTTACCCACCCCACCCTCTAAATTTACACCTATCTTTTTGTTTTCTGTTTTTTTTATGAATTTTCTATTTTTGATGGAAGTTAATGTGTTAATTAGTTAGTTAAGAATCATGTCAGTGTATTTCAATTAATTTGAATTTACTGTATTTGAATTTGATTAAACTAATTAATGTAGACTAATACTTCCACAAAAAGTCCAAAAGTAAAATAAATAAAATAAAAAAACTAAAAAATAAAAAAAATGAAAAAGGGGAACGCAGGCGCCTTTGTTCCCAAAAGGAACACCGGCGCTACGTCGCCGGTGTTTGTAGAAAGAACACCGGCGCTGGAGCGCCGGCGTTCGTTCTTGGAACACAGGCGCTCCAGCGCCGGTGTTCTTTCTACGAACACCGGCGATGTAGCGCCTGCCTTTCCCTGTTTTCTTTTCTTTCTTTTTTTTTTTTGTTTTTCCAGAACGCAGGCGCTCCGGCGCCTACGTTCACTTTCCTAGCCGGCGTTCTCTTTACGAATGCCGGCTCTCCAGCGCCGGTGTTATTTCTACGAACACAGGCGCTGTAGCGCCGGTGTTCCAAAAGGAACACCGGCGCTACAGCGCCTGCGTTCACCTTTTTCCTTTCTTTTTTTAAATTTTTTAGTTTTTTAAAATTTATTTGTTTTACTTTTGGACTTTTTGTGGAAGTATTAGTCTGCATAAATTAGTTTAATCAAATTCAAATACAGTAAATTCAAATTAATTGAAATACACTAACATGATTCTTAACTAACTAATTAACACATTAACTTCCACTAAAAATAGAAAATTTAAAAAAACAGAAAACAAAAAGATAGATGCAAATTTAGAGGGTGGGGTGGGTAAATTTGGAGGTGTAAGGGCAAAATAGGTGTAAATGGTAAAATAATATCTCTCCGTCCTACGTTTATCAATTTTTCGTCCTGTGTTTAGCGTGCCAAAAAGGGTTGCGAGCCAATCATAAAACGGTCTGACAAAGAAAACTTGATTACATGATTTTCTATCATTGTATAGTACAGATAAACTTCTAATAACACCAAATATATACGCACCCAATTCTTCAGTTCAGAAGTGGGAATTATTTATTTATTATATATATATTTCAAAAAGACACCAAACGGTAGAAACAACTCTATACATTAAAGTACTAATTGCATAGTGATGTGACGCAAAAATTACAATGAGGGAACGATGCTTCTTCGCGGCCCAATGAACTCTTGAAGACAGTAATTGCCCAATTCAAATGAAGCTTTGAGGAACCCAATGGCCCAACTGGAGATGAGCAATTTGGAGGGAAGATCTACGTAAGGTTCTTGAGCTTGGCAAAGAGGATGAAACTTGATGATTTTGCACTGTTCCGTTCATCAATTGAAGATCAATTCAGAAAAGGAGCGGGGCTTTCCCCCCTGTATATGCTCCGACGATCAAGTCAGTAAGATGAAAGAGATAAACAATATAGAACAAGAATGTTCAGAGAAAGTGTAAATGAGAGAATAGTTTAAGAAATGCTAGTGAGAATTACAGAAATTACTTATATGAACTTACCCAAATGGGAGGCTTGTACCTGGGTATTTATAGATTTTATTCTTGAAAGTTCCGTTGGATCATGATGCCATACGCTCCACTTATTCTTTTTAATGATACTTTAGCCGCTCCGGGAAAACTGGCTTTAGTTTTGGCTCCTGGTCATTATTAACATGATGGTCCTACCATGATGTAACTGTTTTGAGTATATTATCTTATTTCGGACCGGTTTACTTTTTACCGACCTAAGCTCTCATATGTTTTAGTTACTTACCGACCTGAGCCTTAACACTGTTGACCGATCTAACTTCTTTTAAGCTTAAACCGACCTAGACTTATTGAGTAGAATAGTATTTTTCCTGAGCCAATCTTACCGAGCTGGGTTATAAAGTTTACCGATCTAAGATTCATAACTTGGTTTAGAATACTTTCCGACTTAACCTTCGTGAGTTATTTAAATCTATATTGCCGATCTGAGCCTTTTATGACCGACCTAAATTGGTGATAGAGACTTAGTTTGTATGATTTTTCTTGACCTAAACATGTACTGGGCTTCTTTATCCTTTACTGTTTCTTAGTTCTAATTCATTGGGCTAGGCCCAATGGAATTTCAATTTTATGCAGTCAACAAGCCCCCCCAGTATTAGGTTTTACCGATCTAAAACTTAATACTCTTTGAGTTTTTCGAGCTAAGACCCAGCATAAAGGACATGATTTTCTAGATTAATCCGAGCCAATTTTCCGAACTAAGCATCATACCGTGTTTTTACTAAGCCGTATGTGACTAAGGCGTTTTTTCAGTATTTATCCGACCTATGAAGAACAATCTTATCCAGCTGTATAATTGTAATTCCGATCTAAGGAATTTGAACGGTTTTCGAACAAATAAATGTAATCATAAATACGTACCTTTACGTTTATTGTAGCAACCGATACAACTTCCAAGGTCTTTGATGTTCCCGAAGTGCCATTAATGAACACACAGCTTTTGGTCTGCCCATGTTCCTTTGATTTCCCCAAGGCTTCCATTATAAAAATCGTAAGAACGACAACCAATTGCCACCATTTGCTAAACCGCTTTCCTGAAAGAACAAAAGAGAAATAAATTCTTTAATCTCCTTCCGACGGTCGGAGCCTTCGAATTTTGCCGGAATCCGAAAGTGTTCTCTTTCCGATCCTTCGATCTCGGTAGTATTACAACTTTGTCGTTACCATCGTCCCGTCGGCGTCTTTTCGTCCCTGTTTGTCTGTCTGCCATGGCCTCAGAAATGAGTTCCGGTACCGGAGCGTCGCATCGAGTTCCGGCTGCAGGTGAGTGCGTTTTTCCTTGATTGCCAGTTTATACATAAAATATTATTTGTTATTTGTGCGTGATTTTGGTACTGCTTTATGTAGATTCGGCCGTCACCCATGAGTTTAAACCTCAAAATATAGCTTCGGAAATAACTAGGTCAGATTTAGAGAAAATTAGGTCAGACAATTATATAACCCCAAATATCCAAATTCGCTTACCGACCTCCGTAGAAAGGATAAATAGCATTTCTGATGAGAACTGGGTCGGTGTTTATGAATATCACTTGAAGTTCGGGCTGAGGTTCCCTGTTCCCGATTTTCTAAATGAGATGATGGATTTTTTGCATATCAGACTGAGCCAGTTAGTTCCTAATGCTTTTAGGTTTTTGATAGGATTTGTGTGCGTATGTGCTGGGGCCGGAATCCGACCCTCGATAGATCTGTTTTTTCAATTTTACACTGCCCGCTCGTATCCTTATGGCCAGGGGTGGGTAACCTTTCAAAAACGTAGGAATAGCCCTATCCTTTTGACCGACTCCCCGGATACTAACAAAAATTGGAGGGCTAGATATATTATGGTAAAGGCAAATGAGGCAAACTTACCTTGTCGTTGGTCTCAAGTGATACTCCCGGCTGATCAAACCCGAGATATATCTAACCCTGTAGTGCAGTCAGATTATAAAATTTTAAGAAATTATACATGTACGGTTAAATACTCGGCTAGGTCCCCTTCAGAGGGTCTTCTGGTTTGGGCCGGGCTGAGCCAAGCCCCTGGTGTGAAAGGAGAATGTAAATACCTGTCCCTTGAACTTTTTATTTATGATATCCTCTTCCTTCATAGCTCGATAATTTTGATTTTTGTACGTTGCTTGTTTTCAGGTAGTCTTGGTGGGTTCGGAAGGAAGAAAAAAACCAACAAACCTGCCGCAGCTTCTGGATCTTCAAAAAGATCGGCTGAGATCGATCTTACAGATGAGGTAGAGGTTGCCGATCTACCCAGCTCGGCATTGACGACCCGGGTCGCGAAAAAGAACAGGCCGACCCCTGAAGAAATCCAGGCAGCTAAGGCTGCCAAAGCTCCACAAATTCTGTCGGGCCCCCCTGCTGGAGCCGAGCTGCCTAGTCCTGATGATCTGTTGGGTCCCGCAGACCCAGTGACCAAAGAGAGGGTCATCGTGCTAAGAGATCAAAAGGCGAGACCGATCTCCCTAGCTCGGCCTATTCATCAGGTCGATTCGACGGAGCCACCACCAGAGGATCTTATGCCATTTCAGGAATTGGCGGCCGAGTCCTCTCAATCGTTCGAGGAGATTATCCGAGCTAACGAGAAGCTTCGGGACCATTTGAATGAAGTGGCGGAACAGGAGGCCCTTATAGCCTCGCATATAAAAAAGGTGAACTTCCAAACCACCTAAAATTTTTTTTTTTTTTTTTTTTTTTTTTGAAGTAAAGGATTATCCGGGACATTATTTTCACGATATCCTTATCTCGTATTTTTGCAGGTCTTGTTTAATTATGCGGCTACAAACAGAAGAACGACAGCTTTGGATATCCTAGCCCAAAGCTACGAGCTGGAGAGATCGAAGAATCCGACCAAGGTTGTGGATGATCTGCAGCTTCAATTGGGAATCGAAAAAAGCAAAAATTCGAAACTGGCAGCTGAAAAAACCGGGCTAATGAAACAATACTAGGATCAACTTTCGAAATCGAGCCAGCTGGAGACCAAGATTGAGGGCCTGGAAGCCGATGTGGACATTCTGAAGAAAAATGAAGCAGCCCTACTTAAAGAAAGATCCAGCTGGGCGAAGGAAAAAACTGACCTGGAGAAAGTTGTAGAAGAAGCCAAGAAGACTGCAGAAGAGGCTACAAAGAGAGCTGCTGAGATGGTTAGCTCTGATGACATTGAAGCAGCTCGTCAGGCCGAGCTAAAAACTTTCAAGGAAGGGACCCTGCTGGAGTTGATGAACCGGCGCTTTTTTGAGTTAATCCAGTGTGGATATACTCTGTGCTGGGATGAGCTAAAAAGTTCCAGATCGGCAGAAGGTGCTCCAGAATACTCCATAGCCCAGGGTTCTTTGCTTCCGGAGGGACGCGATCCTTACGACCTAGTAGAAGAAATTAAGCAAGAATGCCGAGACATCGGTGTTCCCATTCCAGAAAAGGTCGAAGAGGATCCTGTGGTCGACCCCCAGGATATAGCAGATGAAGCCTCTTCCCAAGCTCCTCCTTCCTGAGGTCGGCCTTCCCTTAGTTCGGGCTTGCCCTTCCTTCCAGCTGTGTGAGGAATGTAGGTAGCATGCCTAGATGCAGTTGCAGTGATGTAATCGGCTTTACACTTTGTAGAATTTTTTCTGATTCTGGTCCCTTTCGAAGAACTCTTGTACTTTTCAGATCGTCCTTGTAACCGAGCTTGATTATCGAAAAAATGATCTTTTCTGTTTCCTTCAAATTTTTACTTCTTTAACTCACTCGAATTCCTTACTGATAATATTTCCTCAAGTGTGTTGTATTCCAAGTTCGTGGAATCAATCGTCCTTGCAAGTCTTCCAAATATAACTTCCGGTAGGTCGAGCTTCGATTACTCGATAAGGCCCTTCCCAATTAGAAAATAGCTTGCCTTGTTCTTGTGGTTTGCTGATAGATCGGTTTCGTAAGACTAAATCTCCTGGTACAAAGGCTCGATGTTTGACCCGAGCATCATAGTGTTGCCGAACTAAATTTTTGTAATTTAGTTGATGTACATAGGCCGAGTCCCGAACTTCTTCTCTATCAGATCCAGGCCGAGCTCTAAGTTTTTGGATTTTGATCTCTTTCGAAGTGCATAACTCGTGGGGCTCCACTTTGTATTTCTGGGGGGATGACTGCATTGACCCCGAAGGCCAACTCGAAAGGGGTTTTTCCTGTGGCTGATTTAGGCGTGGTTCGGTGGCACCAAAGCACATGGGGCAATTGTTCTACCCAATTTTTTCCTTTATCTTCTAGTCTGGATTTCAGCCCGTGCAACAAAGTTCGGTTTGTGAGTTCTACTTGTCCATTTGCTGGAGGATGGGCTACCGATGCGAACGCTGGGTGATGCCAAGTTTTGAACACAAGGCTGTGAACTCTTAGATTCGAACTGGGTTCCATTGTCCGAAATAACCGATCTGGGCACACAAAACGACAAATGACTTGCCTCCAAAGAAACCGAGCTACGGTTCGCCCCGTAATATTTGTAAGTGCCTCGGCTTCTACCCACTTTGTGAAATAATCTATGGCCACAACAAGGTAATGGCATGAACCGACCTTAGGAAACGGACCCATAAGATCTATCCCCCACTCTGCGAAAGGCCAAGGAGCAATTATCCCCGTAAAGCTGGAGGCCGGCAACTTGTGAATTGTCGCGTTGTGTTGGCAACTGGAACACCGTTGAACATACTCTGCTGCTTCTTGGAATAACCGAGGCCAATAAAACCCAGCCCCGATTATTTTTTTAGCCAAATTCCGAGCCCCAATGTGAGACCCGCAATCTCCTTCGTGTACTTCCTTCAGCATGGCCTTTGCTTCTCCCGATCCTAAGCATTTTAGCAAAGGCATCAAGAAACCCTTTTTATACAGGTCTTCTCCAATTATTTGATAGTATTCAGCCTTCTTTTGTATCCGTTGTGCTTCCTTCCGTGATTCCGGTAAAGTGCCATCTTGTAGGTATTGCCATATAGGAAGTCTCCAATCCTGTCCTTCACTTATAGACAATATTATTGGTTCAGCTGTACTCCTGTTATGTATTTCTTCTACTAGGACAGTTTTAGTCAGGTGAGAAAAAACAGAAGAAGCTAATTTGGACAAGGCATCAGCATTTGTATTTTTGCTTCGCGGGACCCGCTCTATAGCCCATTTTTGAGAAGAATTTTAGTTGCTGTTGCACCAATGTTAAATACTCCTCCATTTGTCGATCCTTAGCCTTATACTCCCCCAAAATTTGTTTAACCACGAGCTGAGAGTCTGAACAAATTTTTAGATTTTCGACTCCAAATTTCCGAGCTAACTTCAGGCCGGCTATCATAGCTTCGTATTCTGCTTCATTATTTGTGGCTGTGAAGCAGAATCGTAAAGCATACGTGTGAATTTCTCCTCCTGGGCTGGTGAGGACGATCCCTGCACCCGATCCGGACTGGCTTGAGGCCCCATCTACGTAGAGGATCCACGCATCGTCACCCTCGGCTATAGCTAAAAGCAGATCGGTTTTTTTCTGACGGGCTAGATATGCTCTCTTGGCTGTCTGGTACTCCTTCAGCTATGAAATCCGCCAACACCTGTCCTTTGACTGCTGTGCGTGGGGCAAAGGTGATGTCATAATCTCCTAATTCAATGGCCCATTTGGTGAGTCGACCTGAAACTCCTGCTTTTTGTAAGATGGCTTTGAGGGGTGCGTCAGTATAAACGGTGACTCCATGCGAGTTGAAATAAGGTCTAAGACGCCGTGTGGAGTGAACTAGAGCCAGGACTAGCTTTTCTAGGCTAGAATAATTTTTCTCTGCGGCCTGCAAAACTTTACTAACAAAATAGATGGGTCTCTGGACCCGATTATCTTCTCGGAGCAAAACCGAGCTAATGACAGAGTTGGTAGTAGCTATATACATGTACAATTGTTCTCCATGAATAGGCATAGTCAAATATGGCAAGGAGGCTAAATATTTTTTTAATTGTTCAAAAGCATTTTGACATTCCGGGGTCCACAAAAACTTATCAGTTTTCTTTAAAATGTTAAAAAATGGTAATGCTCGTTCTGCTGATCGGGCTAAAAACCTATTCAAAGCTGCTAATCTACCCTTAATTGTTGTACTTCCCGAATTGTCCTAGGCGGGTGCATTTTCAATACAGCTTCTACTTTCTTAGGATTAACCGAGATACCCCCCTCAGAAACCATGTATCCTAAGAACTTTCCTGAAGTGGCTCCAACACATTTTTTTGGATTTAACCTTAATTTATATTGGGCTAGTGTTTCAAGGGTTTCACGTAAATCAGATAAGTAAGCAAGTTCATTTTTACTTTTTACAAGTAAATCATCAATATATGCTTCCATATTTCGACCTAACTGTTTTTTGAAAATTTTATTCACTAAACGTTGAAAAGTAGCTCCAGCATTCTTTAAACCGAAAGGCATGGTTATGAAGCAATATGTACCTTTGTCTGTGATAAAAGATGTTTTTTCTTCATCTTTCTTGGCCATGAAGATTTGATGATATCCCTTATATGCATCCAAGAAATTAAGGAATCGAAATCCAGCTATAGCGTCAACCAACACGTCGATCAAAGGCAATGGGAACCAATCTTTGGGGCATGCTTTATTTAAGTCGGTGAAGTCTATGCACATGCGGCATGAACCATCTGGTTTGGAAACTAACATGGGGTTAGCCAACCATTCCGGATAATCTACTTCTCGGATGATACGTACTTCCAACAGGGCGTTGACTTCGATCTCCACATATCTATTACGTTCTCCCCCGAGGTTACGCTTTCGTTGTCGGATCGGCCTATGATTGGGATCAATGGATAACCTGTGTTCAATGATATTTCGAGAAATGCCAGGCATATCCTCCGGTCCCCAAGCAAAAACTTCCGCAAATTCACGCAAAGGTTAAGCAAATCATATTGTAATTGAGGGGGCAAATCAGCCCCAATTTTTATTACCTTGTTTGGATCGGCCGCGAGGGGAATAATTCTTACCTCGGCCCCTGCTTCAATGGACAGGTCCGAGCCACCTGTTAGATCGGTAATGTTAACGGAGGTCGGCCTGACGGTAAAAGTAATTTTTGATTTCAGATCTACGGGGGTCGGTTCCTTCAAGGAAGCCATGTAGCACTGCTTTGCCTGCAAGACATCACAACGAATAGAAGCTACCACCCCCCTATGGTGGGGAACTTTAAAAGCATGTGTACAGTAGATGCTATGGCCTGGAACTGATTTAGTCCAGGCCGTCCCAATATACATTGTATGGTGATGGCTCATCAATGACCACGAAGTCTATGGTTTCCGTACGTTTTAGCTGTCCAACCAGTAACGTGACGGGAATACTTAAGTGTCCCACAGGTATAACATGGTGATTGCCGAAGCCAATCAATGGTGTCCGAACTGGACTTAACTGTGCCTTGTGTAATTGACAACCAGCCAGTGCCTTGGTTGTAATTATATTGCTAGAACTACCCGTGTCTAACAATGTCCTACGTACTTGGTAATTTGAAATATAGCAATCGATCACTAGTGGATCGTCACAATTGAAAGACAGAAATGTATATGTGTCATCGAAAGTAATGCCTGGTGTCATGGTATCTGATTTACGCTTACCTAGAATAGAGTTCCTTTGCCGGTATACCTGTTTCCTTTGGCGGTTAGAGTCGCCTTGGGTTGGTCCTCCTGCTATGGTGTTTACAATCCCTGCTATATTCAGGTCGGTGTTACCCCAGCATTTGGGGCTCGGGAGTCGGATTGGGGACATTCGCGGGCAAAATGACCGGTCTCTCCACATCGGTAGCATCCGTTAGGTCGTTCACGGATTGCTGAAGTTACCGGTTTAGGTAGAGGTGCTACTTGTGTATATTGTGGTAGTTTCCCAGCTTGAATTAATTTAGCTATTTCTGCAGCTAAATCACGACAGTCATTAGTATTATGACCAATGTTTTATGGTAATTACAATACCTGCCCGGATTGAGCCGATCTGTGGGACCCGTCATGGGTCGAGCTGGGGGCAGCAGCCCTTGATTCTGAATGGCAGCATATGTCAGCTCGGGGACTGAGAAGGGCTCGGATACCTGCACAGTGTTTACACTTACCCGGCCTTTGGAATGGAATTAGTGGTATTGGCAAAGTTTAATTTCTTATTTCCTCCCGATGTAAGAATTGGGGAAGGAACTTTCCTCTTCCCATATAAATCGGAAAAACTTCTTTCCCTTTCCTGTTTTATAGTTGTAGCATCTTCAACAACAGCAAAGTTAACAGCAGTAACCATCATTTCAAAATAAGAATGTGGGGGTCGGATGGCCAATTCAGTAGCTAAAGGTCCTGACCGTAACCCATTAATAAATGATCCCATCATTATTCTATCATCTTTTTCGTGACATTGCCTAGATTCTATATTGAACCGATCTATGTATGCCTGTAATCCCTCTCCCATTTTTTGTGTTATGTTCATTAAATGTGAAATCGGTTTAGACAATATCTTATTACCCATGAAATTGGCTAAAACAGGTCACCAACTGATCTAAAGAATGAATAGAATTTCGGGGCAAAGTACAATACCAATTTATGGCCTGACCTTTAAGTGTCAGATGGAATGTCATGATCGGTTAGCGTCGGACAGGTTGGCAGCATCCATGACGCTCATGCACTGCATCCAGTGAGCCGTGGGGTCGGTGGTACCGTCATACTTGTCAACCTTACCTAGGCCTCTGTATCCAGGGGGAAATTATGCCATTTGAATCTCCCATCCAAAAGGATGAGATACGCGAGACGTGGGGGCAGTTCGTCCGATCTGAGTATATCCAGATCCGGGTAGGCCGAGCTGGGGATATCCGGACTGACCTAAGGGGTGTCCCCCCAGGCCGAGGTAATAGTTTCCTAGGCCGGGCCCGGGATAATAATTTGGATTAAGTAAAGGAATATTTTCTAAAGGCGGCTGCATGGCTCGGTTATTGCCTAAACCATAATGCTGAAACATTGCAGGGTTGGATGTAGTGGTGTATCCGGGGTAATAACAGGGTTGATTCACTTGGCCGATTTGTATGCCATGGCCAGGTTGATTCAATTGACTTACTTGTTGTCCTAAAGTGGGAAAGGGCAGGCCTAACATAAGAGAACCGTTATTGAACTGAGCATTGGGGGCCATAAAGGGATCCGAAAAAGTAAGATTAGCCTGAATATGAGCTACAGTGGTATAAACAGGTGGTGCCACAGAAGGGTTAGGAGGACCAGCAATATGACTGATTGAAGAAAAATTACTCTCCCAGGTTGTGGAGGACATATAGTAGTAGATTGTGGGGGGAGACTAGACATTAAAGCAGCAGAGGGGTTGGACACAGGGTTGATGACATCCCTGGGTGGGGGAACGGTTGGGGACCAGTGTAAACCATAGGGGTGTTCTGTGTTAACTGCTTCTGTGGTGGTGGTTGTAAGGGGAGGTTCTGTATTAAGAGTAGAGATGATAGGAGCAACATGGTTTATTAAGTGAAATAGTTCTGAAAATAAACGGAAGAACCTATCTTTTTCTGCCTGTTCCTGTTCCGGGGTGAGAGTTTCAACAAGGGTGGTAGTAGTTGGTGGATCAGATGGAGGATTAGAACTGGTGGCAGAAACGGTAGGGACCAAAGCGGTTGTAACGGTGAGCCCATTGAGGTTGTCAGAAGAAGAAGCACCCTTTCCTGAACGAGTTTGCGTCATGGTTTCAACAAATTTATTTAAATGAGGAAAATTTGATGAAATAATCTGATCAAACGATCCCCACAGTCGGCGCCAGTTGATGTGACGCAAAAATTACAATGAGGGAACGATGCTTCTTCGCGGCCCAATGAACTCTTGAAGACAGTAATTGTTCCCAATTCAAATGAGCTTTGAGGAACCCAATGGCCCAACTAGAGATGAGCAATTTGGAGGGAAGATCTACGTAAGGTTCTTGAGCTTGGCAAAGAGGATGAAACTTGATGATTTTGCACTGTTCCGTTCATCAATTGAAGATCAATTCAGAAAAGGAGCGGGGCTTTCCCCCCTGTATATGCTCCGACGATCAAGTCAGTAAGATGAAAGAGATAAACAATATAGAACAAGAATGTTTAGAGAAAGTGTAAATGAGAGAATAGTTTAAGAAATGCTAGTGAGAATTACAGAAATTACTTATATGAACTTACCCGAATGGGAGGCTTGTACCTGGGTATTTATAGATTTTATTCTTGAAAGTTCCGTTGGATCATGATGTCATACGCTCCCACTTACTTTTTTAATGATACTTTAGCCGCTCCGGGAAAACTGGCTTTAGTTTTGGCTCCTGGTCATTATTAACATGATGGTCCTACCATGATGTAACTGTTTTGAGTATATTATCTTATTTCGGACCGGTTTACTTTTTACTGACCTAAGCTCTCATATGTTTTAGTTACTTACCGTTACCGACCTGAGCCTTAACACTGTTGACCGATCTAACTTCTTTTAAGCTTAAACCGACCTAGACTTATTGAGTAGAATAGTATTTTTCCTGAGCCAATCTTACCGAGCTGGGTTATAAAGTTTACCGATCTAAGATTCATAACTTGGTTTAGAATACTTTCCGACTTAAACCTTCGTGAGTTATTTAAATCTATATTGCCGATCTGAGCCTTTTATGACCGACCTAAATTGGTGATAGAGACTTAGTTTGTATGATTTTTCTGACCTAAACATGTACCTGGGCTTCTTTATCCTTTACTGTTTCTTAGTTATTATTCTTGTTCTAATTCATTGGGCTAGGCCCAATGAGAATTTCAATTTTATGCACATCACATAGATAGATTAATTGGATCATTCATTTGTCAAGATAGTTAAATTGGACAGTGACGACCAAGAGATTTTATTACATATGAATAATGAATTTGTTAATCGCAGTAATAATTTTATTAAATGCAGTAATTATTTTATTTTTTTTAGTCCATGAAGATACATCAACACCTTTTAAATTTCACTTGTAGTATATACAATTTTTAAAAAATAGAAAACAAAAAACCCGCTGGCAGAGATTGTCTTCTAATTTTCACAAGAAATTTTTACCCATCGAATTTCTAATAAATCAAGGTGGCCATTTGTTCCCGTATAAATAGTCATTATCTGCTCTTCCAGTGCAAGAGGGATGATTGGGATTGCTTAAGCAATTCACGTAATCGTTGACCTCTTGCCAAAACCTCCGCCAAAGGCGCAGAAGGTGTTGAAGCAACGCCTATTTTTTTTTTTTTTTTCAAAATAAAATTTATTAAAGGTGATAAACTTTTTTTTTTTGTGTGAATGTTAGGATATTCTTGTACTTTTGATTTTTAAAATTTTTGAATGGTTACTGTAAATAACATGAGGCATCAATAAAGACAAACAAAATCATATTTATCACAGAATATGTACAATCATATGAGAACAAAATCACATGAACATAAGTATACGCTATAAATTGTATTTTATAGGTTATCAAATAAGTGTTATTAAAGTTAATTTATTTTCTATATAATATTATTTCACAAATTCAGTACAATGAAAAAAATAAAAATCAAATTTCATCATTCATCTGTGTTTTACAAGACTAAATTAAATAGATCACTGAAATATGGCATTACAATTAAAGGTAAACGAGTAAAATTAATTATTGGATCTCTCTGTTCTATTAAAAAATTTTACAAACTATAAAATGAACTATTCTAATAAAACGGAATAAGTATTGTCGTACTTAGTGTACATTATTTCTTAACTACACTCTTCCGTGATTTTTTGTATTAATTTGGTTCTTTCTGTGGACTATCCATCGGCCGTAATTAATTACCTCCAATTTGGCCAAGTGTTCATACTCTTGCCCTCAGATTAATTATTTTATTCATCATATCTCTTTCCACTGATTCTCTAACCTTTTACAATTTTATTTAAGTGTGTGTTTCCTCAATTTGTTTTTCTTTTTAATAGTTAATTAATTAGATACCCACCTTTGTCTTTTACATTACATATAATTTTAATTTTATAAAAAGAAACATTTTTTTTTAAATGCATCATTATATTTCAGAGTTCTGAGAGGAAGAACGGAATGGAGAACTTCCTGCAGAGTCCTATCAATTTGCACTCGCAACCGTTGTGACACTAGCTCATTCGTAAAACGAGAAATGTTGGATAACATAAGTTAATTTACCCAATGATATTCAAACTGAGTGTTCAACCTTTTAAGATTGACTATAGTTGGTTAATTGGTGTCCAAAATTTTGTTTTTGATTAGTTAAAATTACAAGTGGGGAACTGAGCCGATACTCCGCTCATCTTATTTTGTACTAATCATATTCAACTGATTTCTGGTCAATTAAGTTTATATTTAAATCAATTCTTTATATTACAATTGAAATCCGGATATTTATTTGTTTCCTTAAAAAAATCAGTCCATATAAATACAAACATCCCGGCTTGGTGGGTTAGTTTATTTATAAAAAAAAATCCAATGAAAATGATAATTTCAATAAAAATAGACTGGATCTAGCTAGAGAGCCAATCTCAACAAAACGAAAAAAATTCATGTTTCAAATTTTATTTTTGTCTTAATAGAAAAATCGTGTTTCTATTTTTTAACTTTTTATATTTGTATTAATATTATTATGTGTGATTCGTAATTAAAACACACTTAAAAATTAGAAAAACTTGAGAATAAGTAGTACTTTATATTTTTAGTTGTGTTTTGTGACCCAAATAATTATAGTGAATTGTTATTCAAATGACACTTTTTACTAAACATATGATACTTTTTATGTTTCTCTCTAGTGAAAAGACTGAATTGGCCATCTATTGCTTTGTGAAGGAAATTGCTTCCTCTCGTCGTCTCGTCTTCCTCGTCGTCGTCTGGTCGAATTTGAAGAAGAACGGAAGTTGCAGTTCATACGGAGAAGGAGACGATAGGAGAAGACAGGGAGAGAGAGAGAGAGAGAGAAAAAAAAAAGAAACTAAAACTGCAGAACTTGGTTATGCCCAAGTTCAGCAATTTTCGGGCAAAGAACAGAAAAAAAAAGCGGACACCTTCACTGCAGGACGGCAAAGGTTTCGAAAACCTTCGCCGTCTTGTGCCGAAGGTTCTGGAAACCTTCGCCAGCCTCTGGTGGATTTTAAAAAAAAATGATAATAATAATAATAATAATAATAAAAGTAAGAAATATTTTGTTAGAAGTAAGGGTATTTATGTTTTTTCGTCATTTAAAAATTTAAAAAGTGTCATATGTTTAGTAAAAAATATTCTGCAAATAACATAATATCATAAAATATTTCTAATAAGACGAGAAAAATAATAAATATAACTATTTTAAGAGTTATACGTTTAAATCTGAAAAATAATTAAATTTTTTTCCAAACACGACTCGTTTGATGAGAAACGTAATAACTCAAAATGAAAGGTCCATTACAAATTGCTTTCTCCATTTATCACAAATTGAAGAATGGAGCCAATCCCCAGAGAGAAGTAGAGAACTGTTCCTCCTACCTCCTACCCCAAGGTCCCCACCACCACCTCCTTCTCCACGTGGGCCATCTCCCTAATTACTTTTTTCTTGTAATTAAAAAATTGTCCACGTAAAACCAAAAGCTTCAGGATTGGCCCTCCAATTAATTAATTCATTCAGTTTTGTGCTGACTATTGCAAAGTAGTACGGAGTAATTTACCTTCCACCTTCCTCTTCTTTGACCCCTTAAAAAAACCCTTAAAAGTCTTCCATTTCCTCCTATTTAACCAAAACTTGCACTTCTTCTTCTATACATTTGAGCTGAGCTTTACAGGCTTCTTGCCTTCTTCCCCTTCAAGGCTTCAATCCATCCAAGTAGTAGCCACAGTTCTCCTTTCTCCCATTATAAATCAAGAAAAAATTGCCCAAATGTTTCTGGGATTTTCGAATGAAGAAAAACCAACCATTTTTGGGGAGCTCGACAGAGTTGGAGAATGACCAATATACCCACCTCCCTCTCCGAAATTTGCCTCACTCTTTCCCGTTTAGCTATGTTCGTCAATGACCCTTGGCCATTTTCGTAAAACAAGATTCAATTCAAGCCTAACTCGTTTCCTATTTGAATTTTAATTTTCGCTTTTTGTTGCTGTTTTTTTTCGGGAAAGATGGGTAAAATGAAAATCAGAGGTTTCTCGATGAAACACCGGGTCAACACGTTTTTCCAGTTTCTCCGGCGGAACCGATCCACAAGGGGCTACTGCCGGCTCGACCCGTCGTCTCCGTGCTGGCGGGTCAAGGCCGCTTCGACCCTCTTCACCTTGACCCGCTACCTGAAGACCAAAGCGAAAGCCATATGCGGCGACTCTTCCAAGAATTCGACCCTCTTCACGTCCCGGGGGGGTTACATGCAATTCGGGCAGGACCCGGACCAGGCACCGGCGCCGGTGCCGAAAGGTCACATGGCGGTTTACGTGGGCCAGAAAGACGGCGATTCCCAGAGGGTATTAGTGCCGGTGATTTACTTCAACCACCCTCTGTTCGGTCAGCTCCTGAGAGAAGCGGAGGAGGAATTCGGGTATAATCATCCGGGTGCGATTACCATCCCGTGTCGGATCTCGGAGTTTGAGCATGTTCAGACCCGGATCGAACAGGGCCGGACGACCCGGAAATTGCTTACGTGGACCCGACAATAATTGATATTGAAGCTTTCATTAGATGATGATGACGATAATTAGAAAAAGTTGTTTAGAGATATATAAATATTTATTATTATATATAATATAAATATATATTCTATTTTGGTGGCGCTGTCAGATTGAAAGATGAAATAGATTTTCTTTAGGTGTACAGGGAATTGGATGCAATTTTCGGAGAGATGTTAAATTTATTGTTGTCCTCTCATTTTGATTCTTTTGTTTGTGCCGTGTTCTATTTTATCTTCCTATTTCTCTTTGATTATTCCCTCGTTTTCTTTCTTCAAACACATGTAAGCTTGTGAGAGGTGTACCCCCATGCAAGGTGGGCCGTCAGTTTGTGTCTTGTTTGGGCTAACGGATTCTTGCGATGATTTTCTTCTACCTTTACTTTACGGGTGTAAGTATTTGTGTTATTCGTATGAGTTACTTTCATTCAAGAACTCTCACTCAACCTTAACTTATTTATATCTTATCGAGTTTATGTTGTATTATAAATTATTATTGTTCTTGTTTTTGGGTTCAAATTGGACAGTTCAAGTGTTAAGATTTCCAATCATGACTTTACTTATTTAATTATTCTTGTCAAAATTTTGATTCTAACTCGTTTATATTGTATCGTTTTCATATTAAGTTTTTGTGTTATATCAGGAATTTCTAAGCCTAAATGCAAGGAATCCATGTATTTGTAAATAAAAAGGAAATTAGTAATCACTAATCATATTTATATTTATATAGCACAAACTCAGTCATAGTATCACATTCTCAAAATATATTTGATGATGTATTATTTAATTATCGATTAATTTTTTGCTATTATATTACTAATTAACCAAATTTGTGACTTTGAATGCATTAACTCGTAAATGATACGCATTACTTCTCGTCATATGAAAAAAAGTTCAACTTCAAAATATTATAATATTTTGCGACCGATAAAATACAATATTTAAAATAAGTAAATCATATATATAATTTTGTGATTTGTACTATTACTCCTTCATTAGCAATATTTAAAATTTTATTAGTGAAACAAAGAGAATATAAACTCTCCAATACTATATAATACTTCCTCCGTTCCATTAGAAGAGTCCATTTTGAAAAATATTTTTGTTTCATTAGAAATGTCTACTTTCAAGTTTTTATTTCTCCTACTCTTACTATATAATCATGTATGGTCTACAAATAGTACATACTTAAAAAGTACAAATATAAATGGAACAGATGATGTCAAATTAGCTATTTTATGTGTTGTATCTTGACATTCATAATAAGTTGTACATTTGTCAAAATGAAATTTTCTTTTGGAACGGAGGTAGTATATCATTACTCTTAGGGTGCGCTTGGCGCGCGAGATAGGGAATGAGAACGTAGGGCACCTCTTATCCGGGGATCAATGGATATTTCATCAAAGGAATCTTAGATTACCTTTTAGATGATATAATAATTTAAATTATCAGATTCCTATACGTAACAAATATAGGTATCTTAATCCTAACAATCATATGTCCATTCCCCCTCATTCCCTTTCCCGTGCGCCAAGCGCACCCTTAATTAAGATTGTGCATTCTTTCAAAATAAAGTCATGTAGTTAATTACTATGCTTAATTGCTAGTGAATAATGAGCCGAAACTTGATGTTTACATTAAGACTTTGTATAGACGTGGTTTATCAGCATAAGCAATTAAAGCAAAGCAATAATTGGCATGAATCGTAATTGAAAGGATAACCATTGTGATTCGACCCAATTAGCAAATTTCTATTTCGGACCAAATTTGAAACGCTAATTATGAAGAAGAAAACACAATTTTGCAGCTTTTGCTAGAGATATTTTATTACATAACTTTTAAAGTATATTCCCAATTATTTCTTTTTATTTCGTAATTCTGGCTATCATAATTCAATAAAACGGTCCAAAAGATTTTATTTATTTGTTTGTTTGTAGGGTGGATGGATTGCCAAGTTCTTCATCGCCACAGGTGTCCCAATCCTAACCTTGCTGAGGATTGATGGGAAAGAATAATTTGTACCCGTATGAAAATTGTTTCTCATGACCCAAAGTATTTAAGGCCTCGGAATGTCCACTGCACCTACTAATTTGGTCAATTGTGTGTATATCTTATATGAGTAATGATAGGCTCATTAACAAATTATAGTAACTCATGTGTAGGGGTGGCAAAAAAAACCCACTAACCCAAAAATCGCCTAAATCCATTAGGTATTAACACAATAAAACACACTTAAAATAATAATAGGTTGGTGGGCTTGGGCTAAATATGTAATGGGTACCAAAAATAACCTTCCAAAACTACCCTTAAAAGTATAAACAAAAACCCAACAACTCACCTATTTTAGTGGGTCAATTTTATTTTTTTCTTCAAACTTATTTTTTATTTTTTTATTTTTCGTGTCCTACAATTACTTTACGTTTTTTCTCTCATTTATTCTTTTATAATATTTTTAAATTACTCACTTATAAATACTAATTCAAAATTCGTTCGGGCTTAGGCTCGGGTTTAAGGCTGGGTTTGGATTTGGGCTAGGCCAGTTCAGTTATGGCCCAGTTCTGGACCGATTTCTGGCAGGGCCCAGTTTCGGGCCTCGGGTCCAGTTTCGGCCCGGGCCCAATTTCGGGCCTTTGATCGAGGCATGCACGGGTTTATATAAATATAAAAAAATTAAAAATTGTGTTTGGAAAAAAAATTTACATATGATTAAATATAAAAATATACAAAATTTAATATTTCAAATTTTAGAATAGATTCAAAAAATTAAAATTTGCTTTAAAAAAAATTAAAATGAAATTAAAAAAATTTTAAAAAATTTATTAATAAATTATTAAATAAGCCTTACATTTTTGTATAATGGATATTATGGGTACCCATAACTACTCATTACCCATTTGAGTTAAAACCATTAATTGAATGGGTAATGGATACCCATTACCCATTAACTTAACACCCATTTAATACCCGCCCAATACTCGCCCAACCCGCCCGTTTGACACCCCTACTCATGTGACATGCATTAATTAGATAATTATGTGATATTAATAAAAATGTAACCAATGAATGCATGCTACATGAGTTGCTATAAAAAAAATTGCTATAATTTGTTACTGAATCTATCATTATTCTATATACATATATATATACTCCCTCTGTTCAATTAGAAGAGTCAACTTTAAAAAAATTTTTCAAAATTTTTATTATTAAATTATATATTTTTATATTTAAAAATTATTTTATCAAAATTATATTTTCGAAACGATTCTTTAAAATTTGATAACGAACTAACGAGGTTAAGTAACCTATCACGAAAAACCCTTCTTGGCGGGGGGCAAATATGAATCAATAAAATGTCCTTGAGGGATTTTTCAAACAAATTGATGAAGTTATACGGAACCTGAAATGATGCATATTGAAGTTGAACCACAATTAATTAATGATGCGTGTTGGGCAGTGGGAACGATGAATTGAAGAAGTCCTGAGTCAACTATCAAGTTTCTTCCAAGCACCCAATTTTTATTTATTTATTTTTATTGAAAAATACTCCATCATCATTAAGAGTTTTAATCTATTACATAAAAGGCAAGGCAAGGCTCTGAGAACGGAAAGAAAGAGCTAAGTGAGAACTAAGTGAGTAGTCTCCTGTAGAGTCCTGTCAGCTTTGCACTCAATAAGAATCGAACCTTCGACATATGGGTGACCCGCCCTGCGCACTAACTTCTAACGCACTAACTCGTTCCTTCGAATACCCAAATTAATATGCGGTTTTTAGCTTTTCTTCGTGTTTGTTAAGCATCAATCAATGTGAAATTTGAGTAGTTCAAAGAGACATCTCTGCCCAAATAAGAAAAGGCATAGGAAATTTTTTTTCGTTTAAAATTGAGATGATCAAAAGGTAATATTGTCAAATTGGTTTGGAGTGTGTAACTTATGCTTTACGAAGCATCCATTGGATTCAAAGCAAAAATCCAAATTAGTTAGCATGATACACTATTACCTTTTTTAACTAGAAAGAGGGGTCAAGATGTGTGTAGGGCTGAGAACGAACGAACGTTCACGAACAAGCTCGAGTTTAACTCGATAAAAACGTTCACGAACATGATTTTTAAGCTCGATAATAAACGAACACGAACACGAACAAGGTGTTGAAAGCTAGTTAATATTCGCGAATAGACTCGATTAAAATATTAACTATATAATATAAATAAAATAAGTATTTACAATGCTAAAATTTTAAATAATACAAATAATTGAATCTTTATATATATTTATATGTACATAGATATCAATATATGGGCTTAAATTGAATTTTAATTTTTATGTAAGTTGATATAGTATATTAAATTAACTAAATATTACAATTTTTTATTAGTTAATGCGAGATAGAACACACATGAATATTCACGAACAAGCTTGACTCGGCTTGATTAATAAATAAACTTTTAAACTCGATAAATAAATGAACAATAAATGAACACGTCAAAGATCGGCTCGACTTGTTATCACCCCTATGTGTGTCCACCGGTCTTAAAAGGGTACCTATTGAAACTGACTCCAAATATCTTGCAGAAGCAGTAAATGGTCGATGGAAGGTTCAATGGGATTTACAGCATGTGTTTCGCAGCATTCGGCAATGTATGCTTACTTTGAGCATTGAGGAGAAACATATTTTTTGGGAAGGAAATGCTCCGGCAGGCTGTCTGATTAAACTGACGTCTTCTACTAAGCGAAACCATCTTTTCCAATAGGATCTATATCTTCTGATTTGACTTGTATTCCTTATATTAGGATCTGATGTGGCTTCTTTCAAACTGAGTTTGCTTTAAAATTAACAAAAGCTTTTATACCAGATTAAAAAAAACTAGAAAGAGGGGGGGTGTTTGGTTGAAAGATAAATAAAGGGATGATACTTTCTCCATTCGAATAGAAGAATCTAATTTTTAGAGTGGTATATAAATTTTATGAGTAGAAAAGTATAATACATATGTTAACTAATTTATAGCCAATTTTTTCACTAACATATATTTACTTTTTAATTGTGAATTAATCTGTAACCATATATATTATATTAAATAATAAAATATGACTTTTTTTTTTTTTTTCAATGGGGATTCTCCCTTCGAGAGACAATTAGAGCATTTCTTATTAATTTCATTGAAATTTGTCAAGCAAAACAAAACACATAAAAGTGAAGATATACATGGAACAAGTGATGTTAAATTAGTTATTGTAAGCGTTATATGTTGAGAGTAAAAAAAAAATTATACATGTATAAATGGGATTTGACCAAATGCATCAACTCATTGAAAATATACTTTGATGAAAAAATGTTTAAGGTGTTACCTAAAAAGTCCTTTATTTATTTAAGATGACTATATTGAAAGAAATAAGTCTACCCATTTCCAGAATCTAATTTGAAAAATGGTTCCATATATCTTGCGTATTCCTAGTTTTCAATTTTCACACATCAAATCAGTATAAAATCACTATACTCATATTTTTATGGTACTTTGAGCAGCAAATTACACTTTTTTGCATCAAATTTTATATATGATAAAATAGGCTTTATAGTCGTTGCTTTCAATATTTTCTGTCCAACTTTCCACGCACAGCATGAATTAGGGAGGATGCTATATAGACAAAATGATTAGGCTTTATTCTCATTTGGGCCCAGAGTGGCTCTAATCCATTTGATTTTTTGCAATTGGGTTAGGTTAGGGACATATATAATTCTATTAGGGCCTTATAGCTTACTTCTCAAGAAGTTGCTTCAACAATCTTTAATTTTCAAAGATTTTGGGGGTAACTTTGGCCCATACTCTTTTGCTTTGGGCCAAGAGTTTCTTGCACCAAGGTTGCTGTCAGGGAAGTGAGGTAGAACTCACCCTCAAAAGCTAGCTCAAGAGGGGAGGGAGCCCGAGTCCCCTTATATCACACACTGGAGTCCCATACTTCCAATGTGGGATACATGGATCATCACACCACCACACTTCCGTTCCAACGTCCACGGTGGTTACTCTCCGCTCCGAAGACGCAGACGAGGCATGGGGCCAGCTCTGATACCACTGTCAGGGAAGTGAGGTAGAACTCACCCTCAAAAGCTAGCTCAAGAGGGGAAGGTGCCCGAATCCCCTTTATATCACACACTGGAGTCCCATACTTCTAATGTGGGATACATGGATCATCACAGTTGCTTTATGTTTGATCCTGCAGAGAGTTTAATTTAAACTCCATGCATGAGAATTTAAAGTAGTACCTAAGTAGCAACTCAATCGATGGTCATCTAAGATTTTAGAGGTTAAGATGCAATTCGTACTTTTGTTGGTTTCTGTTATTTTAGCGAAAATAAGTGTATGCCCAAGTATGATTTGGTATAGTGATACTATTTTAACATAGAAGAGTGTCATCATGGTAAGGTGTTTAACCCATGCTGGCTCTGTTCTCTTGTGAACTTAATTAGGAAATTTTTGGTTAGGGAAAAATTTTGTTTTGGAATTTTTTCTTTTGGGAATTTGTGTAGGAAGAGAAGAAAAAGTGTAATGATTATGTTTTTTTTGAATTTATGTGAGTGAGTTTTTAGAGGGAATTTTTAAATTTAAATTGTGCATTTTATACAAATGATGTTGTTTCTTTGTGTAATATTTTTGAAAAAAAAGTGATACTTTTCCTATTATGTTCAGAAGAGAACAGAGCCTAAATCTTCAAAAAAATTGTACTATCCTCCTCTTTTACTTCTAGAAAAAGTAGGTAGAGGTACGAAGTTGAATAATGGTGACATAAACACTTGCACATTTGGGTATCAAATCAAACCACTTGTTGGAATTCAAAAGTTAATGCTACAATAACTAAGTTCCCGTATGGTATCACACTTTAAAGATGTTTTGAAAGGTATTTTGAAAGGTATTTTAAAAGTTGTTTTGAGATATTGTTTGAGATATATTTCAAGATATTGTATGGCATTGCTAAATTTTCATTTCTTTTTCCTGAATTGGCTTTTCTATCAAATTATTGCTGTTACTTGTGAATAATATACTGCATAATTATATTCTACGAGTTTATTTAAATTTTTATTTTTATTTTTACTAATATAAAAAAAATATCACATCAAATATACGTTTAAATTACTAACATCATTGGTGATAATACAAAAGTGTGAATCTTTCTGACGCAGTTCATGATTTATTTCTATAACTGAATTTGATTAATATCAAATTCTCGTGAATAGTACCACATAATTACTGTTCACTTTTTTTTTTTCTTTCTTCCCCACATCAAAGTTACTTTTACATTGCTATCATAATTGGTGATTACATGAACTTGAGTCCTTTATTTATAGGTTAATCAATTATTTCTAAACTTGAATTAAATTTTTCTTGACCCTCGGTAATAGTATCACATAATAACTGTTCATGGTTTTTTTAAAAATTTCTCGTGTATACTTTTAAGTTACACAAGGTTATTGGTGATAATGCGAACTTGAGATTATTTTCCTTCTATGTCATTATATATTTCTAAATCTGAATTGATTAATACCGATACTCGTGAATAATACCCCATAGTTACTGTTCACGAGATTTTTTTAAAAAATTAAAAATGACTTTTAAATTATTAATTTCATTGGTGATTAAAGAACTTCCGATTTTTCCTTCTATGTTCTTTATTATTTATAACATGAATTAATTATTAATACCAATACTCTAGAATCACATTACAAAAGTTATTCAGTAATAGGAACAACATAATTATTTCATTATTTGTTTATATTTATTATTTTGCTAACTTCTATGGATACTGATCAACATTTGTACTTATATAAATGTGCACCTAAATCCAAAAAACAACTTTACATTCATACTTATAATTGAAAATTAAAAACTACTACACCACAACATACTTATAATCGAAAAAAAAGTTGCACTATTCCACCAATCCTCATTTTCATGACCAAATGTAAACATACAATAAGCAAAAAAAATGGCTAGACAAGCCTATAAGTAAGGGTGTAATGCATACTTTGGCAATATGCTCTACGGACCATTCCATATCGCTTGTGCAATGGCAAATCGATATGCATTCCAGTCCAAACTTGCACGTCATGAGTAGTCGACCTCTGTGAATTGCGTATTGCCATTGCTCCTTGATTCGCCAATCCCCTCAAATTCACGAAAAATTGGATCATTGGGACTGTAATCCTTAATGAGATTGTTTATTGCACAACAAGCAATGACAAATTCTGCTTGTGCTTCCATCTTATATGCGTACATTGGGCCCCTTAATATGTGAAATCTTCTTTTCAAAACTCCGAATGCTCTCTCAACCACATTTCTCACAGATGCATGTCTATGATTAAACTTCTCTTCCATTGAGCGAAAATTAGTCCCATGTTGATGGTTTTCATTATGATGATAATTATGTCCCCTAAATGGTGCAAGGAATCCCGGCATATTTTTATAGGCAGAATCTACGGCATAATATTTGCTTTCTGGTGGCATTGGAAAATCATACCTTTCATTACCGATTACTTCATGAAGTACTGTTGCATCATGTGCACTTCCTCCATATCCGGCATACACGAACGTGAAACGCATATCATGGTCTACGACAGCCAGCACATTTTGACTGATTATGCCATGTCTATTACGAAACTGGTCCCTTAGCCGTGCACTAACTAATGCCTTAATATGCGTCCCGTCAATGCACCAATGCAATCCTACATAACATGTTAATGTGTAATAGTTAATGCGGTGTCATACCGTACATAAAATGGCTTTACAAAATATAGTCTTACCTTGAAGTACGGGAAAAATTTTGCATTACTCTGAATCTTTGGATGAACTTGATTTTGATCACGAGGATATATTACGTACTTGCTCATTCGACAAATTGCTTGACGAACCTTTTTAACAGTTCGACACACTGTCTCTGGAGAGTGTTGGAATCGATCACATACATCACAGATGCGTTTATCATGTGCAATCAAGTGAAGGAACATAAGCAATGCCTCATCATAATCGATACCCTTATTCCCAATTTTATAATATCCACTCTCCCTTATGGCATCACGAAGCACCTCAAATGTTTCCAAGTTTAGCCTTGTAGTTTCATATAAATTTTGTGGGTGATTCAGTATGAATTCTGTGTACTGTGCACCTGTTAGTTGGCAATTTCGTTGTGGTTGCCTAATTGTACATAGTCCAATATTGTACTGCTCCCACTCGATGAGAAGTTTTAAAAAGGCCAAGTCAATCTCATCCCACGATTCGTCTATATAACCGTCTACAACATTGCCAATATAATCAAATGCGGTCAGATGTCCATTGTCATCCATTAGAACCTATGCAATTTTAAAACAATAATTTAACAATAATATTAAACCAGTTTTATTACAATAATTTAACATTAATATATAAAAAAAGTATAAGAATACATTATATAATATACAATTAGCACAAAGCATTTGTATACACTATAATTACATCAATTTACATGCTGATTTCATGTACATTTTAAACAAAATAAAAGTAATTTGTGTATATTTGTAATTAATGCAGTGGAGAAAACAAGTAGCTCGCATAGCTCTCTGTTTTGTCCACATATGCAATTATGCTCTATGCTATCTTTTTTCTTCAGCCATACACCTTCTGTTATTTTTTTTCTTTTTTCTTTTTTATTAGCTTTCCATATTCATATGAATTAGAATTGGTATAAATTACTCTACTTTACCCACCGAATGCATATAGTGTGGTGGGTGAGTATTTTTTTTTCCCCTCTACTTTTTTGTTTCAGTTTTAATTTTTTCCTTCTTCCATTTTTTATAAAAAGATTCCCACATATTTTATCCCAAAATCATTCGAGTTAAAATCAAAATGACTATATAAACATTACTCCAAAAAAGGAAAGGAATATATTAAGAGCAAAAGAATAATATTAACAAAGTGTTCGTAATTAATACGACATGTTTTATCCACTTCATACTTTACATAAAAATATACATCTTCTGAGGAGGTAAAAGTATTACCTGAGGGTGAAAATTGGAGACGGAACAGAGAATAAGTGGTTATGTTCGGACTGGTGGATTACTCCTACCTTCCTCCTTAGGTCACCTAAATTGCTCTCTTCTTTTTGCAGCTTCTGAGATTGTTATTCAACCATTTTCTCTCTTCCCTTGCAGCTTATTTAGAGGCTTGTCTATATATCATTCATTGTCATTGTTATAAATTTCTACTGTAGGTATGATTAGATGTCTCCATGGTATTCACCACACAATGTATGCATAATTTCCACAAATATTTGATGATCTGTTGTCTTCAGTTCTGCATTGCTTTTTGACCATTGAACAATATTTTTGACCTATACAGTGTATTTGACTACCACATTATTGTGTTATTTTAGCTTCAATAAATGTGATATGCTTTTTGGTTTACTTAGCTTTGTCACAGGCTTTGTCTGCTTTACTTTAGCACATACATTTGGAGGATGAAAGGGTACCTAAATATATGAAGCATAATTGTATCTAAATTTGAATAGTACCAAAAATAATGTCTAAAAAAAAATGCTCCCAAAGCTTGCTCCAACAACCACATTTCATCATATCTATAATCAATTTTACGCCAATAATATTACAATGGTTTCCCCTACAATAACATGAATTAAACCAAACGTTTACACATTGCCAACAGTTGTATGCCTTAAAAACATTAACTAGGAAAAGGTATCCAAATTTCTTCTACAACAAACTACTATAACAGGAAATTAAAAAACAAACACACACTTAAAACATGAAGGAAAAGGTAAGGCTTCAAGGCTTGAAGCCTCCAAGACTTCATGGCTTCTCGGCAATAAAACAAAGGAGTTTCTTTCTATCAATTGCTAATAGCATGGAGGCCTTATTTGGATCACCATTCATCCAAACACAGGCTTTTAACCAATCAGGTTCTTCAAGACTCATTATCTCTAGATGAGCCATTGCATCTGTAATTTTGTCAGAAGAACTCATGCGTTTTTCGACCAAGTTATTGAAACTTTGGATGCTTGCTGTAATGGATGGTTCATCCCCCTTTACTTTTCTTCGAACCACGTGACAATGTTTTCCCAACCCAATCAGGAGTTGGCTCAGCAGATCTCTTGCCCTTTCCCTTATCAACGATAGGGGGACTAACGTCATAGTCACCCTCCAAACTCACAATATCATCTTCGGACTCCAGTCCCACACCATCCTCCTCATCAATTGACATATAAGTCGATGTCATACCAACTGATTCGTAGCAGTTTGGTGTGAATACAATTCATCTAGCATATCAAAATACGGAGGCGGGGGAGTATTCTTCCACTTCTTTGCTCCTGTAATAGCCTAAAAACAAATATAACATATACATTAGCACAATGTTCCATATCTAATACAATGTCAAAGTGAAAGCAAAACAGGAAAACATATCAAAGAAGTATATATTTACATACACTTTCAAGCACTTCCCAATCGCGACAGGTGAAAACTTTTGTTTTAGGGTTCGTCCCAACACCTGTACTCTCCTTGATTTTATACCATTTTCTCCATTCACTTTTCAATCTTTCCGCCTTGGTGCTCAACTTCTTCTTGATCCAATTCTTTTTGGTGGACGAGTTAAACTTTGCAGCAATTGCAGTCCATTGTGCTCCTTTGAAGTTACCATTGGTCATCTCTAAGCTACGTTTCTTGTTAACCATGATGTTCAGCAAAGTTTCAACAAGCATATCGTCCCATTCGGCTTTTGGATGGTGTGGATCACTTGAGGGTGATCCAGGTTTGTCCATACTCTACCAAATAAGCCCAAAAATTTAAATTTCAAAACACACTAGTATGACAAGTTCATATGACAATATGAAACTACATTGATTTTGATTTTTGTGAAATGAAATATATTCAAGTTCAGATTTTTCACAAATTATATAAGAATCATGATCATCAAATAGAACTATCCAAAGTTAAATCACTATATTAGGTACAGAACGAATACACCACAACCATTTCAGAACCAAATGATTTATCAGACAGTTCCAAATAGAAAGACTGTGAACTGAAAAAAAGAACTACTATACTGATGCAAAGTATCACACTCAATCAAACTAATTTCTTAACTCCCAAATCCAGTATAGCACGTAATTAGCAACAAACAGCAGCACAATAATATGATTACAAGAGCAAGAAAATAAAAACACAAGTGGAATTATATAAAGGCAATACCTGTTCCTGGCTGCTTCGGATACACTCCTCTAGATCGTTCTCGGTGTGCGAAGAGTGTGTTGACCACTCCTTAGGTTCAATATCTGAAAATCCATTAATCAATAAGGTAGAATATAGTATAAGAACTAGTACCCCCACCATTATTGCAAAATGAAGATGTTAGGTTATAAATTACGTGGTTAGAGTTGGTTTTTGACAAACCTACTCTTTAATCAAAATAATATACTGGACATTGATAAGACATACCGTTCTCAATAGAATGTTTTGATTCCGACATAACAATAGCCCTTATCAATTTTTCTTAAGCTGAGGTATCAACATAGTACCTCAAATGGACGGGACTAGGGGAGATGATTTGAAATGGCCTTATGAATGGAAGCTGAAATCGTGAATAATGGACGCCCTACAATAAAAGCAAAGCAACATTTAATGCTACATAATCGAACTCACTTACACAGAAACAATCAAATTCACAAATTTATGTGTAGGGATACAGTAATGGTTGACTCCAGGAATAAAATATTATAGAGCAATGAAAGACCACATAAAGGAAGAGAAATTTTGCAGGAAAAAGCAGAAAAAAGAAAAAAATACATGGAGGCAAACAAATCAAATCCGACGCATTTTTAGATATAGTTGTTACATCTCACCACAAGGGAAGCTACAAAACCAAATCGTAGACAGATCGATTTCTGTTGCTGGAGTGACCCTGAAACTTGAACTGCTAGCTCAAATCCTTTTGATTACTTCAGATTGAGTTCCTTCACATGCATTGATGAGCAAGGTAAATTTGAACTAAGAGTTGCTACGCATACAATTTACTGAGGGTAATATTTTATCCCTAAATGGTACAACCTTGAATGGGATGACTAAAGAAGCAAAAACAAATGAATTCTCTAGCTGTTGAGTTCTTCGATTGGTGCTAAGAAAACTATAGGACCATTTGTTATGCTTCAGGATAAACTGGTTGGTATGTTAGTTTTTATTAGTGCAATGTATGCTATCTAATTTCAATCCTTTGCTGGAATTTAGTAATCTTGATTGAATCTGTTATAAATAAAAAGATACTACACTATATATAGTTTTCAGAGTAAACTGGCTGGTGTGTTAGTTTTTCTTAGTGCAATGTATGCTATCTAATTTCAACCCAAGGAATTGAGACCTCTCTTTTTCCTACAACTATATATAGTTTTCAGAGTAATCTAGCAAAACAGGGTCTGAAAAACAAAACAGCATGTCAACGTTGACCACACACGATTAGCATACATAATTACTGTGTCGGACACTGCAAATGTAAACCATCCCTACATTATTGATTTAATCCTACATAACAGAAAACGGAAGATGGGAGATTGGACAAAAGAGTTAACAAACGAAAAAAACGTGAAGATTGCCTAAGAATCTCTTACCATTTATAAATGCAAGCAGCTATGTCGCCATCCCTCCCTCAAAATATGGCACAACTCCTACGTACTGGTCGAGGCTTTCGACTTTTCGCAGTCGAAATCGATGCCTACGAGCAGCAACTACTCGGTCAATCGGTAGCAGGGGCTGAGATGAAGATGCCGCTTTTGAGGTTCGCAACCGCCGGTTACACGGTGACCCTTTCGCCCGCGAGTTTATCGCCGTTATCGAAGAATGATAAGGTAGGAACTCAACTGGAATAGGAGGAAGAAGGGACCAGGTGGTGTCAACCGTCGTTGATAGCAGCTTCGAAGGAATGGCACAAGAAGCGACGACGAGGAGTTGGGCGAGGGAACGGGTAGGGTTTTCTGCTGCCTAGTGATTTCTCAATTTGGGCGTAAATGGAAAAGGCTGAAGGTGAGTGGAAGTGGATTTGGAGTTTTTTTTTTTTGGGCCAACTCTCACCAATAGTAACCATACAACATTTGCAAACACCTTTTAAAATGAGTTGGGAGAAAATGTTTGCCAAACACATTTTGCACATTGGGCCCACCAAAAAGAGTCCAAAATGTATTTTCAAATGAGCTGCCATACAGGGCCTAATCAATCTGCTTTAATCAAATTACTGGCTAGAAATTAGATCAATTGTTACTCCCACTTCAACTAAAAATCATGGTCAAAGATTTGATTTTACTATATTAGAAGAAACCAAGAAAAAAAAAAATCGTCCACTAGGGACCAAAAGTGACCTTTATTGGAAGAATTAAAATGCCCCCCCCCCCCCCCCCCCTCCCCCCCCCCCCCCCAAATGAATTAGTGACAAAGGAGAAATATTGAAGAATAGAATACAGCATAAAGCATCAGTCTCCCTTCCTAATTGTCACCTTTCTCTGTCACCACCCAACACAAAAGCATCAAAACTCTTGTAAAAATCCAAAATCAAAACACTCAAAAACCAACAAATTTATTATTTTTTTTCTTAAAAAAAATAAAAAATGCTAAGAATAAGCCCTCAAGAACAACAAAACTCCACTAAATCCACCATCTTTCTTCTTCTTCTGCTGTTATTTTCCACCCGAATTCAACCCGTCAAACCCGCCACCACTTTCATTTACGACGGGTGTTCCCCGGAAAAATACCAACCCAACTCACTATACGAAACGAACCTCCACACTTTACTATCCTCTACCGTTAACTCCGCCTCGCAGGCCCTCTACAACAGCTTCGCCGTCGGGAACGACAGCTCGGCCCCATCGTCTGACAGTTCGACCTACGGTTTGTACCAGTGCAGGGGAGATTTGAAAACATCGGATTGCTCAACATGCGTGGCAAGCGCGGTGACCCAGATCAACCTGGTATGCCCGTTTACATTCGGGGCAATTTTGCAGCTCGACGCCTGTTTTCTAAGGTACGAGCCCGTTGATTTCCTTGGGAAGCAAGACACTAGCATTAGGTTCAGGAAGTGCAGCAGAGGGGTCAGCGGCGACGCGGAGTTCTTGAGGAAAAGGGATGATGTTGTTTCCGATTTGCAGGCGGCCGCAGCGGCGAATACCGGGTTTCGGGTTAGCAATTCAGGTTCGGTTGAAGGGTACGCGCAGTGCGTGGGTGATTTGGGTGAGGCGGATTGTTCTTCGTGCTTGGCTAGCGCTGCGGCGCAGGTGAAGAGTTTGTGTGGATCTTCTGCAGCTGCTGATGTTTATTTGGCGCAGTGTTATGTTAGATATTGGGCACCTGGATATTATGAAGCTTCTTCATCATCAGGTGTGTTATGTGCTCTGTTTCTAGCTAGTGTTCTTAATTTGTGATTTTGATTTTATTATTGCATGTTTTGGTAGAAGGGTAAAATTATGCATCGGAAAAGAAACTGGAGTACAAAGTTGGTAGGCATTGAGTGGTTGATTATTTGTCAGTTTGTCCCGTTTTATTTTGTCTAAAACAAAATGTAAGTTAGTAACTAAGTTTACGAGTGAGTGAGGATGACATCTTCATATTATTCTATTCATACCTTGTTTAGATACTGAAAAGGGTTTAGTAATACAATGTCGCTTTAACTAATTTGGACATAATATGTATTATAACGAAATAATTTGGACATATATGCGATCTGTGCACTAGTGAGGAATTTATTTTGGTATTATTTGACATGATAAGATATGACAAGTTAGATAGAACATCTGAAGTGAGAATTGACTAGTTGCATATGTTCTTGATGCCTAATTGTTAATTGCCTAATCATACGTTCGTGCCTACACTATGAGTGAGTGACTTAGATGATCATCACCTTAATAAAATTCATTTTTGATATGTGCTCTGTTTGACCACTTTTTGTCATTTTGGAATTTGTACTCTTTAGAATTTCAGAAAATGAAAAGCCATCTTTTCTTCTTTGTCGTTTCAAAACACAAGGCCATATCTACGAGAAGATAAAAAACCAATAAAAACAGAAAAAGAGAGAGTATAGAGATTAATTACTTAATTTAAAGGGATGATTAAACTTTATTATTGGGTCATAAACTTAATTAATTCTCCCAAATCCCACAATATATATATAGATTCTCCCGACGAAGACGAAGTAGGGAAAACAGTAGCCATCATCGTGGGATCCGTGGCGGGGGCTGCCGTTTTCATCGTTCTTCTTTCCTTTTGTCGGAAGGCTTGTGGTACGTAAGTCTCCGTCCCTTTTCTTAATATATATATTATAACCTAATTATACGCAAAGAGTAATGATAATAAATCATAATTTTTTTTTAGCAATTCATGTGTTATGCATTCATTCGTCAATAACCAATTATGTGATATTAATAAAAATGTAACCAATACATACACGTCACATGAGTTGCTAATAAAAAATTGTTATGATTTGTTGTTAAATCTCGAATGGAAATTGACGTTGTACTTAGCCACTCAATGATCGATCTTAATTTAATTATGCAAACAATACTATTAAATTATGGTGCTATAATTGGGAATATTATGCTGCAGGATAAGGAAGTAGCAAGGAAAAGAAACTCCACTTGAGATTAAAAGAAAGGGCTAGCTGCTGTTGCTGGAGAATAATTCATACTCTTATTGCTTTAGTATCCAACTTGTGGCCATCCTTGCTTCTTTTATATATTTTAATGAGCAACTTGTAAGTTGTAACCATTGTGGTTTCCACTTTTTTAAAACGGGAAAACTGCAAAAATGGTCCACAATCTTTATCCCTGTTTCAAATGTAGTTCACAATCTTTAGTAAGTAGCAAATGTAGTCCACAATGTATCCATTTTGTTGCAATTTTAGTCCAAAAACGGAAAATGGACCTTGACTAACGGTCAACGGGTTTGACCGTCAGTCAAACCCGGGTTTGACCCTCCTAAAACCATCCCACCCCTTCCTTCCAAAACCACTTCTCCACATCACTTCTTCCTCCACGTCAGCACCACAATTCAACAGTTGTCCAAGTCAACCACCTTCTGACCCGTGTCCACGTCATCACCTTCTACAGTCACTGGAGAATAATTCATATTCTTATTGCTTTAGTATCCAACTTGTGGCCATCCTTGCTTCTTTTATATTTTAATGAGCAACTTGTAAGTTGTAACCATTGTGGTTTCCACTTTTTTAAAACCATTTTTAGTTTAACCATTCAAAAACTAGCCTTTTTTGTGCAGAGGAAAAGTTCACGTATTCATTTTTTAATTCCACGGCATTTTACGTAGACACTAGACATAGTCTCATGTCCAATCGGATGATGGTTTGACAAGTATAAGTATTTAATTTAATGTCACAAGTATTGATTATAAGGTAAAAAAACTCAAGTTTAGTGTTAGTTAAAGATGATACTTTCATAGCTAAATTTGATATGCGTTTTTTTGATGCCGATATAATCGATACTTGTAATATTAAACTCAATACTTAATTTGTCGGATCATCAGGTATTGATCGTGTGTTTTCAAAAGCAACTATCATATGTATGTTAAAATAATAAATTATTTTAAACACGTTTATCGAATGTAACGTGTTTAGCTAGTCAGACAAAATCAGACGGTTAGACAAAATACTCTTCCTATAATTTTAGTGACTAACAGTAGTCCAGTCCTTCCTGATCATGACAGATCGATACATATCATCTTGTTTGGGCCAACCAAATTTCCCAACCTTCCAGCCCGATTTGAGGCCCAAACATTTGAGGTCGATCTAATCATCTGGACTTGCAGCGAGCCACCGGCCGATTCTCCCAAATTGTTGGCGTGGAAGAACGAAGTGATGGAGCCCCATACCGTAAGTCTGCACTATAAACAGATAAAATTGATAAATATGAGAAACGAACCCAACATTTGAGCGATTTTTTATGCGTCACAATCATTAGCGCATGTGCTTGTTTTTTCCAAATTGTTGTTGAAGTGAAAGAAACTTGGATTTGATCCCCCTCCCCCCCCACCGCCCAAGTGTTACATTGATTTACGTTGCTAGCTAGTTTCGCATCTTTGTTCCTTAAGTTTTCAATTTCTTAGTTTGAATTTTTTTGCCATATTCAGGATTTGAATATACTCAATTTCTCCTATCTTATGTAAATAGTCTTATTTGAAATTATTTTTGTGACTTAAAAACCGTTTTATTGTATCTCTAAACTCCGGGAGAGAATAATAAATTAAAACGTTTAACATGGTCATTACTATACTACAAATCCATTGAAGAGTCCAGAAAGAATGACAGCTTTGCACCAGCAAGCCATTGAAGAAACCCATTTTATTTTATTACAATGTGGCTCAAAGAATGGAAACTCTACAAGGCAATGATACAAATACACGAAAACCCCTTAAAAAAAAAAAAAAAAAATCCCAAACGCTAATAAAATACAAATTTATTTCATGCATGGTACATTTAGATTTCCAAAGGAATTAAAACAAATTTCATGAATATTACAATATATAAATATACAAAATAAACAGTTAAATCTTTTCGGTCACGTGGCATGCATTAAAAAATCAGAGACCGGGAGTGAATGGCACATTGGTGGCCGGCAACCAAGAAGTTCCTCCGATGAGGCTGGCCACCGTGAATTGGGAAGCCTCCGCCGGACTAGTTATCACCCGGTATCCCTTCCACCCGACCCGTCCAGCAGTCGATGAACCCGGACCCGTATTCGCATATTCTCCGTAGTACAAAGTGTCGAGAGCAAAGTTTCCGCTCCACGGATACCAACCAGCCGGGTCAACCAAGCTATCCAGATACGTCTTCATGAAAACCGTTCGCGAATATTTCTTCCATGGCCTTCCGAGGTACGTTCTGACGGATCCCTGAACCCGAACCAAATCAGGAGCCGCGGTGACCTTCGAATTGTGGATCGAAATCCCGGTGTTCTGGTTCGGGTCGATCCGACCCTGGGCCGTGATTGTATTGATCTTGTTTGGAGGGTTTCTTGCGTAAATGTTACAGTTTTGGAACACAACGGCGGCGTTTCCAAAGATGAAATCGACCGTTCCGTAAATGTCGCACTCCCTGTAAAATTGCCTGTTAGAGTGGACGTAAAGGGTGTCTTGGTATCCCTCGAAGCTGCACTGGTAAAACACCGAGAGATCGGAGCCGGAGCGGAAAGCCACCGCCTGGTGTTTTTGGGGACCGGCGGTGTTTCTGAAAGTGATCCCCCGAGCTATGAATCCATCTCCAACGGCAGCTGCAAATATTTTATATGAAAAATGAGAAATGTAAACTAATGTTTTGAAAACCAGAGTATGAGCTGAAGGTGTTAAAAAGTCGATAAGTCATTAGGTCAAACGGTAACTCAAAAATAAATTACAAATGAATATGTTATTATATAAATAAGAATACAATCTCCTCACAAAATCATATTTAGACATTCGATAATTACTTTTGTAATGAATTTAGCAATACATTCAATATCCTTATCAAATGAATTAGTGATTCTGTAACGTGACCTTAAATTTTTCTTGTTATTAGTAATATATATATATATATATATGAAGTATATTATTCCAATTTCCATACCCCGGCTTGAAACTGTATACTTGAAAAAAGAAAGAAAGAATAAAAATAACAAATTAAGGAATTACCAACTGTAGCTGATCTGAAAGTGGTGGTACCGCCGCCGCCGACGCTTTTGCTTCCTGTAATTATAGTTTTTCCGATACCATCTCCGACGAACATAACATTCTTCACTTTCTTTCCAACTTCCACGTTCTCCGAGTAAGTTCCCGCCTTGATATATATCACTATTCTCCCCTTGCCCGATTGCTTCGCCGCATCGGCGACAGCTTCGCCAACTGTCTTATACTTTCCGGTGCCATCTTGAGCCACCACGATATTCGGCGTCGGGGCTGCAGACTGCAAGAGCTTCCGGTCGCCGGGGTTCACCCAAGTCGGGAACCCGCCTTTCAAACCCGGCTCTTTGAACGGCACATCATTGAGAGCTAAAGTGTTACTGATCAAACTACCGACGTCGTTCGTCATCAAAGTCGTCATGTAATCGTCGCCGGCCCCCCGGCCGAGCTCCGTAAACCCTTCTCGGCAAGTCTCGTAGCAAGTGAGGGCCGTGCTGAGCTTCGTCTGAGCATCCACTGCGCTACACTTGGTGTTTGGATCGAGGGTTTCATTCATTTTTTGGATGGCGATATCGTAAAGCTCCAGGCAATCTTTCCATGCAGCCTTTTCATGTTGGGTTCTGCATTTTGAGCCGAGTTTGTACGTGTGGGTGGCGGCTTGCATGGCTCGGTCTAGAGCGACGTAGAGGGATTTTTTGAGGAAATCGGGTTTTCCTTTAATGGAATAGCTGAACTTTGGATTGTTGGCGAAAGAATTTTCGCATGTTTTTGGGTGTGGGGTTTTTGCACACCATGATTGTAAGGGCGATGTGTGATGATGATGGTGTGAAGACAACGTTGGAGAAACGTTAACAAAAAGGGCCAAAACTAAGACAAGAATTGACAAAGGAAATGCCATTTTTGATGATGATGAAAATTGTTGAATTGGATTGGATGGTTTGATGCATGAAATGAAGTTTGGGTGGCAATTTATAGAAGTTTAATTTCAAATCAATCAAAACGAGGGCGTTATAGTATATCCATTAGGAGTGGTTATGCACCTTCCTGCTGTCATTCTTTCATTAGCTTCACCAAGCTAGCTATGGAATATTCAATGAGTTAATGATTGATTATTAATTACTTTCAAAGACATCTTTTTTTATTTCATTTTATATATAGTAAGATTGATGTACGTTTAGGTGGCTGATCAAACTTCACATTCGTAAAATATTGGAAAATTTGAGGAAGAATATCATTCTCACGGAGACAAATGATCGATCGATGAGTGGAAGACGATTAAATTAATAATGCGACGTCTTAGACTCGTGTGGATGATCATATTTAAAAGTGATAATTGATTCTCAGCATCATCTGGGAAAGGTTTGTTTTAGAGACTTTTAGTGGGAAGGTTGTAAGACAGCATGATCATTAATTAGTTCTATTGATTGATCTAACGTTGGTAGAAATCGTAGATATATCTATCTATGGATCCCTCGTATTGATTGATTGATCGAATTACAGAAGAAATTGAATTAAAAAGTCTTCCATGCAGCTAGGAGGGTGGGTGGTGGGAGCAAGAACTGATAAAAATAATGGCTACTTGCAGTGGAGGTGCATGCCAATAACCAATTAATGCTGCTGGTATGTCAATTTTAGTTGGCTTTGATTAGGATATTCTACATCAATAATTATATATATATATATATATTTAACTAATCATGAATCTTTAAAAACTATTAACTAACTCTAAGAGCATGCATGGTTTTTGTGGAACTAATAACTCGTTAGTATATTTGACTCGTTGAATTGCTATGCGCGTATCGATTTTAGTTTAAAATTATTGCATGTATTTTATAAAAACAAGTATATTAATTTTAACCTCTTATTTTTTTGTTAATGTATCACGCTTATAAATTTAAAATCGCATGCTAAATTTAACATTTTTGATAACCTAAGCTCATACCATATTAGCCCTTGAGCTTTATACTAATATACATGAGGAAGTATGATTATAGGGAATACAACAATTCTATTGGGGAGAGTGAGCGGTGAATAATGAGAGAGTTGAGGTCGTGAATAA